>JARHVA010002536.1:600000-1007500 GCA_037957365.1 Torreya grandis | reverse complement strand
TGTGTGAAGGTGGTGTAATATGCTAGATGGTGGTGTATTTAATTATGACTTATGGACTTAGATATGTATTCATACTTTATCTCAAGGCCACTAGGGCTATATGTAATCAAAATTGGAAGAAATATAGAATTTTATCTTAATGTGCTATTTAAATTCTAGTGCTTTTTATGTAAGCCTATCCTATGTTAAATGACTTGGAAAGTGTATATATAGTGGTATTTTAAGAATTCCTTTATGTGGGGTTTATTAAAATTCATTGGTTGAACTTTCACAACTTTGAATTTTGGATAATAGTTGTTAGTTTGTAGGAGGACAATTTCCAAGGAGGTGGACAACAACGCAATGAATTGTCGTTTAAATGGGGTGCTCCTATCTAAAAGATGGAAAAAACTAAAAAAAAAGGTGTGAATTAATATGGGATTGAGCCTAGTCTATTTAAAAATCTATATAAATGTGTCTTGGGGTGATTTGAGGTGTTTTCAAGGATGGGCCAACACGTAAAAAGTGAATAAAAATGGCCAAAAGGACCTAGGATAGGTCATGAGCTAAGTGTGTCAAAAAGATGGTCACAATTGCATAATTTTGAATTAAATTTAATTTTATGTGACTAAATTTCCAACCCCCCTTTATTATAGTAATGTAACAAATCAAAATTAATATATTAAAAGGAAAAGGTGTGTACCTGTACTTACCTATGAAGTGTAGTGTTGAATGTAGGCCATAACATTGAACTGTGATTCACGTAAAAATATTGCAATGAAACATATATAAAATTAGTCCTTAAGATAAAAATAAATAATTAAAAGACAAAAAACTTAAGATATAATAACAGGAATGGGTACACCTAATTAGGTATGAGAACCATTATGTTTTTTGGTGCAAAAATTGGTGTAAAACTAGTGACTATAGAGGGTAGGCCCCTTGGAGATTTCAACTGCATTGAAAAGATTTGATTATATTGTGCATGCACCAATCCTCATAGATTAGGAAAGTGTGATTAAAAACTCAAGGTATGCTTAAATACATCATTACATGCACATGGTATTGAAATAGCTTAGAATCCATGTAGGAATCCTAATAGAGTGTTCTGGTGCAAAACTAGTGAAAAAGGGTGAACCCACCATTGTAGATGAAATAAGCCTCATTTATGGTGTAAAACTGGTGTAAGTAGTTTTTATAATTTGAGACTAGTGTATATAACCTAGAGAATGAAAAACATTACCATTCCATCTATGAAACTAGTGCAAAACTAAGTAAGAAGAAAGCCATACAATGTATATACACCCCAAATATGATATTTAGTGTATATAAATTATGAGATTGAGTAATAACAACTAAAATTATAACTAAAAAGCTATGTATTAATTTATAACACACACCACACATGATATGACAAAACTAAGCTAATTTGTGATTAAATCTAAGTAAATTCTAAGAATCGAGACTGTAAAACTATTACAAACTGCTCTAGACTATCTGAGATTTTGACAGCTTTTGTAAATGACTATTTTTTAAATCTGGGACAACAACACCTTATTTGGATAACAACAAGGTTTGTTTCTATCAATTTTTAGTGATCCTATCCAAACTAATTCTCCCAGTGATTTCTAAGTATGAAATATGATCCATTATCTGAGGACTATCAAATTATACCCATGTATTGTCTATCTGTATATGCACTAGAGTGAGTGGGTCTAGTCTCTATGATAAATCACTATGTATTCCCCCTCTTTTGAGGTGAGTTTTGTATTTACATAATAAATTAACTTAAAATAAAAATTTATGCAATATATTTAATGATAAAATAAGTAAATTGAAGTAGTAGTAATAACATGGAGGAGTATACCATCATCGTATAGATAAATTGAGTATAATAGCAATGTGAGATGCATGTTAGAATAAGCATACATATTGTGAATGACAAGATAAATGTTAGAATTAGGTATGCAAATAAGTGAAAAAATGAGTATCGAAATTTGAATAAAAATACTTGGGGAGGGATGTATGATATCTATCATGGCATAAAATATGGGAAAGAAATCAACAAAGTGTCATGGCCATGACACACACATACATAAAGTACACACAAATCACACTATACACACAAAAAAAAGGTCAAGGGGCCACATAAAAGGGACATGTTCAAATGTAACTCACACACATAGAGACACACATAAGGACATGTTCAAATGTCCTCACATGCATAAAATCATAGAATGAAGGCTTATAGCCATACAAAATGACATACCAAATATCATCAATTGTAAGAAAACACACACAAGGGCATATTAAAATTCCCCCACATACATAGAACTAGGTACTGAAGGATTAGAACCACACACACAATGATATATTCAAATGTCCTCAATTAAAATAAACACACACAAAACATGAAGCAACAAATCAAACATGAAAACATGTATGGATATGTAGTTTATCAACATAATCAATTTGAAATAAAATGAGATTCAATAACTTATATAACCAATATTATATCAGTATGTTAGTATATGATAAATATTGATAGATGTAATGTAATAAAAGAACTAACATATGAGAAATAAGGGAAATACATATAAGGATAAGACTTGGGTATGAGATTCCTTTAGTGAGATAGTTGGCATATGTACATGCTATAAAAATCTTGTGTGTTGGAACTGAGAAATGATAGTCTAGGCTCACCAAGACAACATGAGGGAAAATAGACAATAAAGCAAGGTGCTTGACTAGCAGTTGATTCACAATCAGATATACTTCTCTTGACCAAAATGAACAAGGAGAGTTACCATAGACCTACACCTTCTACTTCATTCAAATGTCAACCTGAAGACGTAGACTTGATAGGGTGATGTCACTATATGTACATACTCAATTTTCTAATTTGACCTTCTACTAATTGTAATCTAAGATGTTGAATTCATGTAGTAAATGTAATGTTATAATTAAATATGAACATAACACTATGAAATGAATGATTACATGTTAGAATCTTCCCTAAATAATTCTAAGTAAGAATGTAATTCACACAATTCAGAAATAAAACACATAATGTAGAAAGAAACCAACTAACATGCTTAGCTATTTAAATGGGTTGTATTGTTTCTACAAGGATTCTAAAGGGGGCCCTTCCTCCTTCTAAATCCAAATTCAATCCTTCCTCTCACAACACTAAATTGAACTAAAAAATTCTTGTTCATATAAATAAAAAATGCAACAATGAATTGCTATAGGAAATTACAATAATAGATGCTTGACAAAATATACTCTGATAATTATCTAATCAATATATAATAATTCTCAACTCTAATTTTACACACACACACACACAAACACACACACACACACACACACACACACACACACACACACACACACACACACACACACACACACACACACACACACACACACACACACACACACACACACACACCACAAATGAGATTGTTTTATACAAAACAATATATATTCAAATCTAAGAAACATTCTACTTTAGATAACCAAAATTAGTTCCTTTTGCTAAAGTTTCCTTTGATGTGAATTATACAACATTGATATAGGACAAACAAACCTATTTAATTCTTCAAACACATCCTTATTGAGCTCCATGGATGTTATAGTTGTTTCTACAAATTGGTTGAAAGAGGAATCAAAATTGGTTAATTTGTGGCTTTTTTCATGAAGTGGCAGTAGGATATGTTCATGTGGTGAGATTCCTTTATTATAGGATGTTTCATGATATATACCTATTTCCCCAAAACATCTTAAAACACATTATAGAAAAAATATCCTATATAATAAGATAACTATCATCTATTTAATTCCAATACATAATTATAACTATTCAAAGAGTATGGAAACATAATGCTATTTACAAGATTATAGCTATTTGAGGAAGGAAACTTTATGGGAAAGCATGGAGAATAAGAAGGATGAGTGTAATAGATAAGGAAAATAATAGTAAATTTCTAGGGCTCATCACACCCCCAAAATTAAGACCTTACTTGACCATGAGCAACAAACTTGTTCATTTCCAATTCACAAAGAACTCTGAAATCCAAAGGTTCTATGGAACCACTGGCAAGGTGAGCATAAAATCCACATCTCTACTCAAATAGTTTCCAAATTTTTACCTCCTAAGCTTCATCTAATGGGATTTTATTCTACTAATCTAGAATAGGGTACCAAAATAGAGGGGGATGGAATTTGAGGCTCAAAAATTGAAATCCCATTTCTCTTGCAAGCAAAATATATTTTGTGATCCTGTTAAAGGCTACCTTTAATTTGAAATGCGAATATGGATCCATTTTTCTTGGTGTGGGAGTGAGATCATTACATCATTTAATGCAATATTCTTTGGTTGTGAGACCAGCAAAAATTCTCAATCCTAAGTAAAAATCTTGAGCTTCATCACAATTCTTAGCAAACCAAGCTCTGACTTCCTTTTTTAGCATGATATTATCCTATTCTATCAATACAACATCGAGTGCCATTTCCCTCTTCCTCTTATTTTATCATTTAATAGATATGATGAAAATTCCTTTAAAAGGACATATTTTACATATAGGCTAGGGATCCATTCCCTGTCATAAGGCACAACATAGTTGTGAAGATAGAACTTGCACAACTATGCTTGTTCTTCCTGTGAGCTCTCTTTATATATTTGAAAGAAGGAGAGGGAATCAATTACTTCATGAGGCATGTCACAGTAAATTCACATAAATTTATACTTATGCCATTTTTCCTTAAGATAAACTGAATATATTCTTGTAGGAGGCTTGAAGTCAATGAGCTCTTGGGTAAGACAAGCCATATCTTCAATTTTCTACTGTAGTTTGGATATTATTTCTTCCTTCATCTTGACCTTTTCTTTCAATTTCTTGTTTTCTTTTGTTAATGCCTTTAGACTTTTAGACTAACTATCCATCTAATTAATCAATTTAAAAGATACTACAAATGAGGAATGATACCTAACTTCTTTGGAAGTTATCAATTTTTCTTGTTGCTTTTCTTCTACAGAAAGTTGTGAAATAATGACTATAGGATGGTTTTTGGTAAAGGGATGCAGTTGAAATGCTGCTATAACAAGTGCATATGGTCCTCCTACAGATTAGTCCTATAGATTCTTTCTTAGTCACTCAATTTATTATAGGGCTTGTTTTATAGTGGGAAATTTCATTTGTATGGCAGGTTGCTCCACTTGTTCCACTTCTTCTAGCATTGGTTCCTTTTGAAACTCTTTAAGATTGTGTTCTACTTGTTCTGCCTCTTGATTATATTCTAAAGAACATTCTTCCTTGTTTGTTTTAGCCTTTAGAGTTTCATTACTATTGGTAGTCTACTTTTATCTATATTCTTCATTAATTTCAATAATGGAAGAAGGTTTAGTTCTCTTTTTTCTTCTCAATCTATGGGATCTATGAGGAGTAGAGGTTACCTTAGCCTTTTTAGGAGAAGGTGGAAGTTTCTCCTCAAATTCATTTGAATCAAGTTAGAGAATGAGTTTGTTCCTTTTTCTTCAAGATTCTTTGCTTGTGGAAGTCTTTTCTTTAGTTCTTGCTGCAAGTTATTATGTTGTTATAGGAAGATCTTCTTCTACATGTTCTTGTGTGGCTGTAGGAAGGTCTCCTTATACAAGTTCTTATGGAGCTATAAGAAGGTTTTTTGTTGTAGGAAGGGCTTCTTATATCCTCTATTCTTCTACCTCCATTTTATCTTCTATTTCATTTCACTCTCTATCACTTTTTGTATTTATTGGTACTTGAAGATTATCTTCCCAACTTATGTTGGGTCTAGTCCTTTGCAAACAATCTTGAACAATCAAATGGATTAAATAATGATAGGAAAGAGCTTCGGAATTACCTTTTTGAAATGCCTCCACCATTTTTGTGATCATGTGGAGCAAGAAGTTGGGGACATTTATCTCTATACCATGTTGTAAATGATTCTTAAATTTTAAGTGAATGTCTTGCAATGGAATACCTCCCTTCACAAGTGAAATATTTACAGATGAACTCAACATCTTTAGCCCATATTCTTGATAAAGATAACCATGCAGTGCCCTACTTTGAAGTTTCCAGGATTTCATTTCCTTTGATGAATTTTTGACTCTCTGCTTTGGCATCAATTTTTTCTAACCATGCCTCCCTTTTTCATAGGAATCTCATTACTATAATAATGATAGTTTTTGTCAGATTTATTTCCATTCCTCTTATTATTTTGAGGTTGTTATGCAATGAGCTATTGAATGCATCTACAATTCCTTGATCTAGAGCCTATATTCCCTAAAAATATTATTCCCATCATACATTTTGGAATAGGGATAGGATGTCTAGGCTATTTGTTAGGGGAATGATTTCAAGTGGTTCATGTTTAAGTAAGTCCCCTCCCATATTGTGAGATAAAATTTGAGTTACAGGTCTATGTTTTTGTAGTAAGGTTTTGTGGCTTTGGGTGAAATATTTTCAACTTTTGTTTTGGGAGAAAAATAATCCATTTTAATAATGGAAAATCTCCCCCCTAACTTAAACTATGACTTGTCCACAAGGGATGAAGCCAACATGCACAAATGACTCATGGTAAGAGTGAGTGGTAGCGACAACAATGCATTAATGATCACATCAATCAACAAAGGAGAATATATGATGAGTTGGCATGATAAGGATAAGATATGGTGGCATGTTAATAACATTAAGACCCATTATCTCAATAATAATTAAAAGTTATGACATGAAATAAATATAAAATAATTACCTTGTTACTTGTAGGAATACCTTTTATTAATGCACAAATGATGAATTAAATTGGCGGTTTGACGTGTGTTGTTATTTTTTTGAGAGACAAACACTTTAAGTAAATGTAATGTAGGATGGAATGATAAGAATACATCCTACAACAAATAAATTTTTCCTTTAGCAATAAGTTATATCTTGTAGCAACAAGTTTTTTATTGTTTAGCATAGAGGAAAATGTATTTCTACTCCAAGGGAAATCTATAAGCAAAAATAAATGTAAACAAAAAGCTTTATTGCATTAGTGATCTTTTTCTCGCTATTTTTTTAACTAATGTTGATCAATCAGTGACCTAATTTTATAAGACAAGCTCCGTCAGTAATGCCCAAAGGTTTTCATCACTGATTTTTTTGATTTTATTTTAGATTTTATAGTCCCAACTCAACTAGAATTATAAAAATCTAGGAGGTAGGATTTTATTTAGCTTAAACCAAGCCATTGTGAATGTATTTTTATTGGTTATATGAATATTTTATTCTTATTGAAAAATATTAGAGAAGGGTTGATAGAAACACCCTTCAGCTGTAGGAGCAGGTTCATTTGCTTCATGAAGAAGAGATGGATGTTGTTTTTTGAGAAGTTGGTGATTGAGGGTTTCCTTGAAAAATAGTTTTTTATATAGATTCAATATATGACCATTAACAAGTAGTTAGAACTGAATAGAGTCAATAGTCATGAGCTTTACAACTCCATTATCAAAAACTTGTTCGATCTCATAAGGTCCAAGCCATCAAGACTATAAATTTCCTTTATGATCCTTGTATTTAGCGTAAAAAAAGAGTTCCCAATCACCAAGTTGGAAATTTTTAGTCTTGATGTTCATGTCATGCCAAATCACATGTTGTCTTTGTACTATTTTAGTGTGATGAATTGTTTCCTTTCTTAGTTCATGTAGTCATATAAAATGTGAAAATTGGTAACTTGAGAGTGGCTTATGACACCCAACCTATAGGTCCCTCTTGCTTTCTCTCATCACCCTCATAGGCATCTTTTCATTAATTCCTAGTCATCTATAGCCTTCCAAATAGTGATTCTACCTCCTGTAGGTAGCATTTCTAGTGATGATTCCATCCCCCTGGGTTTCATTCCTTCAAGACTATAGTGCCTAATTTGGACTATAACATCGAACCCTAGGGTGTCGATTTATGATGCTCCTATCCAAGTGTATTTTTACCTCTAATGGTCAGTTTATTTTGGTTTTTATCCTCCTTGTTAGCCTAATGTGAATACATTAAACCTATGACCAATAAATCCTTATAAAATCCCATTCAAAATTCATTTATAAGGGGTTGGCAAATATCAAAAGTAAGCAAGAATACAAGCAAGACTACTCAGACATACTTCCCTATTCTCTGCACATAACCATCCAATATAATTATAGCTCATCCAAATCCTTACACCAATCTCTAATCACCTCAAACACATCTAGTGTTAGAGTGTGGAGCTAAAAGCTTCAACTATTGCAGACACGAAGAAACAGGAGGTTACTGAAGATCCAGAAGTACCGGCATTGACAGCATGACCGACGTCGATTATGACCAGTGTAAAAGGAAACCGACATCAACAAATAGTCAGCTGACGTCGGTAGCACCAGACAGACAGGGACCGACGTCGGTCACCTGTGGCAGTTCCAGAACTGCTGTTGATGAACAGTTAGTTAAGTGAAGTGAGTGTTTGCATGTTTAAGGACTAATTATAGTCACGAGCTGCATGTCTAATTATTGTAATTAGAGTTCTATTTTTGTAAGCATGGGATTCTATTTAAAGACCCATGAGGCATGTATTGTAAATCAAACAAGCAAGTAAAAGCATGGAAGCATTGAAGCAAGGTCAAGGAGATCTACAGGTGTAAGGTCAAGGAGATCAGCTGAAGTATTCAAGGAGGGGATAACAACTCAAGTTGTTGAGTTGGTTGTGTTGAGCAAGAGAGAGAGGGAAGAAGGTCTTGAGGTGTGGCAAGCCTTTGAGGTGGAGGAAGAAGTGGCATCTTCCTTATTGTATTTAGTTCTAGTAATATTTAATACAAGAGTGTGTATTGTCTCTCAAATTCTTTGCTATCTCAAGTTTCTAGTTACTTAATCATTCTGGTATAATTTCATGTTTAATTACTTATAAGAAAGTAATCAATTGTGCTTCCATTGGATAAGGGGTTCCTAACATCTAGTTTAGCATTTTACATCTTCATACACACTATTTTAGAAAGCACATCAAGTGGGAGAACTACATATGGCTTGATCCCTCTTCAGAGTATTGGTATGTAGGTAACATACCCACACAAGGGGTGTGAATACATATTTAGTGCATCTTACACAAACTAACCTCTCCTCTTTTCCAAATTTTATCAAAGCACAATGGAGTCTAGGGTTTGAAGACTAAACCAACTCTACAAGGAGTTCTATACACATCTAATAGTCAAAATTTCATAAGCAAGCTCACATGGACACAACAAATAAAACCTAAAAAGCTGAAGTCTCTTGGATGATAACAATAGAAGAAGACTATAACATTGGACCCCAAGGTGTCCTATTTTAGTGCTCCCATACAATCATAAAATGAATGCTAGATCTTGATTTACGATACTATCCTAGTCCTTCACAGTAAATTCCAAACCCTGCAATAGCTGTCTCAGTTAGTTTCCAGCTAAGTCTTATTTTCTCTCCTTTATTACTATTTTTAAAAAGATTCAAATTTTAGTCAAATTATAAAAATCAATAGCTTAATTATTGTCATATTAGTTATTAGTTTAATTAACTCAGACCCTTAACTAAATTAGGAATAATACTTCAATATTTTTAAAATGGTTAAATCATTTAGTGAACTTGACTTACTTTGAACATGCATAAAAACCCTAAAAAACCTAGGGTAAATTTTATACTAATTTTTCATATATTTTTATGATTTTTTACCTATATAATAAAATAAAAAAATAGAATTAAATTTTAAAATTTTGTAGTAATTTTAAAATAATTGCATTCAAAACCCTAGTTGCCCATACTAGGTCCCAATATTTTCTTAGTATTTTTCCTATATTTTTTTTATTTTTTACTTACATATTTAAATAAAAAATTTACATAAAATTTTAAAATTCATTTGTAAATTTTAGAAATAATTTCATTCAAAACCCTATTTTCATGTACTAGCTCCTATTTGCTTCTTGAGGTATCACCTTACATGTTTGTGAGTTTCACATACTTTTTATGCATATTCTAGTTCCTTGTTTAGATTATATTTATTTAATATTTTCTTCCATTATTCAAGTTGTTTTCCTTATACCACCTAAGTTATTTGAGAATATTCCTCTGAGATGAAGTGCAAGACTTAGTGGAAACTCTTTTAAATTCACCCATATTCCTTCAACCCGACCATATACCATGGATAAAATGATCAGATCAGATTCTTGCTATAGATTCTACACATCTAGATTACACCAATTTTAATGAGGATAGTTTTGACAATGAGAAATATAACAATAAAAATGATGATAAAAACACCAATGTTCATGACCCATCACATCAACTTCATGATACGCTTCCACCTATTATTGATAATGAAGTTGTCCTCAACAAAGATTTGATCCTCCAAAGTTTTCAAGAAAGACTCAGGGAACAACCTCGAGATCATAATCTTATCTTACAATCTATCATGGAAATCAAAAAGGCTAAGGAAGTTGAGTATTCCATTCCTTCAAATAAACTAGTTGTAAATGACACTACAGGGGTAACTATATCTCAAAAAGCCCTTATAGCAGTCCAACCTAACTCTATGCCACCACCAGCTATAACTAGTACATCTTTGTTTCTTGATGTGGCAGTGCTTGTGCAAGAGATAAGATTATTTAATCCAAGGTCTTAAATCTTGAGCAAGGTGCCTCTAGACCTACACAGGCTTTAGATTCTTCTACTCTACTACATACACCATTCGCATGTCACATTGCTTCTACACCATTGTCACAAGGTTTTATTCAACCTAAGCTCACTCTATATGATGGCAAGGGTGATCTAGAGACACATTTGAGAGATTTTGATGCAACATGCTTGGACTATATACCAAATGACTGGCTTCTTACCAAGTTATTTCTATGAAGTCTAAAATATTATGCTTTATAATGGTTTTATAGTCTACTGAATCAATCGGTCAACACATTTAATCCTTTAGCCGACATGTTCCTATCTTATTTCAGCATTAACATTGGTGATAAGGTTTCTTATGCCCAAGTTTCACAATAGAAATAAAGATCAAATGAGCATCTCATAGATTATGTTCTTTGATATAAGACTATCTTGTCTAAGATGACTAGCCCCATGGATGATCAATAGTTATACTATCTCTTCAAATAGAGTCTTCTACCAACTTTACATGAGTCAATAATGTTCAAAATATTCTCTTCCTTCACTAAATTTTCTTATACACTAAAGGAAAGGGAAGTCAAACTAATTTCAATGGGCAAACTCAAGTACACAAGTATATCAAACACAATAAACAAGAGTAACAACAAAGTTCCATACAAAGTAAAGGTCAATAATAGCAAGAGTTAGAATCAACCAATAGTCAATGCAGATTTAGAGCCCCCTTAAATAGTAGTTTTATCAGCACCTCCTCAACAAATTTTTTCCAATCTACTAGTATCTCTAGCTAGAGTTTAATATATTTTGGAATGTAATATCATATCTATCCCTCCTATTCAAGAAGTTGATCCAACAAAGCCTCTTCCATGGGGATATGTTTAACATGCATTTTGTGAATTTCATAGGGCATTAGGCCACACAAACAATAGATGCATTAGTTTGAGACACAAGATCCATGACTTGATAGATGGTAACATTATTGATCTTGGCACTTTATTTGAGCCTCCTTAGACAAAGCAAACATAGGATAAAGCTTTAAAAAAATTTATATTTGTTTCTATAGCATTCTAAACAAGAGATAAGGGACACATCAAGGGTTCACCATACATATCATGCACATCCCCCACTAGATACATATAAGACACCTTCAGTTGATTTACATCTTTTGAGCAACATGATTGGTGTATATAATTCTATAGTTTTAGCTAGACTTTCCATCTCCTTCTTAGAGTAGGAGATTGTTTAAGATGATTTAGATGATCATGCACTCTTTATCAAAACTTACATTCATAATCATCCTATTCATAATGTTTTCATAGACAATGGATCTAGTATGAACATGTCCACTATGACATTATTACATCATTTAAGATATTTAGAGTGGGATATTACCTTAAAGGACATAATTATCAATGGATTCAATGAGCACATATAGAGTTCACTAGGTGAGATTGTCCTTCCTCTATAGGTTGGCCCAATAGATATGGCCACACCATTCATTATTGTTACCAGTGTAGGAGTTTTTGATATGTTATTTGGTCAACCATGGATTCAAAATTTTATAGTACCTTCTACATTTCATAGATGCATGAAATTCATTCACATTAATCAGGTTGTTACAGTTGGTGGAGTTCCATATGAGTTACCACTCCCCACTTTAGAGCCACATACTATTTTGTAGTCAACAATTTAAGTTCCACCACCAATTTAATTTTCTCCACTATTTTCAATTCTTATTCTAGTTAAAACTTAGACATAGTTAAGGCCTTCATCACTAGCACATAGAGTTTATACACTTCCATAGAGGTCTCTTTTAGAATAACCATGATTTTAGGACTCTAGATAGTTGCTAGCTATAGTGTTCACACCCAGGGCAATATCATTGAGGTCTCACATCTATGTACATACAGCACATGTTTAGAGAGCTTATCCTACTACCAGATGGGTCCCTAGAGCCCTATAGTTGCATCCACTTCTCAGAGTTACAAGGGGACCCCACAGTTGGTTTCTACTTTAAAGATTTTAGAGCACTTACAACATACACAACTTTTAGAGCCATAGTCTTAGCCCTTCCATCATGCTTCATGATCACATATGAGTCCTCACCTTGATTTAGGATACCGTGATAGGGAGTCTCCCATGAGACTCATCAGTTAGTATCATTTTTTCCTAGTTTTGCTTGTATATAACTTCTTTTCGAATTACTTATACATAGTTTCTCAGTTTTTCTTGTATATAGAATTTTTATGATTGATTATATATAACTTATTCCAATATACCAAAAACATTCAAATATGTCAAAAATACAAAAAACATTCAAATACATCAATTTTTTTAATTGTATGCATTATCCATGCTTTACATTTCTACTACTATGCTAGACTTACATTTTTCTACTCTATGCTATTGTTTGTTAATCTATCTACATTACCATGCTTCACTTGATATTCTTTGATTGTGTATAGTGACATCTAGATCCTTGATTACTTAAATCTACCCATTGAGGGGGAATCTTGCTTCTACATTTGAGATACACATCGATATACATACCCACTAGGGGCATCTTTAACTTGAATACACCATCTAGGTTATGTCATTCCTACACCACACTCTTTAGTTATCAGATGATGTAAATTATTTACTTACACATATTACTTTATCAACATCCACTAGGATATAACACTTGTGTATTTCTTAGCATATACCTAGTCTTATACTCACATGTCTTGCATACTTTCACCTCTTATTTTGATTAGTTAGATGTAATTGTATTTATAGGATTTACATGTTTTCCTTTCTTACTTTTCATAGCTATATGTGATTGCATTTTTCAATTCTTGATTGTCTCTTGTATATGCCTTAGGATGTTTGCCAACATCCTTTACATCTATTCATGTGTGTACCTTAGGACATTTTCTAATGTCCTTTGCCTGCACTCTTTTATGTGATTGTGGATTTCATGTTAGCCTTGATTATTTCAATTGTATGTTCATGTGGAATTTGAACATGCCTCGTATTCTTGATTTATAGTTTGAGTGACATGTTCCCATGTCCCTTATTTTCTTGGCCCATTGGCCACCTTGTATGCTTTTTGCTTCTTAATTTTTGTGTTTGTTGCTTGATTTATTTTCAATTGTTTGCAATGCCATGATCCACATCATACATTATATTTATTTCTTGGATGACATGATATACATCATGCTCCATCCCTCCTTGACAAATAACAACTAATAACTAACAACTAACAACTAATCAGACTTCTAATTTTAATTCAGTACATTACACATGTTATTATATTGTTATATCTATCTAGGCATACCCCTATTGATCCAACAATATCTCATTACAAATCATGCTATATCTTGAGATATCCTATTGATTATCATTGATATATCATGTATCTTTGCATCATAACACACTTATATGGCTCTTTATTTTGAAGGTATTCCTTATAGGGTCTTCATTCCTACCTTTAGCAAAGGAGGCAACACACAGGGGTTTTGTCATAGAGATCAAAGCTCCTAACAATTGAAAGTTTAGTTTTCAAAACACCTAGAATAATAACCACACTTCAAAATAGGTTGAATAAATTAGGTAGATAGTGAAAATTTTAGAATAGTCATCAAATTTAGCCCACGATAATAGCTTCAAGATTGGACTACAACATCAGATAGTAGGGTATCCATTTTTAGCACTCTTATCTAAACAAAAAAAAATCATTTTTTCTAGAAATAGGTAGAAAATTAGGTTCAATTATAGTTTTTCACATTAAAACAATTTTAGATACAATAGTTTTAGTATAGTTTTTCTTAAAGAATCTAAATATAGGGGGCATCATGCATGGTATGATGGCTCTCACTTCTGATTTTAGATATGGTAGTTGGTATAACTTCCAAATTAGAATCCATATTACAGACATTGGTTATTGGGGACAATATGCATGACACATTTATTTTCTATTCTTTTTGAGTTCAACATATTATCCATGCATTCTGAATAGTTGCATGACTTATTCCATCTATAGGTGGTTGGCATCATTATGAAGTGGCTTTCATACAAGCCTAACCTCCACATATTGTAATGGCTTTCATATGAGCCTAGTGCCTAGTTTTAGAGTGGCTTTCATATAAACCTAATCTCCACATTTTAGAGTGGCCAAGAGTGGCCTAGTTTGTAATATACATTCAGCCATCCATGCCACATTATCAGATTATAGAGCATTCATGGGATTTAGAATCTATCTCATACAACACACATTTCATACATGTATGAGTTCATAGCTTCACTTCATGTGGTAATGATGGAACCAAAGGATTAGCTAACTTTTATATTCTTGAGCCACCTACTCAAAGGGATTAGACACATAGTCCAAACATCGATCAACACATGCATGATCACATAGCTTCACTTAGTGGGTGATAATGGAGCCAAAGGGCTAGCCTTTGCATTTTTGAGCCACTCTTGGGGAATTGATCACTCAGCTCTATTCATGATATTACTCTTGGTACAACACATACCTAGCATTACTCAACATCATCTAGCATTACAACTTTTGTATTAGTTCACATACCTAGTGAGGTGTATTTGTTTTTTATTCTTCCTCTCTTTTTTACCCAAATTTTGTACATTATTATTTTAGATATAATGTATCTAGTAAGAACTAATATACTCTTTATTTTTTCTTGTAGATTTACACTTCACAGCATGCTCTCTCTATGCATATCTAACATCATACAACTTCATGAGATTTACCCTTGTAGGTAAGTTCATGTATGCCTTTTTTTCTTTTATCCTAGTATTTCACTTTGTCGCATCACTAAAATAAAGGGGGGACAAATATATTCATTTATGAGTCATCAATTCATCATTTAATAATGTCAATCTAGGGATGGCATCCAAAGGCTATTTGCAATAGGAGAAAGAGATCTCTAGCAATTAGTCTCTTATACCATACTCCACACTTGCAAGAATTGAAAAGAACACTTGTAGGAATTGAAAAACACACTTGCAAGAAATTAAATAACACTTAAAATGGAAAAACACACTTACAAGAAATTAAATTATTGAATTTAAAATAAAGGATAAACACAAAAAACACCTATAAGTTCATAACAAACTTTATAAAAAATAAATGTTTACATGAAAAATAAATAATAACAATTCAAAATAATAATTACATAAATAAATAAGTAAAATACATCTTATCCATCTTATTTGGAATGAGTGGCCAACTCATTCCTTGAAAGAGGATTTTAATCAAAACACTATATATATGTCACAAAGCTTCATAATGTATTATAGATAAAGATTGATTACAATGGTGTGGGAGGTTACATTTATAATCTCATGCTTCCAACTAACTCCTTATTCAGGAATAACAATCGTAGATTCTCTCTACCAAATATGAAGAGAAACATAACAACTTAGATATTATAGCTTATCTCAATCTTCCACAAAATATGGAGAGAGATGTTATTATCTATTTACAATATAAGCTCAATCTTCATGAAATATGAAGAGAATTATTTATGTAATAAAATTACATAAATTAGAATTTAGATATAATCATGAGCTAGTCAGTAGATAGACCTACACCATCTATAGATATGCCTATAGAGTTGAAACCTGAAGAGTCCATAGATTTTAGACCTATAGAGTCTATAGATTTAAAACCTATAGAGTCTATAGATTTCAAACCTATAGATTCTATAGATTTTAGACTTGCAGAGTCTATAGATTTTGAAACCTATAGAGTCTTTAGATTTCAAACTTGTAGAGTCTGTAGATTTTCTCCAAGTTACATTCTTTGAAATGTTGATGACTATAATGGCTCCCTTGATGTTTGATGCTTTGAATTGATCTTCAATCAATGAACTACATGGATGTAGAGCTACTAACCGAGTCTATAGATGTGAATTGAGTGACTCCATAAATATGCCTAGAGTGCTTGTAGCTCACTTCAAAGCTAATATTTAGTTGGATCTTAATGCTCAAGTCTAATATAACTTATTATGGGATACATATACAAATATTAACAACTTTTTCTAAATATTTATTAACAATAATCAACAAATAAGAAGACAATGATTTATAAAGAATTAACCAAGATATAGTTCTCTATTTCATTCTAAATAAGTCATAATTTTAGAAAGTACACTTAGATCCACTTATTATGCAAAGAAAAAGGATGCTATTTCATGGATATAATTAGCCATTTTATGGTCTCATCATCTCTCCCACACCTAACTTCATGCATGTCCTCATTCATGCCATTCCTTTATCTAAAAACTCTTTGAGATACAAATGCATGAGTTAGATGTTCTCACTTTCAAATAGTCTTTCCAGATTTAACATTGCATAAGTAAAAGATTTAATAGGCAAAAGTTTCTAATGAAAGTGGTCAATAAAATACATTTATCAAGGATAGGTTCTTGTGTGGAAATTTTCCTTATATCTTTAATTTCTCTTTGACACGAGTTCTTGTGGGTAATTATCATGCTACCCTCTTCTTCTTTTTTTAATGAGGTGATAGTAGGTTCTTGTGTTGATAATTTCCTGCTATGCCTACATAATTCTATTTTGACCACAAAATAATTCTCAGCATAAAATAAATTTTTATGCTTGAAATTTTTGAAGAATTTTAAAAACTATAAACCATTATCAAAGTCATTAACTTGATTTTACTAAGCCCCATTATTTATTTATTGTTGAGACTATTTTATTTCTCCTTCTTCTCTCCCACACCTAACCTCATGCATGCCATTCCTTTATCTAAAAATTCTTTGAGATACAAATGCATGAGTTATATGTTCTCACTTTCAAATAGTCTTTCCAAATTTGACCTTGCATAAGTAAAAGATTTCATAGGCAAAAGTTTCTAATGAAAGTGGTCAATAAAATACATTTGTCAAGGATAGGTTCTTGTGTGGAAATTTCTTTCTTTTATTAATTTATCTTTGACACAGGTTCTTGTGTATAATGTCAAGATCCTACTCCACCAATAAGAGTATATATGATTACCTCTTGTATTAGCAACTAAACATAGAATTTAACCAGAATGAATAAATAACTAGAAATATAAAACAACATAGCATATGAGAGACAATACACAATTGTATTAATAATCACTCAGAAGAAAATACAATAAAGAAGATGCCACTTCTTCTTCCACCTCAAAGGCTTGCCACACCTCAAGGACTTCTTCCTTCTCTCTCTTACAGTCCCAACAATCAACTCCAATACAGAATTGATGTTCACCTCCACTAGTCAGTAACACGCTGCCAATACACCAAGCACACAACCGTACTCCAAGTAGATCTCCCTACTCTTTGCTACCACCTGCAAATCACCAGACCTTACTCACCATTGTAGATCTCCAAACGTGGTCCTGCACACCTGCTAACCAAGATCATACATACATGAAGAATCCTTCTGATTCTCTAAACCAACACCCACACTTGGTACTGTGGCACTATGAGGAACACACCATTACTCTCTTCTCTCTGAAGGAGCTTATTTTGCTCTCTTACTCTCTAGCACTAATTTACAATACAGCCCATGAGTCTATTATATAGATCTCATGCTTACAATAATTAGACTATATTAATTACAATAATTAGACATGCAACTCAAGACTATAATTAGCCTTTACATACAAACTCTCACTTCTCTTAACTGATTGTTCATCAATAGTAGTTCTAGAACTGCCACAGGTGATCGACGTCGATCCCTGTCTGCCTGGAGGTGACCGACATCAGCCAACCTCCTGCGATGTCGGTTGTCTTCAGCTCACACCTACCGATGTTAGTTTCATTCTGCACTACAATCTACCAATGCCAGTCTCCCTAGAACTCAACAACCTCCTTCATGTTTGCAACAGTTGAAGCTTTTAGCTCCACAACCTAACAATCTCCAACTTGGAGATAAACAACTACAACTGTACTTGTACTTATACACCATCTAATTCATTTCTTGGCTTGTATCCCTCTTCAAGCTCCATCTTGAAGACCACCCACCACACACCCTGTGATGTCTTTCCTGTCATCCAAGTAACCTGCCACATCCGAACCTACATATCCATGTAGTGAAGTCCTTGACCCTGCATAACATGTTAACCTGCTGCTAGTCCCTCTCAAATACCTGAGAATCCACCTTCCACGAATTGGCTCCAAACTCTCTGACAACTCCCACTACTTGGAAAAACTCAGGTCTACAACAAACCTTATGTGATTTTGAACCCTATTCTAAGCTCAGCTTGAACTGTCCAGTCCTTAGTGTGCTTTCTGATTCTGCATCCTGCATATTAAACCCTGCCAACACCGTCTTCACATCAACTCCCACTGGAGACCAAAAAATCTCCATGTCTCTTATGCCAAGGAATTTTGCTGCTCTAAATTCCTCATGACATGCCACTGAGCTAACCTTACCTTTAGCTCAGCAAAACCCTGTATGTATGAACTTACTAGCAAATCACCCACATACAATAACTAGATAATGTCGTGACTCATCATCCACTTGGTAAGACAAACACAATGGTTACACTGACATTGACTGAAGCCCTGCTTTGTCATCCACCTGTCAAAAAACCTGTACCACTGTCCTGCAGCTTCCTCAAGACCATATACCTTGGCCTTCCATCTCACGTATCCATCCACTCTCTTCTTTAACTTGGGAATCCATCTGTCTTTCAGTGCTTTCTTCCAGCTGACAAATCCACCAACAAACCCCTATTTGGTTCTTCTCCAAGGACTCACACTCCTCATCCATGCCAAGCTCCCACTATTTTTGGATTCTACCTGCATTGCCTCTTCACATCTTCCTAGTTCTTGACCATCAGTAAGCAACTAGTAAGAAGGTGAACAACGAATATGAGGTCCACTTACCCTTTTAGTCCTTGATATGAACATTTGAGACCTTTTTGATAGCTTGTTGTCTACCCAACATCTGTTCTAGTGATCGATCTCAGCCATCTCCTAATCTGCACCCAACCGACGTCAGTTCCCTGCGACTGACCCTGTCTGCCAACGTCGATTCCCTGACCAACGCCGGTGTACCTCTTGCCAATGTCAGTTTTTGTATGACCAACATCAGTTCCTTCTGCCCAACACCACTGACTCTACTGATCTACACATGATTGACATCGGTGCCTGTCTGTTTGACATCAATTCTTCTTGATCAATGTTGGTACCTGTGTTCACCTGTGGGTGATGAATTTTTATCTAGGAGCTCCTTTTGGATCAAAACCCTATTCAAATCAACACAGCCCTACTCAGAATAATTCAGTCCCCATAGCTGATCTCTGTCTGTCATCTCCTCCATGAACACCAAGGCTTTCCAATTCTTAAGTTTATCAAAAACATCTATCTTCTGCTTAAGAACATGCATTCCCCTCCTACATATGTGACCAAGCCTACAAAGCCACATCTCTGCAATAGAAGGTGAATCAGTAATATAAGTAGATAGATAAAGGATACCTACTTTCTTATCACTATCTAATTCAAGTACATTCATTATGAGAGTTACTATGCATCTCCCATCACCCAACTTTCCTAAAGAAATTAGACTCATCTCCAAGACTGGTACCTGCATGACCTCCTTCAACACCTGTGTGTTATCCATCTGCAATTTTAGCTTCACTTCCCCTTTGCCAATAATCTGACAAGGCTCACCAACCCCTAAATAAGTCTCTCCAAAGTCTCCAAAGACATACCCATGAAAAGATGCTCTATTTTAGGTTGCATGGAAAGAGGCAAAAGAATCTGTAAACAAAGATTCTACTTTATCCAGAGCAACCTGTGCAACATCGCCTGCAACATCTGCTTCTACACGCTGATCTTCTACCGACCAATAATCTTCCTTGACCTGCTCTTTCTTTCCATTAATCAGACCATTCGTGCTATTTAGTTTCTCCATTCATAGCTTACTTTCTTCTGCCATTGCTATACTCCCACTCAATTTGAAACCCCTGAGAGTGACCTATAATTAACAAACACTAACCGGATTTGAACCACCTGTTAGTCAACCCAACCAAAAGCTCTGATACCAACTGTCAAGTGGTATCAAGCTCTATAACCTACAACCAAGCTCTGATACCAACTGTTAGGATCCTACTCCACCAATAAGCGTATATATGATTACCTCTTGTATTAGCAACTAAACATGGAATTTAACCAGAATGAATAAGTAACTAGAAATATGAAACAACACAGGATATGAGAGACAATACACAATTGTATTAATAATCACTCAGAAGAAAATACAATAAATAAGATGCCACTTCTTCTTCCACCTCAAAGGCTTGCCACACCTCAAGGAATTCTTCCTTCTCTCTCTTATGGTCCCAAGAATCAACTCCAATATAGAATTGATGTTCACCTCCACTAGTCAATAACACGCTACCAGTACACCAAGCACACAACCGTACTCCAAGTAGATCTCCTTGCTCTTTGCTGCCACCTGCAAATCACCAGACCTTACTCACCATTGTAGATCTCCAAACGTGGTCCTGCACACCTGCTAAACAAGATCATACATACACGAAGAACCCTTCTAAATATCCAAACCAACACCTACACTTGGTACTGTGGCACTAGGAGGAACACACCATTACTCTCTTCTCTCTGAAGGAGCTTATTTTGCTCTCTCACTCTCTAGCACTAATTTACAATACAACCCATGAGTCTATTATATAGATCTCATGCTTACAATAATTAGACTATCTTAATTATAATAATTAGACACGCAACTCAAGACTATAATTAGCCTTTACATTCAAACTCTTACTTCTCTTAACTGACTGTTCGTCAACAGTAGTTTTGGAACCGCCATAGGTGACCAATGTCAGTCCCTGTCTGCCTAGAGGTGACCAACGTCGGCTGACCTCCTGCCGATCCTGGTTGTCTTCAGCTCACACCTGTCGATGTCAGTTTCATTCTGCACTGCAATTTGCCAACGTCGGTCTCCCTGTAACTCAGCAACCTCCTCCATGTTTGCAATAGTTGAAGCTTTTAGCTCCACAACCTAACATATAATTCTCATGATGCCCTCTTTTTTTTCAATGAGGTGAGAGCAGGTTCTTGTCTTGAGAGTTTTTTGATATGCCTAAATAACTCTATTTTGACATAAAATAAAGTTTGATGCTTGAAATCTTTGAAGAATTTTGAAAACTATATACCATTATCAAAGTCATTAACTTGATTTTACTAAGCCCCATTCTTTATTTATTATTGAGACTATTTTCTTTCTCCTTCTTCTCTCCCAAACCTAACCTCATGCATGTCCTCATGCATGCCATTCCTTTATCTAAAAATTATTTGAGATACAAATGCATGAGTTAGATGTTCTGACTTTCAAATAGTATTTCCATATTTGACCTTACATAAGTAAAATATCTCATAGGCAAAAGTTTCCAATGAAAGGGGTCAATAAAATACATATGTCAAGGATAGGTTCTTGTGTGGAAATTTTCCTTCTATCCTTGATTTCTCTTTGACACAGGTTCTTGTGTGGAATTCTCATGATACCCTCTTTTTTTTGTTTCAAATGAGGTGAGAGTAGGTTCTTGTGTTGAGAATTTCTTTTTGTGCCTACATAACTCTATTTTCACCACAAAATAATTCTTGACATATAATACATTTTGATGCTTTAAATCTTTGAAGAATTTTGAAAACTATATACCATTATCAAAGTCATTAACTTTATTTTACTAAGCCCCATTCTTTATTTATTATTGAGACTATTTTCTTTCTTCTCTCCCACACCTAATCTCATGCATGTCCTCATGCATGCCAGTGTAAATATGTATAAAGTGTAGGGATATTTGATTTTTTTCTTCTTCCAAAAAAAAAAAAGATATTTATGTAATAAAAAAACTTCCAAATAAATTGAAAATTAAAATTAAAGAAACTAGATACCTTGGCATAACTTCAATTTGCCTTGACTTTCTTGATGCCAACCCCATAGAGCATATTAGAAAAGATGTTTGAATAATGGAAGCCTAAGCAATGTTGAAAATGAGAGCATAAAAAAATAGCGACCAAGTATTTATTGATGATAGAAAAAGCAACAATTGCTGGTCTTCAACTTTTCTCATTTTTTTTGCCCTTGACTAGCCAATAAAACTAGTTTTCTAATCAAAACTCATTTTTCCAGTACTTGGCCCTCTAGTAAACTAGTTTTCAAACCAAGACTACCAACAACACTTGAGGGTTTTTATTGTTGTTTTTTTTAAATATATATAGAAATGATGATAGAGAAAATGTTAGAAATAGGCTCTATACATCCACATACTGATTTCAAATGTATTAGTAAATTCCTACATGGTTTGACATTCTTCATTGTAGTGATGATTAATCATAGGTGGAAGATTCTTGCTAATTATATTATTCTTTTAGGATAAAGTGTTAGGTACTTGATAAAGCTATGGATAGAGATTGAACTATTTTGAGATTCTCAAATGACTCTATGTTTAGGATTTGTGAGTCTTTACATTTATAATCATGATCGCCAAAATTTGAGTCCATATACACAAGGGTGCAAACCTGTTTGAAATTTTGCCTATTGATTTATCTCCTCTGATTTCTTCCATTGAGGAACATCCTTATGAGAGAGTTCACCATTGTGATGAAGCAGATTTATGTTCCTTTGCATTGAAAAGTTCTTGTTGATATGTCTCCATGAAGTTATCCTGCAAGAACTCAAAACCACAAAAACTTTCTAGACCAACATAGTATCAACCACATCAAATAATTATAAATTCCAATAATATAAATAATGGAAGGAAAATTTTAAAATATATGAAGGAATGTATTTTATCTTATTTAAGAATGATTGGTGGTTCAAAAATTTTAATAGATTTTTATTATGAAAACAAGAACTCCCTCAGATAAGTTCTATTATTATGATTGATGGCTATGGGTTTGACTAATGGATGTAATGAAATGAATGTCATAAAATCTTTTTATTTAAAGTTTGAGTAAGAAATTCTAAATGTAATATGTATAGTGATAATGATAGATCTTTAATAATCTTTGGCTAAAATTATCTATTAATTTTATAAAAATCTAACATTCTTTAAATGATAATGTATGGATGGAATGAATATACAATGATCTATGATTTGTGTGCATAATAACTGATGGAGAAATGATATAAAAATACCAAACTAAAAATGAAATAAAGTACCAAAAAACATATCTAAATATAAGATTATATTTTAAGATATCCTTGTTGCTACTACTGTATTAGATCAAAGTCTTTTTTTTTAGTTTCAACAATCAAGAATTGAACCAAGGTCTCTATTATAATGTTGATGTCAATAATTCAGCCTTAGATTTGATATTAGCATTTTCATGCAAATTAACTCATCCAACATTTGTAATACATTCCTATTTGTTGACCATTGTTTTTCTGGGCTTCGTTCAAGCTTCTTCTTATAACCACAAATTCTCTATTTATCTTTATTTGGAATTTAAACTCTAGTTATAAAATATCAGTGAGGAATTAGTAACATAAAATATTTAATATTTTCTTTTGTTATTGGAAAAAAAAAGAAGAAACAAGGGTCTAGAGAAGGCAGTTCTTAGTGGAATAAAGGGCCAGAGCCCTCTAGACATGCTTCCTATTGTGTTGTAACATGAGGTCAAGATGGGGACAAAATGTGCTCCCTATCATAATATAAGATGGGGTCAAGGGGAAGCACCCCTCGAAGCCATGACTAGTTTAACCCTTTTTCTACTCATAAAATACTTTAACATTGAAGAAAAATATGAAATCATTCTATTGCATTAGAATGTCTTGTAAATCATTAATTCTACCTATTTTATACACTCAAAAGAGAATGATTAGTTACATGATTTCATGTTAACATACTCCAATCAATTGCATGGATAAAAATAATACAATTTAAAATTTCACACCCTTATCAAAAGCTATCTTATTTAATCTAGTCTTTGTTGAAACTATCATCATTTTTTTTTGTAGTTTATTAATAACCAACAAAATAGCAAAACCCAACAAATATTCACATGATTAAATAAGGTGTAGAATAGTGACCATGCAATATTTTGTGTCTATACGCTCAAGCTCATAAATTTGCAATGTCCTAAACAATCATGGTACTCCAATTTAACACTTCACAAAAATTAGCGATCGTGTAATATTTACCATAAAATTTGGAAGGATATTATTGCATGTAAAATCCATTGCACAACCCATTTCAATAGTTACATGAAACATTCAATTCACAACATCTTTAAAAATATGCATAATATAATTATGTTGACTTACAACAATTAACTTCATATATGCCATTTTTATGCCTAGAGTTATACATGTAATCTTAGTCAACATGATTTGTGCATTCTTTGGGATGAATTGAGTATCCACCTTGGTTCAAATGTATTTACATGAAACCAGATTTGTAAATTATGGGTATGAAATATGAGCTCCTAGGTTTTGGGCATGTGTTTTTAATCATGCAAAGAATCATATTAGCTAGATATGTAACATATCTCCTATATTTATGTAATCATTCAAAATAACTTTGATAGATTTATTATATGTATGCATATAACTTGTTACATTTTTATACATGCATTTTTAAATTACACAAAATCATAAATTTGATTTGCTACCTGCTATATTTTCTACATGCATATAGATATGATCTATTGGATTCTTCTTAAAATAAAATGAGATCAACTTAATTGAGGACTTTCCTTATTCTTCTATAAAAATAAAATCACATGAAGGATTTTTAAAGTCAATCGACCTAAAAATTGCATGATTTCTTATTGAAAATTTTAGAAAAAATACAGTTGCATTGTTTCATCCTCCATATAGTTGGTCTTGATTATTTTAGAAGGTAGATCAGTCCTCAATTAGGTAGAGTAATTCTTTAATATTAATCTTAGCTGTAAGGACATGATTTATAAATTCCTCTTTGTGAGTAGCTATAGAAATTTATCTCATTCTCTCCATCTTTCATGCCATTTTAGATCATCATTTTCTTCCTCTGACCTACATCAACATTTAAATCCTTTTGTATGGTGTTAGCAATTATTATTTCTTAGACAGTAGTGTTAGTATAGTATGGTGCGGTTTGAAATTTCTAAATATAAATTGTAGAAATTGAAATTCTAATTTATGTTTTAGGAAAGGAAATTTCAATCTATGTTGCAAGAAAATAAATCCTAAAGAAAACCATTGACTAAATATCTCCTGTCACAAAATTTGTAAAGAGACATTCCCTCTCACTAAGAACTTATTTATCTACTACCACAAGACAATTCTCTTTACAAATTATGAATCTCCTAATATCACCATGTTCCGCAGTAATGGTGCCAAAAATTATGAGTCATCAATTCATCATTTAATAATGTCAATCTAGGGATGGTGTCCAAAGGATATCTGCAATAGGAGAAAGAGATCTCTAGCAATTAGTCTCTTATACCACACTCCACACTTGTAGGAATTAAAAAGCACACTTGTAGGAATTGAAAAGCATACTTGTAGGAAAGTAAATCACACTTGCATAAATGAAAAAACACACTTGCAAAAATTAAATCACACTTGCAAGAAAGTAAATTGTTGAATTGAAAATAGAAGATAAACATAAAAAACACCTACAGGTTCATAACAAACTTTACAAACAATAAATGCTTACATAAAAAAAAATAATAACAATTCAAAATAATAATTATATAAAGAAATAAATAAAAATACATTTATCCATCTTCCTTGGAATGAGTGGCCAACTCATTCCTCGAAAGAGGATTTTAATTAGAACACTATATTCATATCACATATATTTAGAATGTATTATTGATAAAGATTGATTACAATGATGTGGTAGGTTGCATTTATAATCTCATGCTTCCAACCAACTCCTTATTGAGAAATAACAATCGTAGATGCTCTCCACCAAATATGGAGAGAAACATAACAACTTAGATATGCTAGCTTATCTCAATCTTCCATAAAATATGGAGAGAAACATTATTATCTATTTATAACATAATATCAATATTCATGAAATATGAAGATAATTATTTAGGAAATGAAATTACAAAAATCTAAATTTAGATGCAATCTTGACCTAGTTCATAGATAGACCTACACAATTTATAGATATGCCTATAGAGTCAAAACCTACATAGTCCATAGACTTTAGACTTGTAGAGTTTGTAGATTTCAAACCTACAAAGTCTATAGATTTCAGACCTATAGAGTCCATAGATTTCAGACCTGTAGATTCCATATAATTTGAAACCTACAGAGTCCATAGATTTCAGACCTGTAAAGTCTATAGATTTTTTCCAGGTTGCATTCTTCAAATTATTGATGACTATAATGGTTCCCTTGATGTTTGATACTTTGAACTATTCTTTAATTAATGAACCACATGGATGTAGAGGTATTGATCGAGTCTGTAGATATGAATTGAGTGAGTCTATAGCTATGCCTAGAGTACCTGTAGCTCACTTCAAAGTTGATATTTGGTTTGATCTTCATGCTCAAATCTAATATAACTTATTATGGGATGCATAGACACACATTAAATTTTTTTTCCAAAGATTTATTAATAATAATCAACAAAAAAGAAGACAATGATTTATAAATAAATAACCAATATATAGTTCTCTATTTCATTCTAAATAAATCATAAGTACTCCATTCAGGGGAAGATTTATTCATACAAGAACTTAACTACTTTCTTATCTCAGGAATGGGTTAAGGCCTTAACCTTGGCCCATTTTTTGATATAATCTATGCACACTAGTATATATTCCTTGTTATTAGATTTAGGATAAATGAGACCTACAAAATTTAGTCCTCATTTGTTAAAGGGTTCCAGACCTAGTTGTGGTTGTAATGGCATTTCATTAGAGTGAGTGAGTTTTTCCATATACTGACATTGATCACATCTACATGTATACATCATGACATCCTTATGTAAATAAGGCCAATAATATCTAGTAGTAATTATTTTTATAGCAGTCTTGTTGGAAACAAAATTAATCCCATAGGGTTCATCATGGCAGGGTTTGAGAATGTCATAAGCTTCATCTTCTCAGATACATCTTTTCATAACTAAATTTATTCCAGTGATAAAGAGATATCCTATAATCTAGGATTAATTTCTTCTATTTTAGATTAGATGTTGTTTTTCCTTATGTTGAAAATGTTGTGGTAAAGATCTTGTAGTAAGATAGTTATTAATATTTACAAATTAAAGAGATTGAATTGTTACTACAAATAAATGCTCATGAGAAAAATAATCATCAATAATAGGGATATGCTCATCATTTTTTAATCAAGATAGAAAATCTAATATTACATTATCTTTACCAAGTCTATTTATAATGGTAATATCAAAATACTATAGAAAATGTAACCATCAAATTATCCTACCTATTACAGTAGGTTTATTTGTTAAATACCTAATTACTACATGATCTGTGTGGATGAATACTTGGTAGCCTATAATGTAGTGTTGAAATTTATTGATGGCATAAATGATATCAAGAAATTCCTTCTGTATTATAGTGTAGTTGAGTTTATCCCCTTAAATATTCTTGCTGATAAAATAGATTGCATAACTCAAAGATTCATCTTTTTGGCCAAGGACAACTCCTAAAGTGTTTTCGGATGCATCTATGTGGATGTGAAAAGGCTTGTTCCAATCAATCCCTCTTAGAATAGGAGTTATTATGAGAAGGTATTTATGTTGCTAAAAGGTAGTTAGACAATCATTAGTCCATGTAAATTCAACATCCTTAGTAAGCAATCCAAATAATGGGGTGGTAATTTTACTAAATTCTTTGATAAATCATCTATAATAATCAACATGTCCTAAAATAACTTCTAAAATATTTTTTCTTCTTTAGTGTGCGTAGATCCTTAATGATACTTATATTTTCTAGGTCAACTTGAATTCTAGTAGGGGATATATGATGTCCTAACACAATCCCTTCAGTCATTAGCATATAACATTTTTCATTGCTCAGAGATAATTGGTAGTCATGGCAGTGTTCAAGAACTTTCTCCAGGTTGGTTAGAATTTCTTCAAATGTTTTCCCATAGATAGTGAAAGCATCCATGTAGATTTCAACATGGTCATGGGAGAGATAAGAAAATATGCTCAAAACAACCCTTTGAAAGGTGGTTGGGGTATTACAAAGACCAAATGTCAAGATGACATAGGCAAAGGTTCTCCAAGGGCAAGTAAAATTGGTTTTATCTTGGTCTTATGGAGCAATCCATATTTGATTATAATCACTATAGCTATCTAAGAAGGAAAATTACTTTTCCCTTACTAATGTATCTAATACTTGATCAATAAATGGAAGGGGAAAGTGATCTTTCCTAGTAACAACATTCAATTCTCAGTAATCAATGCAAATATACCATTTTCCCACTTTTTTAGGGACAATGACTAGGGGAGAGACCCATTGGCTATCTGAAATAGGATAAACAAATCTTGCATCCATGAGTTTTTACAACTTAGTTTTGAAAATATCTTTAACTATAGGATTCATTCATCATTGGGGTTAAAAAATAGGTTTGCATTCTTATTTAATGTAAATGTCATGCATGCATAAATATGGGGGTATTCCTCTCATGTCATGGTAATCCTAGGCAAATAATGTTGTGTGATTTATCAACATTATAAGTAACTAAATTTCTTGTTGGGGTGTTAAGGAGGTGCTGATGTTGAGAGGTTTGTTTGGTAGAATGTTTACTTAATTTGTTAAAGAAAACATGGTTTTTATGTTGGTAATTAAAAGAACATAATTATATTGATGAGGAAGTAATTGATGGAATGTCCAAATGTCTCTTGTAGTTTCAACAAGATCATTTTTAGGAAATGTATTATGAAGAGGGCATGGTGTACATTCCAACAAGTTTGTGGCTATAGGATCCCATTGATAGGTGTTTTACAGGATACCAATAAGGATAATGTCTTCTTCTTAGGCCTACATAGCTAGAATCTGGTCAATTATGTAGAGAGTTTTTAAGGAGATAACTTCCTCAAAGTCATCAATCCAAGGGGTTGGGCCATGATTCTGAGAAGGCTAGGCTAGTGGATAAAGAACCAATATTTTGGTGTCATTTCTATTAGAAATTAACATTTTTCTTGACTTACAACCAATAAAAGCATTAGTGATGGCCAACCATGGGTAGTCAAAGATGAGAGGATAACCCCCCAAGTTATTTTTTAGCTATAAGACAATAAAGTCTACTAGATATTTCCAAGAGTCCATAGTGATAACAAGGTCCTCAAAAATCCCCTTAGGTTTAACAATTGATTTGTCAACCATCTAGAAGACAGTGGGTGTTGAATGGAGAGTGGTAAGTTTTAGTTGTTGCATGGTCTCCATGGTCATCACATAGATGGTTGCACCCAAGTCAATTAAAGTATTAGAGATGGGTTAGCCATGGATGCTAACATTAACTATAGGACTTCTTGGATCAAAATATTTTAGGGGAACTATATTTCCCAACATAATATCTGCTTGTTGGCCAATGACCTAAATTATTTTAGGATCTTTTTTCTTTCTTCCCAAATTTTTTAAACATATCTCTCTAACAACCTTATTGTTGATAGGGACATCCTTTATTGCTTGAAAGAGTGGGATTTTTATGCACAGATTCTTGATTTATCCTAAGATATCAAATTTAGCAAATGGTTCAGGACGTGATGTATTCAATCTCTTTAGAAAAGGAGGATTGTTAATTTTTTTTTGATTTTTTAGATGGACTTGGCTCAAGATTAGTTATGGGTGGTTATGGATTAGTATGGAGTGGCACTAGTTCAAAGTGTTCTATGATTATGGGTGAGGTGGGTTGTGGAAGAACATGACCTGAGTAAAGTTGAACTTGATTAATATTTAAGGTGTACATTAGATATTGTATTATTTTAGTGGATTGTGTTGGTTGAACCAACCTATTGGTAGGATTGGGGATGGGTTGGGTAGGTAATTGAGTGGTCCAAATAGGTTGCTGAGTGTTTTACATTAAATCCTATTATTTTTATGGTTGTTGAATTTATTAGGGAAAGATTTTATTACCTCTCCATTGCTATTGCCATGGATTAGAGGGAAAAAACCATTGTTGGTTTAGAATTGACTAGGGTGAGGTTGTTGTCCATTTTTTTGCATCGATAACTGAATCTGGGGTAGCTACCATTTTATTTGGGACCAATTTTAATTGTGTATATTTATCTAAGAACCATATTGAGGATTATTTGAGAATTGAGAATTTATAAACATAGAGTTTGCTGACATACCTGATCTTTGTACCCATGGTTTCCATTGAGCCATGAAAAACACTTGATTCTCATCTTATCCTATGGCATATAACTCCATTATTTTAGGATTATCCTTAGTTATGTTGGATACTCAATATTTCATGGAATGACATGTGTAATCTACATTTTTCTTTCTATAACTAGGGTAATATGTGGCTAAGGCTTTCTTAGTTTCTTCTTGATTCCTCTGTCTATGTAATGTATCAAGTTGAATATTTAGGTGGCTAATAATGTCCTACTTCATGTCCTAGAGTAGGTTACTAACTTCAATTTTAGACAGTCTTGTTGTAGATGCTATAGGAAGGGTTTTGTCCCTACTTTTATTTATGGTTGATCTAGAGTAGTTTGTACATAAAACTGTTAGTTCATCAAAGGGTAGTGTAAAAACATTAGATCTAGTGCCTCTAGATAATCATCTCTTATTCTCTTTAAGAGTATCAATTTGACTAATTATTTGTCCATTATAGTCTATTTGGATTTTTTAAAGATGAACATAAATATTTCCATATATTCTTTTAATGATTCATCATCAACATGTGTTATTTGGATTATGTCATCTCTCCTATAGTTCCTGTCCCTATAATAGTCTTGGTATTTTGTTAGAAACCTCTCCTTCATTTCTTCCCAAGTAGAAATGGCATCCTTTACAAGTCCCATGAACCATCTAAGTGATACATCCTTGAGTATTTATGGAAATAATTTGAGTTTTTGAGCATCTTGATTATAATCGCAACATAAGATGTCAAACTCAAAAAGTAATGTGTCTGGATCCTCATATGCTTTTCCCATGAAGGTAGGGAAGGTAGAGTGAGGAATATTATTTATGAGTGCATTTATATCAAGAGTAAGGATAGGAAATTCAAAATTAGTAGACTCACTGGTAGTGTTTTCATCTTAGTGATCCCACATGAATATTCTTTGCATTGGTATACTAGAAGCTGTTGCTACCCACCACTCAAAATTCATATCAATTCTTTTATTTCCATGGGTGTATAAGATGGAGAATTTATATTTTTCTTATGAATGTATGGATTAATATACAATAGAGATGGTGTGGAGGTTTCAAAATATTCAACTTGTGTCTCAGCAAAGAGTCTTTCTAAATTGGAAGATTCTATTAGCCCGATGTTTCTTCTAGGAACAAGAATGACCTTGAATGCCTCCTTAGCAAGAAATTTGGGAGATAGAGGGAAGTAAACTTCATATTATTGAGTATGAGGTGATAAGGTTGGAATTATAAAATGTGGTACATATGGGTCTCTTCTAGGGGTATGAACCTCTTCAAGGTCTCCAACTTGTGCTACCAATCCAACAAAAATTTCCTCCTTTTTTACCTCTTCAATTGACAATTGTGAGTGATCTTCAAGAATTCCTTCATGTTACTTCATTTTTTAAGGATTAATTATTGATCTTGTATAAATGGTTGATGATTCAGGAGAAAATATCCCTATATAGTCTCATTCACTTTCCATGTACATCAACCACTCTCTTTTTAACATTTTGCCCAAATTGCCTACACAGGGTTAGTAATATGGGGTTTTTAAAAGTTTTACACTATCCTCCTTGAAAAAGGGAAATTTAAAATATGAAATCAAGAAATTTTTAATTTAAATAATAGAAATATTTAGAATTAAAAATAATAAACATCTAGAAATAATTGTTATCAAAATTGAAGATTATAAGTGTGTGACACCCTTCCCTGGCAATAGTGCCAAAAATGACTGGCAGTTGATTCAAAATTAGATATACTTCTCTTGAGAAAAATGAAAAAGGAGAGTTACCATAGACATGTACCTTCTAATTCATTTAAATGTCAACCCAAAGATGTAGATTTGATAGGATGATGTCACTATATATGCACATTCAATTTTCTAATTTAACCTTATGCTAATTGTAATCTAAGATGTTGAAGTCATGCAATAAATGTAATGATGGAATTAAATATTAAAATAATACTAGAAATGAATGTAAATCACATAATTTAGAAATAAAACACATAATGCACAAAGAAACCAAATAGCATGCTTAGATATTTAAATGGGTTGGATTATTTATACAAGGCTTCCAAAAGGGGACCTTCCTCTTTCCAACTCTAGATTCAATCCTTCCTCTTACAATACTAAATTGAACTCAAAAATGCTTGCTCATATTAATAAAAAATGAAGCAATGAATTGCTGTAGGAAATTACAATAATAGTTTCTTGATAAAATGTACTCTAATAATTCTCTAATCAATATCTAATAATTCTCAACTTGATTGTCACACACACACACACACACACACACACACACACACACCCACACCATAGAGGATATTGTTTTATATAAAACAATATATATATTTTAATCTAAGAAACATTCAATTTAAGATAACCAAAATTAGCTCCTTTTGCTAAAGTTGCCTTTCATGTGAATTCTATAACATTGTTGTAGGACAAACAAGGCTATTTCATTCTTCAACCATTTCCTTATTGAGCTCCATAGAGGTTATAGTTGTTTCTGTGAGATAGTTAAAAGAGGAATCAAAATCGGTTCATTCATGGCTTTGGTGATGCAGTGGTTACATGATATATCCATATGATGAAATTCCTTTGATGTAGGATGTTTCATGCTATGTACCTATATCTCCAAAATATCTTAAAATTCATTATAGAAAAAGTGTCCTATAGTAGAAGATAACTATCATATATTTAATTCTAATACATAAATTTAACTATTCAAAGAGTATGGAAACATAATGCTATTTACAAGATTATGGCTATTTGAGGAAGGAAACTTTATGGGATATAAAGGAAAATAATAAGGATGAGTGTGACAGATGAGGATATGAATATGACATTTCTAGGGCTCATCAGTGCTCTTGTTTAATAGGGAAATGTTGTCTAAGTGTAATTTTTAAGTGTGTGATAGTAAAATCACCTACAACTAGGTTTAGAAATGGTATCCAATATGCTTTGTAGTAACTCATGTACACTTGTGAAGCATATATGATATAAATTGGTTAAAAAAAGTACTAAATAAATGTGCATAAATTAATTGATGTTGAATGAAAATAAACATAAACATAAACAAGCATAGGTATTGATTTTGTATTTTTATAGAATATCTATTTTTTTTTGTATTTGCATATATGAACTAATAAATATAAATAAGGATATTAAATGATGAATCCTTTAATAAAATTACCATCAATATATCCATTATCGAGCAAAGAAATAGTGATCTCTTATAAATGGGCATAATCATACCACTGTGAAGTATCTAGATATGTAAGACCAACTACCCCATACTATGGTATTGGACTTTTTAGATTCTCTTTTTAAATATGTACTATGTCATATGCCTCTACCGATATTCCATTAATTTTATTTTTTTGTATACTAGTTGTATCCATGCTTTATATTTGTTTCACCTACTTTAGAAAAATTCTACCATCTCTTGAAACTAGGATCATGGCACTTTCATGTTCAAATATGACATGGTTATGATCTTTACCCATTCTTCCCCCATTGATTTTATCTATGATATTCCTAATTTATTTTTAAATTGGGTCAAACTGGGACATATGTGAAATAAAATTGAATAGGTTTTGGGACCAACTATGAAAGGTAGCTTAAGTGTTTGTTACCATATCCAAGAAATTACAAGAGTGTCATGCTAAAAACATTCATGTCAATAGTGTTATTGATCACAACATTTGTACATTACTTTACATTTATGAGGGGATTAAGAATGAGAGGCTCCAGAAATGATGAGTGTTTTTTAGTTGACTCTTTTGAAACCATATTTTTAACTTTAACTTTTTCAAGTGTTTCTTATTTTTTAACCTCTTTTGTTAGAAACCCTATTTAAACATGATTTTTTGCTTATCTTAAATTTCATTTTGAAAATTTTGTTCTTACTATCTTTGTAGCATTTCCTTTTTGATTCATTTATTTTATAATTATTCTTTTTCATCCTATATCTTTTGTAACATTTGTTTTTCAAACTATACCTTTCATAATTTCTCTTTTTCATCATGTGCATTTTTTAATGTTGCTTTTTCATCTTGATATTTTTGTACCATTGCTTGTTCTAATCGTGCCTTTTGAATCTTATCTTACTTTAATGGTGCTTTTTTCACCCATACCAGTTCTTTTTGCATTTGTGTTATAGAATTTTCATGCGTAAGGGGAGTGGGTTGATTGATTGATGTATTTATTATAGGATCACCAATATTAATTTTAATTTTTATATTCTTCTTTAAAGACAAAAAAATATATGTAAAATGCCCATATATTATATGATATGCACAATAATATTTTTATCTCCTTAAAGAATGTGTTTATATCAAATTTAGATTTGTGGGAAAACCCTAAGTGATAACACTACTATGAAAAATCAAGAGAATAATATAACAATGATAACATTCACTAATTTATAATTATTATATTTTGGAAATTTACTAAAAATAGCAAAATTTCAAGGATAAAATAAATAATTAGCTAAAAACTATGCCTCTATAAGGAATCAGGGTCTAAAATTTGTTATGTAGAGAGGTATAATGATTAGAATCCAGTATCTAGAATTGAATCTAGGCATGGACAACGAATCTAGGCATGGACAACAAACCTAGGAAGAAGACACTAAAGGGTTGGTGCTCCTATCTAACCCAGGGTGCTATTAATCCAATTAATCTAGCATTGAAAAGCATTTAGAATGGAGATAAAATATAATTGAAATGCAGCATAAATCCTTTGCAAAAAATAGGAATTGTATTTATTAAAAGTAAGTGCTGATATAACAATTTATCTTGACCAATTTTATAGTCTAAAGAGATGAAGGAATAAGCAGGTAAAATCAAAATTATAATCTAATTGCACTTTCAAACAAGTTTTTATTGACCCTTATATTATAATACAACTTTGCATTATATAAATGAGGATGGGTCTCACCTCCAAATGGCATGATGATACCATCCTATCCCATGATGATCACTCATAATAGTTACAACTATAATTCAAAATTTAAAAAAAAAAATCCCCTCAAACCCACAAAAGATCAGTGAGGAATACTTAGTTGATATGTGGAGGTAGTTGTGAAATTATAACTCCCAACTACTTTGATCTAGCATCTCTAGCCTCCAACATAGTTGCCACAAGGTCAAATTCCTTATCTAACTAGGAAAGGTTCATCAAGGGATCCCTAAATATCACCTTGACTTGAGTCACCTACCTCTGGTAGAATTAGAATGGTGCTTTCATTGACACCTAGACCCCAGAGACCTAGTTGATTCTCATCATGGATTATATTGATAAATCCAAAGCCACCTAGGATCATTCCTTATTTTATTTAGTGACCTCCCTCATGACCTGGTTGAATTAACCCAAGTGGACCCAAAATTATCCTTGGTCTAACAAGGTGTCATCCAGGTGTAATATCATAGTGATATTTACCTCCTTTAAGTAGGTCAATATCTTCTTCATGCACTCTTCCAAGCATCTAATTATAGTATGATCCATAGTGAGTCACTCCTTTATAGCTAACTTCATGTTATTAGTATATGTCTGATACAACCCCAAGTTTAAGGTTGGCATTAGTTTCAACTCTGGGAACATGCCTTTCTTAATCACCACCTACAACTTCTTACATTTTTTGTCTATCTTTGTAATCCTCTCCAAGTAAGCCTAAGTCCATTAGATAAGCACATTCCCCTTAGTGAGAGTCTCCACCACCTTCTCAAGAACTAAGAAGAGTAGTAAGAAGGCATCCTCAACCTACACAATTAGTTTTATGGGGAAAGAGCTCTTCACCTAGGCTTCCAAGGTCTACACTTGGCTTTGTATGTCCTTGAGGAGCCTTTTAGACACATCATGAGTTATTTGGAGAACTAAGAGTGGATCCTTAGCCATATTTTCTTCCCCAGTGGGAGTTATCATCTTAATGAGGGATAATAGATCTTGATGGGTTTGAAAAACCATAAAGGTCCCCTCTTGGATGAACCTCTATGTTAATTTTTACTCTTCATGCTCCTTGAAGTTCAATAAAAGTTCCACTACATGTTTGGGTTGTTCTAAACTAGCATATCTAGTGCTTGCGACCTTGTGACCACTCCCTAGGTTATGGGAAGTATATGAGGGGTAGATGAGATGGTGGGGGAAGGTGGAGGATGAAGGGGATGGGAGGTAGAGGAAGTGGAAGAGATGAACAAGGAAAATAATTGAGGGGTAGGGGGCATGGGAGTGAAGAAAATAAGGATGAAAAAGGAGGCCTATGGAAACATTATTACTTGTCACTATTCCTGGGTGATGTTCACTTGAGGGGGGATTACCCTTAAGAAAGGGTCATTAAATATAATGGAAGAGATTGGCTGGTTGAAGACAAATCTGAGGGTGCCCTTGGTAATGGAAAGAGGGGGCTAACTAAGGTGTTATGGTTGGGTCTGAAGGAATCATTGAGGCTAGTGGAGGAGTTTATTTTAGAGCAAAAGGTTTTTGACTTGTAGTTAGAGTGTGGGATGCCATCTGCTTATTCTTGGATCTCTTTCCCATGTTGGCCCCAAATGCTATAGTGGAAAGATTGGTTAGAATAGAGGGAACCATAAGGACTGATGGTGGAGGACTTCAAACTAATAAGGGAGGTGTAGTATGACTAGAGGGGGAATTAGAATGGTTATTTACACTAGTGACATACTCTCAATGGTTATAGCCATGCTTGTTGATGAATATCTACCCAATGGTACTAGACTAAAGGCAAACCCAAAAAAGGCATGGGGAGGGTTCTGAGTTGTGAAATGGATGGGGCAGAAGGAAATAAAGAGGTAAATATACTCAAGAGGACTGAGGATAAAGTTACTTGGGTAAATGACAAAGGAGGTGCAAAGTGGAAAAGAGGAGGCACCACTTATGGGGATTATGGGAGTGGAGCAGAGCTTATGGGTAATGTGTTAGGGAGTTAGAATGTGGTAAGAGTGAGAGGTAGAAGAGATATGGAAGAGATGGGAGGTGTAACATGTGGAACTTGTGTTGGTACTTGTTAGGATCCTCATTTCAAGATTGGCCTCAGACTACTAGTCACATAAAACCTTAGGGTTTGGGTATCCTAGGGTTGATGTGTTGGTGGTTGAGTTGGTTGCACCTAGGCTACCCAACATTGAGTAATGTAGTTCTAACCTAGTCATATCCAGACTGTTAAATATGTCAAAGGAGGTAGAGGTGGAGTTAGGACATAAAGAACATGATCCATTAGAGTAGGTGGGGATAGAACTAGAGCATGGGGAGGAGAAGGTGGTAGAATTCCCTATAAAACCTCTTGGAGATAGCATAAGGAGTTAGTGTTAGATCCTATACAAATTGAGTAGGAGTTGGATAGGGAGAAGATGGGCCCACCTAAATTTTATTTCCTTTATTCTTCTTCTTTGCTATAATCTAGGAAAATACATCATAATTGTTAGTAACATCTAAGTATTGCTCATTGTCATCCTCTATTTGATGACCATAGTTGATATTAAGGCATGCCAAATACCACACCAAGTGATCCCTAATCATTCCCTTAGGGTCTTAATTCTAAATCTTAGCTCTCACTAAGGTGAAAGAGTCTAACCTGGCTACCACCTTATGGAAGGGAGGGGAGGCCTTATACACATGGTTCTTGATAGTGATTAGGAATGGTGAGTATGCCTTCTACTAGTGGCGTATAAAAAATCCAAATATGCCTTCCACTAGTTATTAAGTGGTCTCCTTCTTTGTTAGATGATCTAGGATGAAATACAATAATTAAAGGGGCTACTTGAGGACATCCATAATTTAGATCATGGTGTCTTATCTATAGTAAAATGAGTCCTTGATGGTGGTGATAGAGTCCTGGATTGCTTGTGATAGCTGGGGAATTAGGGTCTTATTGATCACATTATAGAGAATTAGATATAACTACTCATAAATGTCCCAGATGTGGTTTTGTAACTAGTGGAAATATAGTTTGTAGAAGACCACATAGACTACGAAGCCCCTAGGAACCAATGTAATAAAAGCTAAAGGTTTGAAGGAGAACATCTTGTAGACCATGCCCACAATATAGCTTATCACATAGAAATTACCTCTGACTCAAGCATCTACAATGACATTGACCAAATTGAATTTGATCAATCATCTCATGTTCAAAACTTCCAAGTGTGTGAGGATCATATAGAGGATGGGCACCCATAGTTTGTTAATGTGCAAGTAGTTGTAGTCCCCAAATAATTAGTTGAGTAGAATCATGCCTACCTAGAGTTCCTCCTAGAAGGTATGAACTGTGTATGCATTTATGTCCTCTTTATTAACCATTTAATATCCAAGCTCTTAGCCTAATATTAAAATATGTCATATATTTGGTTGGTCTTTTTCAAGTCTTTCAACATTACAACATCATAAGAGAATGTGTAATATAAGAGGGAGTGATATTCCTTGTAAGTATTCTTAGAGATATCATCATTCTAGTGTTGAGAGTTAGGTGAACACACCTAGTCATGAACCCCATCCTAGACTTGGATGGTGGTGAGGAGGTTACCGAATAGGTCACCATAGTGAAATGCCTATAGATTAGCTATAACTCTCTGAAGTTTGAATTTATTATAGGATTGAATGGAATCCTCAAATTCTACTTGTTCATCATCATTAGAACCTAAGTCTTTAGGAACTTGATCAATTTCTTTGACACATTATTATTGTGCTTAAACTTGGTCAATCTAGTTGGGAATATGATATCCCAGTACTTAGACTCAGCCTTTGGGTTTGAAGATGATGTGACCATTATATGAGGATGGAGGGGAAATAAGAAGGCTTTGAGCCTATGAGGCATGAAACATAGGGGTAATCTATGAGAGTTATAAAGCTAATATTTGGAGTGCTCTCTAAGGTATGAAATGGTAACTATTAGTGGGATTTCATTAGGATTTTATAAATGCATGCACATATACCCTATATTAATGGTGTTTGATGTCTCATTTATTGTAAATTAAAATTTGAGTTGGTGGTTGGATTTCATCTCTTTGCTTATAAATCCAAAGTTAAATTTGGATCCCATGATCCTCTACCACTAGCTAAATTTAGCAATGGTGATGGGATGTTTTAAAGTTGTCTAATCAAGCCTAAATTTTTATTTCATCAATGCCCAACATAGGTAGGTATGGTATCACATCCTTTAGAAGCTCCCTAATTATATCCCACTTTATGCCACATGTCATCTACTCATTGATCTTCATGTTAATGGTAAAAAATTAGGCATAACTTTGTACTTTGTGTCATACCCTTAGGAAGGGTATGTTATCACTTAAGGACACATGACACTTTTTAATTGGTTCTCTAGCCTCATCTTTACCCCATTTTGACCCTTCTAGGGCCTTAGGTGGCCTCTAGTTCATCTACCTTACTTGAGAACATGGCACCTTATTCTAATTAGGCTAGGATTTCCTAAGTTATAAAATCTTTGATAGATCTGAGGACTATCCACTATGACAACTCAGTGACACGATGCCTTCTTATTATGTCAGGCTCTCTTGGGATCTAACATCTCTGATAGGTCTAGGGATTGGTTGCTTTGATAACTTGGTGATGTGGTACCTTCTAATTAGGTTGGGATTTCTTGGGATCTAACATCTCTAATAGGTCTAGGGACTAACTGCTCTAACAAATTGGTGACGTGGTACCTTCTAATTAGGTCAAGCTCTCTTAGGATCTGAAATCTCTAACATATTTAGGGACTAACCACTCTAAAAACTCAATAATGTATCACCTTCTAATTAGGCCAAAATATCCTATGCTTTCCTATGAAATTCACAAAAAATATTAAGAAGTGAAAAGGGTATGTAATACATTTAATACCTACTCATCTTTTATTAAGATTTTGATTGGTTACAAAGGGTAATGGGTTTGTTTCTTTGATAAATGAATGAAACTTTGGGAAATTACTTTGAAATTAGACCTATTATTTTATCACCTTAATCCATAAAAGAACAAATTCACCTTAGTCATAAAAATAAATAAGGCTTGTTTTTTCTCAAGGGAATTGGGGTGACTTAATAATCCAAGGATTTTAGTTCAGGCAAAATTGACAAGAAAAAAAGAAAGGACCCTGGAGCTCTAGTTCCTAAGATTTTATAAGAGGGGTCCCCCATTTCAAAGAAGAGGGAGTGTTTTGGCCACTATAGTCTCTTGATGGGATTAATCAATTGAAGCATTGTTATGTACCATGACCATGCAATAAGAATATTGGCTAGAGGAAGTAAGATTAAAATGGGAGACTGATAGTGATACCAAGGATTTGATTCAAAATATTCATTAAGGTTTTGGTGAATATGAAAAATTTACATGGAAATATAACACATTATTTTATAAATATAGATTATACCTCTGTAAACATTCTCTCCTCCAACTTAAAATTCTTCAGGAACTTCATGCCTCTCCTCTTGGAGGCCACTCTAGATTTTTTATAACATATCATAGAATCAAACAAGATTTATTTTGGAAAGGACTCAAGGGGGATGTCCAAAAACATGTGGTTTAATTCATGATATATAAAAAAAAAGTTGAAATGATTAATACCATAGGTATTTTTTAGCCTTATCCATCCCTAGCTAGTGTTGGGAAGAGGTTTCTTTGGACTTCATTATGGGGCTACCATTGTCTGAGGGTAACAATGTTATCATGGAAGTTGTGTATTGACTCACCAAGTATACTCATTTTTTTTCCTTATCATAGTCCTTTGTTATCAGTATATTAGCTTTTGCTTTTCTCAATACCATTTAAAAATTACATAATACTCCAAAGATAATTATGTGTGACTGAGATCCCATATTAACTAGTAATTTTTGGACTAAATTATTTGAATATTTGGGCACCCATTTGGCTCATATATCATCCTATCATCCTCAATACAATGTAAAAATAAAGGTATTCAACAAATTTATTGAAGGTTATCTTTGTTTTTGACAAACAACACAAATGGGTTCATTAGCTGCCACTTGCTGAATGGTGGTATAACACTTCTTTGCACACTTCTTCCAAGATATATCCCTTTGTGGCCTTGTATGGGTATTTACCCCCATCCATCACTTCAAATTTGATAATGTATCCTAAGGTTTGAGATATTGAGGAACACATTCACCATTAACATGAGGTGCTAGTCAGTTTGTGAGAAAACTTAGTAATGGCACAAAATTGAACGAAGTAGCAAGTATATCAACACCGCAATGAGAAACATTTAAACATAGGTGATTGGGTTATTATGAGTTTGTATACATATAAGTAGATATATCTTAAGAAATATAACAAAGATAATAATTTGTCACTCAAGTAGTATGGCCCTTAGTAGATCTTACATAAAATTGGTAGTGTGGCTTACAAGTTGGAATTATCCCCAGCCACTCACATACACATGGTATTCCATGTATCTTACTTGAAGAAAGTAATTGGACATATAGTTTCCACTCAGACTAAGTTATCTAAATTGGATGAAGAAGTTTGAGTTATTTTGGATCTTGAAGAGATCCTTCATACATGCATTAAGCAACTACAAACCAAAACCATTAAGCAATATTTAATCAAATAGAATAACTTAAATTATGAATATGAAACATGGGAGGATGAAGTATTCCTAAAACATCTTGGTTTAATTCAACATTGAGGAAAACATTTTTTTTAAGAGGAGGGACATGTTACTCCCTAACCTAAGTGTGTATAGGGATATGTGTGGATGACTTGTGGCTTACACACCTTCATATAGACTTATTGAATTTCTTAATATTCTTAGTATGTTTGGCCTATAAAATAACCATGGATAGGTAGAGTATATATAGGTGGTAGTGGTTATTATTTTATCATAATATTATAAATTCTATTCTTATTGTATTTTTGTGGAGTTTTCTCCCTCGAAGTGGCTTGATCATAATATTCAAGTATTATACTCTTTTGTCAATTATTATTGTGGATCTACTTATTATGTTCTTAATTATGTGATATATAACTATATTATTTCAAATAATCTAAGTAATTTACTTACAAATTTTACCTATAGATCATAGGGTTTTCATCCTACAATCCTTGGGATCAATGGGTTTTCATCCAAAGACCTCCAACATCTAAGAGTTTTCATTCCAGGGTGATCCGATGAACGTTGTTCAACAAGAGAAGTTAATTAGTTTGGAAAAAAATCCCTCTAAATGAAATTATGGAATATTAATAATAAATAATACTGAAAGGGGGTGCCAAAATCTAGCTCCTTATTTCACAAAAATAAAAATATAATTAATAAAAGCCATTAATTGTCATCTTTCTCTACTTTTCATAATTTGCTTTAATTATGTTTTCCCTACTTTTGTCCAATTATAGAATTTTATCAAATTTTATATCTTTTATAGAGGATAAGAATGCAAAAATTATTTATTATTTTTCTTTAAATTTTCATAATAATCCTTCTACTAAAAAATACCACACATCACTTTAGTAATAAAGTATTATTATTTATATTTATTCCTTGTTGATTTTCAAACTTACCAAATAAATAACTAATAGTGGATTTCCAATTAATCTTAGAGGTTAAAAACCTCCTCATAATAATTCCCATGCCCCTCGAGAAAATACTCAATAATAATAATATTTTATTAATTACTTTGCCCTTTTTATCAAAAATAGCAAATAATGAATATTTTGGGTCCAAATAATCAATACTAAACAAAATTATTTTCCTTTATCCTTCTCCAAACCCATAGATAATATTGCAATGAACATTTTTCCATAAGAAAATATTAATTAAAAAGGCGACATGATAGTCTCCCCTTCCCAAAATTGCTTGCCCACAAGCAATTGCAAACCATTATGCTCAATAATAATCATGCCAATGTGATGAATCAAATTGTAATGCCTATGTAATATAGATCCTATACCTATCAAGTGAGATAACTCCTACCAAAGAGCACTAAGATATATACTTTCCCTAACATCCAAAACATCCTTCTATAACTCATGTAGTTTGATCACCTTTTTCAAAAATAGCTTGACCTCATGAAAATAATTATCAAATGAATGTGCATGACTCACAACACCATAAATACAAACTTTCAAAATATCCATGATGCGATACATGATTATAATTTCCCATATTTGATTTGGATCAAGTAATGAAAATATAATTATACTAACTCTATTCTAAATGTTACTAAAATCCCAAATCAATCTCAAGAACTCTTCACCATGATTTCATTGCACCACTATGATAGGACTAGACATTATAAGCTTTTTTTGTATTGGTATAAATTAGAGTTTACGCAATAGAGAAAGTTGAATACTAAACAAAATATATTTCAAACATAATAATATTCTTAGTAACTATATATTTTATTTGGATGGTTACAAGGCCCTTATATAGGAAGTGCAAATCCTGTATGGGGATCCTGAGATCCCTATAACTCCTCACACAAATAACCAACTTACTAACCAACTGACTAAAAAAAATCACCCCTTATATTATTGTTATGAATAATAATAGTAATATAAAAAACAACTATTAACATATTATTGTTTATCTAACAATAATTACATTATTATAAATTTATAATGTGAACATACCTCAACATTTACCCCCTTGTAAACATTATGAACCTCTAGTCTACACCTCCTTAATGTAAACATGGGTAAAACAATAATCCCATAACTACATATATACTCATGATTCAATTATTTTTAGAGGACAATCACAAACCTTATAGATGGTTTTACAAATGGCTAACCAACAACCAAAATGGGATGGTTTTCATGTGGATAACCAACAACCACAAATAAATAATTTTACAAATAGATAACCACAAACCACATCATGATGTGTAATATAATTACTAAATCTCATCACTTCAAATTTCTAGAGAATTTATCTAGAAAATTTTAGTTCACATATAACAAACATGAATAGGTATACAACATCTGTTCTTATTCACACAACTGAAAACACATAACTAAAAAAAAATTCACCACTAAAATAAAAAGTGGCCCCATTGCTAGTGGCTAAAGAGAGACTATGAAACTTCCAACCTCTATTTCCTCCATCTTATAGTATATAAAGCTACTAAATTTATTTTTAAGTGCTTTATGTATTCTTGTGTAGTCAAGCATTCAAGTTTTCATGGTCAGACATCTTCGGATTTGATGTCTGCCTCATGTCCAGCTTCAAAATTCTTTCAAATTTTGATGTCTTGATTTTACATATTTTGGATGTTGGTTTCCACTGAAAGTGCATCCATTACAATTTTGACACAAAATTTTGATTCTTTACTCATTTTTGGTTTTGACAATATGACTAAATGAAAATGATGACTTTTGATTTTTGACTTATTTTTTTGATAATTTGAAATAGTAATACTTATAAATCAGAAAGTAATATTTAATTACTTTATAACAACTAAAAAAAATTTGACTCAAAGACATAATTATAAAATTTTACCAAATATAAAATAACTCCTCAAACTTTAGATACTAAAACTATAGACTCATATTAGAACAAACTCGATACACTATTAACCAAAATTATAAAATAAATTTCAAAACAAATAACTTTTAACAATCCATTAATAATATTTTGACTCACTTGAAACATCTATCAAATGACACATCTAAAATCAATAAAAAAACTTTATAATGAAAAAATAATACTTAAATGGACCTGACAAATTTTTTGACTATAGATTAGACCAAGATTGGTACAACATTATCCATGTGAATATCTTCAATTGAGGTTATCTTTGAAAATATGAATGAAGACTTGGTGGTGTGTATGAGGTTGAGTCAAGAGAGTCAAATTTTGAATAAATCACTAAATATCAGATTTAGCGAAGGTGAAAGATCAAATCTAGACACTTATTTATGACAAATCCAATGTAACCATAAGATGAAGACTTTGAATCTTTTAGAACATGCATTGAAAATATAACAAAAAAATACCCCACATATGGGCTGTCCCATGGTTGGAAGTGAATGGTGAAATGGATCATGCATAGAGAGATTGGTGAGTGATACAATAGAATGGAAATGAGTGGTATGTAAGCATTTATGGCTCAATGTGTGAAAATAATGGTTGAAGGTGATGATGGCATTGACATGGTTTTTTGAATTGTGTTCTTCTTTACTAGGGTTTTCACTACTCATGTAGGGATATAAAAAACTCAAATAGAAGACATATAGCTAAGATCTTGGGAAGAATTATTGATCTGATGTATCTTTTCCTTCACACACATTCCACTTAGGCAAATATTGAGTGAAGGCATAGATTAACTGGGAGCTCTCATGACTTGAATGCATTGTATAACATTATGCAATAGAACTAAAAGCATGAGAAATTGTTATGTAATCATGGAAAATCTACGTATTGATGGAAAAATGAATCACTACTTTCATGATGCTTTTAGAGAATCTTTGATAATGTATAATCATATAAATATGGATATGAATCACTTATGTTGACCAACTCAAAAAACAAATTCTCGAACTAGTATGTAGATTTGCATATGGAGGAAAAGTATTATGTACAAGAGAATTTAGTTTATTACATAGTTGATCACATCATCACTCCTACCTCTAATTTTACTCATGATCTTCATCCAAAATTCACAATAGGCACAAGATTTCTCACAAAAACATACCCCCAAAGACTCTCAATCTGACATTGCTTCTCTGATACCAAATATTGGTATAAATCAAAATTTACATAATAGAGAAATCCAAATACTAAACAAAATATATTTCAAACATAATAATATTCTCACTATCTATATATTTTATTTGGATGGCTACAAGGAACTTATATAGGAAGTGAAAATCCTATATATAGGGATCCCAAGATCCCTATAAATTATCACACAAATAACCAACCTACTAACCAATTAACTAGAACAAATCACCGTGTATATTATTTTTATGCATAATAACAATAATATACCAAACAACTATTAACATATTATTATATATCTAATAATAATTACATTATTACAAATTAATAATGTGAACATACCTCAACATCTTGGCCCCTGCTATTACCCTCTTGATGGAATTTGGATTTTGAAAATTGGAACTTAGATGTTTGTATTTATAAAACTTACCTACCTTCTTGATGCTTTAGCTTAGTACAAAAATTATTCATTTTTTTCCTTCTATATTTTTTTGAAACCAACTAGTTGTAGTAGCAATCTTGTTATTAATCTCAGTACTAATGGAAAGTCTCCCAAACTCTTCCATAAGGGTACAAGTTTCATAACTTATGTAAGGCCCATTGTTTCCTACAAACTTTGGATATGTGATACAAATGATAAAATCATCTTGATTCATTGCAATAATTTATTTTTTTGTGAATTGATATGTAAAACTAAACCTTTTCCAAGTTAATATATATATATATATATATATATATATATATATATATATATATATGTATGTATGTATGTATGTATATGTATATGTATGTATGTATGTATGTATATGTATATGTATATGTATATATATATATATATATGTATATATATATATATATATATATATATATATATATATATATATATATATATATATTTGATTTCCTTCAAAGTGTGCATAATGTTGTAATGAAAGGCCTCCAAAGAGACCATGAGGTTCCCATCAATATGATTTTTGCCATCTATAAATTCTCCTCTATTCATCCTAAGAAGGAACAAAAGCATGGAACTTGATTCCAAATGTCTGATATACATAATATCCATATATTTATGTAATCTTGGGAGTATATTAATAAACACCATAATACATATATTGAGATAATTCATAAATTTAACATGGTGTTTACCTTTCTGATGTCTAAAAATATCTCCTGGATCCCATGTTTGAATGTGTAAGCATCTTTGGGAAATATGGTCTATGTGTTGTCTTAAATCAAAATGCTTCCCATAATGGTGATAAGCTTCTCCCTCCTTGAATTTAATAAGAAATCCTTTCCTTAAATTTAGATTATCTCCACATGAATACAACCCATAACATATGGAATATATCATGCCAATATTAGGGACTAGTTTTTGCTTTATTCCCTTACCATTATTAGACAAAACCTGAGATTCTTTCATTTGAATTAGAAGCTGAAAAAATTGATCCTTGTTATTAATTACAACATTTCTCTTATGATCATTTATAATAAATTTGGAATTTATTCTTATCCAATTACATGGGATGATGAAATTATTTACAATAGTGATATTGATCTTAAAAACTCCACCTTTAATAGTTCTCAAAATATCACGAGGATACCACACCCCTTTGTATAAAAATAATTCAACTTGAGTGAAAAGGACTATGTGTCTTTCACTACAAATCATAACTTTCACCTTTTTCCTATGCTTAGAGTACTTTCCATGATGGCTCAAATATTGAGAAGACACAGTGCAGAGTAAATCTATGTTATTAATCTCTTTCATATTTTGAATTATACTCATAAGAATGGTCAAAATGCTTACCACTTTTCTCATTGATAAGGTTAAAAAACTAGCCTTTTATAGTCCTTAGTGGATTATAGAATCAATCACTTTAACTTTCATCCCAAAAATTGTTTTCCTTAACATATCTTTTTGAAATTCCCAAGCATGATGTAAATTTACACCTAGTTGTTGCCTAAACACTTGCTTTTCATGACCCATGAAAGAAATATTTTCCTTAATTTTATGTAGGCGTTGTTTTGGTTGAATGATATATTTATTAACCCTTCTTGACCAATTATCACCAAAAAATTGAGTCCTCATTACATCCTCATGCTTGTCTACAATGTGGTAAGTTTCCTTTCAATAATAGGTTCTACATCAAATTTTAATAACAATTGTTTCAAAAAAAGACCTAGATACCATTTTCTTAAACATATTAGAAATATTTCATAATTTTTATGGTGTTTTCCTAATGAAAATAATTTTGAAATAATAATATTTCAATCATCAAATCTCAACTAGTATTATTGCTTTCATGCCATATGCTATAATCATGAAGATAATCAATTTGCTTATCATTAGTTGTTAATATACAAGTGTTTGAAATATAAAAACCAATTTTAGTTCATTGTGAGGCACTTTATTCATGTGCATGTCTCCAAATAGGGTCATTATGAAACTCCTCCTCATAAACTACTTGATTCAATACATTCCTTTCATTTTCATAAGAATGTTCTAAATGTATGATTTCTTTTGTTGATACTTATGATACCACAACACCATCAACCTGATGACACCAAATATTTTTATCAACTTCAAGTTTACAAATATCCTATAAATCACCCTTATGTATCATGTATTCAATATTTTAAAGATTGATTAGTGAGTTCTGAACAAAAACAACTTTCTCACTCATGCATTAAGGGATACTTCATCTTTGACATCATTAAGATGACTATTTTATTGATCTATAATCTTATAATTCATTAAGTTATCAAATTTCATACCACCTAACTATATTTTAGATTCATCCAAGTTTTTATTTCTTCCACTTTCTTGAAAATATGATTTTTATTTATGATCTATTGTCATAATTTCTGCCCCGACCTTTTGTGGTTTTGATGTATCCATCACCTCTTCTAGTTTTATGCTTTTATTCTATGGATCTTTTGATTTTTTTTTACAATAAAATATTATTTTATTCAAAATTTATGACTTGGATTTAAAGGATCTGTTTAAGGGAAGGAAAGTTTCTTTCCCCTAATTTCATTTGTAGTGTCATCCTCTTTTTGAGATGTCTCAGCAGGAACTGAATTTTGCATGCTACCTAGAAACTTTTGAAGATAATTGGTCTTTTTATCTTGATTATTATATATTTAAACCATTTTATATTGAATAATATCTATATTTTTTTCATATTTTAAAAATCTCAAGAACCCCCCCATGATAAACAAATCAATATACCCATTTAAAATATCTAGTTTCTCTCTCACTCGAAAGCATCCATTATTAAAACCTTTAAAGATGTAAATATTATGGATATAATACCAATATAATTTCCCATTAATTTTATAAATAAATATCCAATCTAAATTAATTTGGTATTGGGAACATTTTTTAAAAAATTTATGCCCTTTTCTACACTAGTTAGTGAAACCTAGATTTTGACAATTTTCATGGAATAACATAATAACTCCAAACCAGCACATATGGAAACTTGTATTGCATAAAAATGGGACAAAAATAACTAAAAATAAATTTAGTAATTATTCCAAAATAATTCTTGATCAAAATAAAAATTTTGGGCAAAAACCCTTGCTAGAACTACACAATAAAACTACAAACATTGCTTAAAGCATAACATAAATACACAACACTTATAGTTTGATCACACAACACTAATTAATACTAAAATAAACTAAAAATAAAATGAAAATAAAATTTTTATCTACTATAACAAACCAAAAAATCTGAAAAAACTTCTATAACCTCTACTCATACCAACTACCTATATAAAACATTGGAAACTAGTTGAATCTACACTCATTACATCTCCGTTACAATTCCTATATGAAATTATATCTTTGTATCATAGGTATTTCATCTTAAAATCATTTGGATCAATGTTTTTATGTCTAAATACATCCAAATCCAAGAGTTTCTATTCTAGGATGATCTAATGAACATTATTCAACAAGAGAAGTTAATTAGTTTGACAAAAGATCCTTCTAAATAAAATTATGGCATATTAATAAAAAATAAGGAAAAAGGGGGCACCAAAATTTATTTCCTTGCTTTATAAATATAAAAATATATTTTTTAAAAGCCATTAGTTTTCATCTTTCTCCACTTTTCATAATTCATTTTAATTCTACTTTTCCTACTTTTGTCTAATTCCAGAAATTTTTCAAACTTTGTAGTTTTTCTAGAGGATAATAATGCATAAATAATTTATTAGTTTTTTTTGAATACTTATAGTAATCCTTCTCCTTAAAAAAAACCATGCCCCACTTTAACAATAAATTATTATTAATTATCTTTATTCCATGTCACTTTTCAAATTTGCTAAAGAATCCACTAATAATTGATTGCTAATTAATCCTAGAGGTTAAAAACCTCCTCATAATAATTTCCATGCCCCTCCTTTGGAAAATGCTCAATAATAATAATTTATTAATTACATGGCTTTTTTAATTAAAAATAGTAAATAATGAATATCTCAGGTCCAATAATCAATATTAAATAAAATTATTTTTCTTTCTCCTTCTCTAAACTCAATGATAATATTGGAATGAACATTTTATACATTTGAATAAATTAATTGAAAAAGGGACATGACATGCATAACAAGGGAATAAAAAAGGTGCTTGTTGATAATGGATGAGGCTTAATCATTTGTAGTACAAATTTCTTAACCACCATGGGTCTTAACATCAATCTTCTTAAAAACTTAGTTATACATATCAAGGGATTTGATAATTCGCATAGCCTTCTGGTTCACAAAATCACATTATATATGACATTGGGACCAAAAAATGGTTCTAACTACTTTTTAGGTAATGCCTCAATAATTGCATTATAATTTGATTTTGGGTAGACCTTTGATATATATAATGGAAGTTATCTCATATACACTACATCGATGTGTAAAATTCATACACGATGGGACATTATTAACAATGCGTGTCGATTGTGAACATTTAATTTTTTTCAAAATGATACATTCTAATACATAGGGAATCCTTATGGTGGTACCACCTAAACAATGCATTCTACTTGAAAATATACAAAACTTTAAGATAGGTGATTGTAGTAAATTGGCTCCTTTATCTCTAGATGCAAATAAAACACTAAACACCAAGGTGCACATAGATGCACATCAATAGTAATAACCATTACAAAAGAAATCAAAGATACCAAAACCATAAAGAAATCAAACATTATATCTTCTTTTATTGGTCAATACTTAACAACAAGATGGCCATGTTTTAGATTGCTATGATAGTGATGATGATCTAGCCTATGATATGATAAATGATAAATTTCAAAACCTAAATTTTGATCCACTTGAGCACATTTTACAAAATATATTCACACTTGCATTTCTTAGTGCATATAATCTATAATCACCTTCAGAGGCTACACAACCAAATCAAGATAAGGGAAAATTAAAAATTAGATGAGTATGTAAATTCTTTTTATTTGATACATCCATATTGGTTACACACATTGAGTCAAAATTACAAGGGTTAAATGCATATACATCATGTAAATAATTTAGAGGTCTCTCATAAGACTCTACAATATAATTAGGAGATCACAATAAACTAAGATACTATGTATATAATACTTTCTATGTTACTTGAACATAGGATGATATCTTTACCTCCTAACATGCATAGATTAGGTAGTAGACTTTTTTATAAGGAGGGACTACCATATTTTAACTATCATTAGATCATTAGCCATCATACAAATCATTATGAGGCATTGAAAAACCTAATTTATAAATATAAGAGTGAAGGACATAGAAATTGTGTCGATAAAGGTAAAATACCTAATACTTTCAATTATTCACAAGAGATCCATTCTTCAAAATGACCAAAGCATGAAGCCTTAACCATTACTAAAAATATTGATGGGGTTCATTACCAACATCTCAAGGTGGATATAAAAAATTGGAACATAATGTTGACCATTTTTGGTCCAGCAAGCCAAAATCGTTCCCCTTCTTCCCTTGCTATTCTGAGCCAATTGAATTTGGGTTGCACAGGTCTTTCAGCAGAAGATGAACCAGTTCAAAGAATGAAAGGGATTTTAAAAAGCTTCTTCAGACAATTTGTCTAAAGAAATTCACAAGGAAAGAGAACAAAAAATGATTCAAGACACTTTTCCTTAAGGTTGGAAAAGTGGTTCAACATCAGGGTTCAATGACATGATCTTTCCAAGAGTTAAGAATTTTGAACTTTGAACCATTGAACTGTTGAACCATTATTGGTTCAATCGGTTGGTTCACTCAGTTAGTTCAAAGAGTTGGTCCAAGCAATTGGTTTAATTGGTTTGTTTCAATGACTTGGTTTAGTTGGCTTGGTTCAAAGGTTTGGTTCAATCAAATGGTTCAAATGAATGGTTCAAAGTGGTTAGTTCAAGCAACAAATTGAATGAGTAGAATACAGTATTAAACCATTGAACCATTGAACCATTGTTGGTTAAATCGATCGGTTTAACTAGTTGGTTCAATCAAACATCTCAATTAGAAGGTTCAAGAGAGTCTCCCAAAGGACCAGTGCCCTTACAGAGGGTAGTCAAGCATAAAAGGGACCATTCTAATACCCTTACAGAGGGTAGTTCCAGACCCAAGTGCCCTTGTGGAGGGTAGGGAACACTTACAAAGGGATCAAAGAGAAGGCTGAAAGGGTAAGTTTTTCTTCAAAAAAATTGTTCAAGGCAAGTTGGAATTCCTTCAAATTTGTTCAAGGCAAAGAGATGGAGAATTTATTCGAATAAAATGCCTAAAGGAATTCCTTCAGACCATGTTTCTGTAGAAATCCTTCAAAAGAAAATCTCACAGCATTAAAAAGCCTAAGGCAAAAGTAGAAAATGATTTCCTTCAGACTTTTATTCAAAGGAATTCCTTTGGAAAAAAAGTCTGAAGAAATTTAGAGAAAGATTCATGGGAAAAAACCTCTAAAAAGGTTTTTGAAGGTTAAAGTAAGTGATTGAAATAATTCTTGCAGACATTTTGTCTGCAGGAAAAATGGCTGAAAGAAAAGCTGACAAAAAAAAGGAATAAGTGGGAAAGACAAAAGAAAAAAATCCTTTGGACAAAATGTCTGAAGGAATTCCTTCAGACATTTTGTCTGAAGGATTTCAAGAGCAAGGCCACCGAAGGACCCTGAAGGGTAGGTGCCCTTGCGAGGGACTCTCAGTTACTGAAAGAAAGACACTTCTCCAAAGTCGAAGGGATACCTTCCCTTTGGGAGGGTCTAAAGCAAAAGCCTGGAGGAAAGGAAGCAAAAAAGGCCAAAGTAAAGGAAAAACCCAAAAAAATTGACCATGGGATGATGGGCCCATAGACATCAAGATTAAGCACTAAGAACTAGTCGTTGGAATCTAGATGACCGGTGACGTTCTCGAAGCCATCAAATTTAGGGTAGTAAACTAGTTGTTGGCTTTCAGAGGGTGACAGGAGTGTGAATGTCAACTTCATGGAAATGAAATAGCTATTGATATTTAAATGCTTGAGCATGAACCTGAATGAATTCAAAAGCTTAAAGCCAAAAGGAAGAACCATTTAGAAAAGAGCACAAGGAGCCAACAAAGCTGGGAAGATATCCCTGAGTTCTCAAATTCTAAGAAAAGACAAAACCAGGAAGAGACGATGCTGGGAAAAGACAAAAGTCAAGAATGAACTCAATGACCTACTGATGAAAGAGCCTAAGGAGCTAGGAAAGGGGTAGAAGATAGCCCCCAAGGGCTGAAGGATCCCAAAAAAAAGCCAAGAAGAGACAAAGAGACAAAGTGTAGAAATGGACAAAATAGCCTAGGTGGAAAAAGGGAGGTGAGTTATTCCTGCAGTTGGAACAGTCTCCACCAAGTGGTCATCAAGGAGCACAAATAGTAAACAACACGCCCTATTTTCTCCACTTTGCATTTATGAGCAGACAAATCATGTGAATAACTTGAAGGAGCAGTCTTGTTTATAGAAAAAGAGGCATAGCTCATGATTTCACATTAATGTTTGAACACTAAAGTCAAGACCGATAGTTAACACAACTTTCTCTTTGAACATTTTTTCTTCTCGATGCTCTCAATGCACATGGGCCACTTGTAAAAAAGGGTACCAAAGTCTTTTCTAGAAAGTTCCAAAGTCTTTTCCTCTTTCTCTATATATATATTGTAACTTCTCATTTGAGAAAGACATCTCTTAGCCTGTAAGGCAAAGTTCTACCTAAAAATATCTTGGCTTGTAAGGTGGAGCTTTGTTAGATTTTACCTTGAATCAAGACATAGCATTTTTACCTCTATTTGAGCTTGAACTTTTGTATATGTCAATGTTTTTATTTTGTGTTAAGTCATTTTCCTTATGCTTTCACAGAATGATTCTAACATATCTAGTGTATTGTGAGTTCTTCTTTTGCAGGTTAGCCAAAAGTGTCCATAGCAGGAATATAGGCACATGTGAATAGGCTACCAAAGTGTGTCTTAGAACACCTCTAGTATTTCTTCCTCCCTATATCTCTATTGGACCCCTAGCTCACTGATGCAGAAGAATTTCCCATATCAAATGAAGTGTATACCAGCTTGTTCTTGGTGGAAAGTGTAGACTCAAGCTAAGTAGATCAAATTTTTGGTGTATCACCATTTTAGTTTAGGTTCTATTTTTCAGCATCCTTCTCTCTTTTCACTCTCCCCATTGTTAGCAGTAGGAAACCTAGGACCTCAGAGATACATCAAAGGGAGCTAGCCCTTATCTAGTGACTCTCCCCCCAATTTTGCCAGGCCCACAGGCAAGAGGGGAGTTTCCATTTTGACACGTGGTAGATAGGAGCCTAGCCTCCTATCAAGGGTGCAATCCATCATGTTAATAGTTTTTGGCACACCGATGGGATCATGTTTTAACACTCAAAAAATTTCCAAGATTGGTACTGGTCTTGTTACAATAGAATGAATCATTAATATATAATCAGGCAATTGTGGTACAATTTCTATCCAAAGAGTTGAAGAATTTTGGTGTATTCTTCAACCAACCAGCCTTTGGAGGCTTTTCATCAACACCAATGGTGACTCCAAGTTAAATCAGATGGTTAAGTAGTCCTAGTGCTATAAAGAAATCACATTTTTTGTATGAATAATCCCATTACCTAGCATCATGGGCCTTGTGTTCCTTCATATAACTTTGATCAAGCTCAGGGTGTTTATGGAATCATCTCAAGCAGCTCTCCTAGTTTCCCTTCAACAATAAGGGAAGTAGCACTAGATTTTGAGAAACAAGTGATGGAAATAGATAGATTGGATGAGCAGTAGAGATATCAGCAAGAGCTTATATATAAGGAAGAGTGTTTGTTTAGGCAAGCTTAGGCCTTGCAATCCATGAAGTAAGAGGCAGCAAAATGGAAGAGTCCATTCATTCAAGGTATTCAACCTTGTGTGCCCCCTCCTATTCTAAAGAAATCCCCCTCTTATGCACCAAATCCTTTCTGCAAAATAGCACTTGCTCACTCTAGCTCATCTGATGCATTAATCACTCTTGCTCTTAACCCCTTATGCCTAGATTTCAAACATCAAAGGGCATTAGAGCAACCTCTCATGGAAATGAACCTTCTCAATTCCTTAGAATGTCAATCCTCCTTTGAAGGAAATACCATGAACCAACACATCTCTCTTGAAGTAGCTCTTCCTGTGCATGAATAGACCCTTCCTAGTCTTCCTCAACCTCCTCAAGTCTTTTAGCATGATGTCAATATTCCAAGTTAGAATAGGGAATATCATGAACCAACTTAGGAACTTGAAGAGGATAAAGTTACTCCCTATTCACAAAGGGAAAATTCCAATCCCAAGGTCATGAGTTGAAAGCAAACAATGGAATCATGGGGCAAGAAGGAGGAAGAGAAAGGTTTTGCTCAAAACCTTGAAGAAGGTGAAGCTGCTCCTACTCATCATGATGATCCTTTTGACCTCCAAGAAAGGCTCTTTCAAGAAGATATATATATATATATATATATATATATATATATATATATATATATATATATATATATATATAGGTGAATTACAGAGTTGGAGTCCAGAGCGAGATTCCTCAGCCGATGTGTGATGGATGGTTTAGACCAAACAAAAAATTCCATGCCTAAACACAACCCATCTACACACCTCCAAGAAAGCTATCAGGCCACATTTGATATTAATGAAGTGCTAGCCAAATGGAAGGAGGAGAATCATTTGATTCTAGCTTAGGGACTGCCTCCTCTTCCACATGGGCTTAATCTTCAACCTTCCACTTCATCCCTTCTCAGAGAGGAACCTATTTTACAGGAGGCAAGTGAATAAGAGAGGATCAAATTTGCAACTGCCCAGGAGGCTATCATGAGTGACAATGAAGATGAAATCATCATGGATGCTCCTTTTGAAGACATCATCAATAATGGAGAAGACACAGGTCATGCATACATGCAGATGTTCCAGCAATATGAAGATGAAAGTAAGCATGGTGACCTCTCTCCTCCCTTGTTTGATGAACTTCCTTATTACTTTGATGAGGAGAATGACATAGCCAATTTTTTCACTATCCATAATGTTATTATAGAAAATATAGCTATTAGATTGTTAGGTTGTGGAGCTAAAAGCTTCACTGATGCAGACATTGGAGGAGGTTGCTAAGTGTCACAGTCACTGGCATCAGTCAAGCCAACCGACATTGGTCAAGGTGGACAGGAAGCTACCGACATCAGTTAGATATTGGCTGACGTCGGTCATCTCCAGGCAGACAGGGACCGACGTTGGTCGCTTATGTGTTCTAGAACTATTTGTTGCACAAACAGTTAGTTGTTGAACAACTAGTTTGCATGTTAAAGGCTAATTATAGTCTTGAGTTGCGTGTCTAATTATTGTAATTAAGAAAGTCTAATTATTGTTTGCATGAGGTCTATTTAAGAGACTCATGGGCTGTATTGTAAGTAAGGCAAGGAAAGAAAGAGTTTTTTTCCAATTGTAAGATCATGTTGATCTATAGGTTGTGCAAGATCAGGTAGAAGACCTACATGGTAAGTAAGATCAAGTTGATTTGCAGGTTGTTGCAAGATTAAGGAGATCTACTTGAATTACTTTTGAGTGCTTGGTACTGGCAGTATTGTTACTGACTAGTTGGAGGTGAACAACAACTTTGTGTTTGAGTTGTTTGTTGTGACCGTAATTAAGAGAGAGAACTCTTGATTGAGAATTATTGGGAGCACTAGAGGTGTGGGAAGCCTCATAGGTGTGAGAAGAGTGTGGTATCTTCTTGATTGTATTTTCTTTTTGGATGAGTTGAATACAAGATTGTATTGTCTCTCAAATTTTGTGTTGTTTCTGGTTTCTAGTTACTTATTGCTTCTGGTTTAATTCCATGGTTAGTTGCTTGTATATGGTAATAAATTGTGCTTCCTAGGTCCTAACACATGTGGATGTTCCAGCAATATGAAGATGAAAGTAAGCATGGTGACCTCTCTCCTCCCTTGTTTGATGAACTTCCTTATTACTTTGATGAGGAGAATGACCATGCCATGGAGCTTGAGTTAGAGGAGGGTCAGGTGGATGTCTTTGAACAACTAGAGACTCTAGTCTTTAAGCAAGAAAAGGAGAGGCTTGTATATCTTGAGGACAACTTTGAAGAAGAGGGCCTTGAACAAGAAGGTGATGTTTTATGGGATGAGCAATCAGTTTGTGATTCTAATTCAGACATCACAACAATCACCCTTCTTCAAGAAAGTCATGAAGGAGTAGAGGATGAGTTTAACAGGGTCTTCAATGAAGTAGAAGGGAATGAGTCAAACCATGATGCACTATAAAGGGACTATGCATATCAAAGGGCTTATGGTAATGAGCCAACAACCATTGATTTCTTGATGAAACACACCAGCATGAAGAGCTAGCATTTGACAATCTTCTAAGAATAAGAAAAGTACATATATGTTGGAAGCATGTTTGACTCTGATCCACTCAGATGTAAGCCAATCAAGGTGGCAGGCAAGAGGAGCAGGTCACCAAATCTCCATTCCATTCAGTCACTTGTCTGGCACCATAAGTTTCCTTGCCATGGAGACTTAAGAAGTTTTCCCTTTGATCCAGGAGGGAGGAAAATATACCTGGTTAGTTGTATATAGTAGTTTGCTTTCAGTTTTCTTTCCCTATTTTTCGTAAGTGTTTTTTGTACAAGTAGTGTTTTTAGCCTTGTGTGTGCTTTCCTTTGTGTTCAGGGTAAAAGCTTCATGATTGATTCTTGGATCTATCAGGGCTATTGCTAAATTTTTTCAAGTTGCATCTTGACTCCATGCCCAATGGACTTTAAGGCAACTAGTTTCTAAGCATAGCAGGCATGCTTCCCCTAGGAATCACCAATTTGTTGACCATTTTTGGTCCAGCAGGCCAAAATCAGTCCCCTTCTTCCCTTGTTGTTCTGAGCCAGTTGATTTTGGGTTGCACAAGTCTTTCAGTAGAAGATGAACCAATTCAAAGAATGAAATGGATTTTACAAAGCTTCTTCAAATAGTTTGTTCGAAGAAATTCACAAGGAAAGAGAGCAAAAAATGATTCAAGACACTTTTCCTTAAGGTTGGAAAAGTGGTTCAATGTCGGGGTTTAATGACATGATCTTTCCAAAAGTTAAGAATTTTGAACTTTGAACCATTGAACCGTTGAACCATTGAACTATTGTTGGTTCACTAAGTTAGCTCAAAGAGTTGGTCCAAGCAGTCGGTTTAATTGGTTTGGTTTAATGACTTGGTTCAGTTGGCTTGGTTCAATCAAATGGTTTAAATGAATGGTTCAAAGTGGTTGGTTCAAGAAACAAATTGAATGAGCAGAATATAGTATTGAACCATTGAACCATTGAACTATTGAACCATTGTTGGTTTAATCAGTCAGTTCAACTAGTTGGTTTAATCAAATAGTTCAATCAAAAGGTTCAAGAGAGTCTCCCAAAGGACCAGTGCCCTTGTGGAGGGTAGTCAAGCATAAAAAGGACCATTCTAGTGCCCTTGCGGAGGGTAGTTCCAGACCCAAGTGCCCTTGTAGAGGGTAGGGAACACTTGCAAAGGGATCAAAGAGAAGGCTGAAAGGGTAAGTTTTTCTTTAGAAAAATTGTTCAAGGCAAGTTGGAATTCCTTCAAATTTGTTCAAGGAAAAGAGATGGAGAATTTCTTCAGACAAATTGCTTGAAGGAATTCCTTCAGATATTTTGTCTAAAGAAATCCTTCAAAAGAAAATCCTATGATAATAAAAATACGAAGGCAAAAGTAGGAAATGATTTCCTTCAAACATTTATCTGAAGGAATTCCTTTGGACAAAAAGTCTGAAGAAATTCAGAGAAAGAGCCGCAGGAAAAAACCCGAAGAAGGATTCCGAAGGTCAAAGTAAGTGATCAAAATAATTCTTGCAGACATTTTGTCTGCAGGAAAAATGGTCAAAAGAAAATATGATGGAAAAAAGGAATAAGAGGGAAAGACAAAAGAAAAAATCCTTCAGACAAAATGTCTAAAGGAATTCCTTTGAACATTTTGTCTAAAGGATTTCAAGAGAAAGGCCACCAAAGGACCTCGAAGGGCAGGTGCCCTTACAAGGGACTCTCGACTGCCGAAAGAAAGACACTTCTCCAAAGCTGAAGGGACACCTTCCCTTCAGGAGGGTCCAAAGCAAAAGCCCAAAGGAAAGGAAGCAAAAAATATTGAAGTAAAGGAAAAAACTGAAGGAATTGACCAAGGGATGACGGGCTCACAGATGTCAAGATTAAGCACCATGAACTAGCCGCTAGAATCCAGATGACCGGTGACATCCCCAAAGCTATCAAATTTAGGGCAATAAACTAGCCATTGGCTTTCAAAGGGTGATGGGCGTGTGAATGTCAACTTCACAGAAATGAAATAACCATTGATATTTAAAGGCTTGAGCACAGACCCAAATGAATTCAAAGGCTTAAAGCCAAAAGGAAGAACCACTGAGAGAAGAGCACAAGGAGCCAATAAAGTTGGGAAGATAGCCTTAAGTGCTCAAATTTCAAGAAAATACAAAACTAGGAAGAGACGATGCTAGGAAAAGACAAAAGTCAAGAATGAACTCATTGACCTACTGATGGAAGAGCCCAAAGAGCCATCAAAGGGGCAGCAGATAGCCCCTGAGGACTGAAGGAGCTAGAAAAGACAAAGCCAAGAAGAGACAAAGAGACAAGAGACAAAGTGCAAAAATAGACAAAACAACCCAGGTGGAAAAATGGAGGTGAGTTATTCCTACAGTTGGAACAGTCTCTGCCAAGTGGTCATCAAGGAGCGCAAATAGTAAACAGTGCACCCTATTTTCTAAACTTTGCATTTATGAGCAGATAAACCACATGAATACCTTGAAGGAGTAGTCTTGTTTGTAGAAAAAGAGGCATGGCTCATGCTTTCACATTAATGTTTGAATGCCAAAGTCAAGACTGACAGCTAACACAACTTTCTCTTTCAATGTTTTCTCTTCTCGATGCTCTCAATGCACATGGGCCACTTGTAAAAAAGGGCACCAAAGTCTTTTCCAAAAAGTGCTAAAGTCTTTTTCTCTTTCTCTATATATATTGTAACTTCTCATTTGAAAAAGACATCTCTTAGCCTGTAAGGCAAAGCTCTGCCCAAAAATATCTTGGCTTGTAAGGTAGAACTTTGTCGAATTTTACCTTGAATCAAGACATAGCATTTTTAACTCTATTTGAGCTTGCACTTTCGTATATGCCTATGTTTTTGTTTTGTGTTAAGTCATTTTCCTTATGCTTTCACAGAATGATTCTAACATATCTAGTGTATTGTGAGTTCTTCTTTTGTAGGTTAGCCAGAAGTGTCCACAACAAGAATATAGGCACATGTGAATAGGTTGTTAAAGTGTGTCTTAAAATGCCTCTGGTAGTTCTTCCTCCCTGTATCTTCATTGGACCCCTAGCTCACTGATGTAAAAGAATTTCCTGTATCAAATGAAGTGTATGCCAGCTTATTCTTGGTGGAAAGTGTAGACTCAAGCTAAGTAGATCAGCTTTTTGGTGTATCACCATTTTAGTTTAGGTTCTATTTTTTAGCATCCTTCTCTCTTTTCACCCCCCCATTGTTAGCAGTAGGAAACCTAGGACCTCAGAGATACATCAAAGGGAGCTAGTCCTTATCTAGAGACTCTCCCCCTAGTTTTTCCAGACCCATAAGCAAGAGGGGAGTTTCCATTTTGATGCGTGGAAGACAGGAGCCCAACCTCTTGTGAAGGTTGCAATCTGTCATGTCAACACATAAATTGTAGTGTTACCACACTATAGTAGATGGGACACAATATATATGAATTATGACATTTTCTAACTTTTCCAAGATCTGTTCGATACATTATAATACCCATTACATGTGGACCAATGATAGTATACCTTGTTATATGGATAATGGGTCAACAAACACATTTGACTTTGCATCTTGGTTAGCATTAGTTGATTGATATGCAAGTAAATATCAATGACACATGTTAATACCTTAATTTTTAGCATGATAACAAATAAATTTTTATCCCACATGATGTATATGGTGAGAGATAACTACCCACAATTTCTAGTAGAGAGTTATCAGCATATATAAATTGCCAATAAATCAATATAAATAGATTTGGCAAACAAAGCCACTATGGAATGCCTTGGTTCTTAAATTTTAAGACTTGTTGGACTAAATTGGTTTCAAATATTCCAAAAATACCAAATAATTAAAAAAATCCAAAAATATATTTAGCATTTAAATATTTTCTTATCTCCTTGGCATATATTGCTAATTCCATGTTGGTAGTTATCATCTCATCTATATCTATATACTCACGTGTTTCACACATCTTTTGAGTATGATACAATCATAAATAAGCACATGATCTATGCACTTTCAAATATTGGTCCCTTCCTCTACTCATTTCATATGGACATTTTGGGAATCTACTTCTTTGATCACAATACACCCAGTTACATAATTCTATGATCATTTTCCATTATCATGTTTTAGATTATATACTTACATATGCCTTTATTCATGCTTATATATTTTGAAATTTACTTGATATGCTATGTACTTAATGTTTTTTACTAACACATATATCCAAGGACTAGTATGATATGTTTATGTATAATGATTTATTTTTATGCACCTCCTTGAGTGTCTTGCCTTATTTTCTATTATCTTGCTTGTTTGAGCATTTGAATATTCTCCATTTTTATGTCCCTCATGCCTTTATTCACTTACTTGTACATTTTAATATATCATTTATTATTGTCTAGAAATTGTAATATGTCATTAATTTCCTTGTGGACATTTAAATATGCAATTCCCCTTTGATTGTTTGGTATTTGAATGTGCTCCTTATTTGAGGTCTCCTTGGACCATTGTCTTTTTATTTGCTTCGGAGTAATCTTGTATGTGTGATTGATTTCTTGGTGAGATTATATTATTACTATCTATATGCTTCCATGATAAATATCATATATCATAGGATTTCATGTCATCACATTCTATCACTTTAATGTTATATTTACATATACATGTTTCTTATATATGTACATTATACATTAATAGATTATATAGGTATCTTATCTTTTTGAGGTAAGGTGACTACCCATTTCTACTTCCCCTCTCCTCAAAATAGGGGCATGTCATAGAGTCATGGTTTTCACACCTTCATAGCTTTAGATTCAGCGAGGGCATATTATGGAAACATGTTTCCCACACTTATACCATTTCTCATTTTTAGATTTTAGTGGGGACATGTCATGGGAACATGTTTTCCACACTTGTAAATTTTCAATTGGCTAAATTACATAGTTATATGAATTATATTCATATTTGTGGCAACATTAAATACATTGGTAACATTATTATACCTAGGTTTCAACTTGAGACATGTATAAGGTACATATGCCATGCAAAAGAGCACCTTGAATTACAAAATAAAAACTAGTTTTAGATTATAAATACTTTTATGGACTTTAGCATACATCAAGATGGACTTTTACATATTGTTATTGAGTCAATATGTTGTTAATTGGTTCAACTTTAAGCAAAGTTGAGGTGATTAAATCACTCAATCTTACCAATTTCATAAATTATACTCTATTGAATCATATATGTTCACCATATTTATAGTGTGATCTAACTTAGATCACTCACATTCACCATGTTATAAATACGATTGGGTTGCATGATTAAGTTAACCTCAACTATCAAGTGAAAACTCACTTTTTCTCCAAGTTTAGGGGTAATTTGTCCTCCAATATTTATATATATGCACTTTCAATTTTTACATTTTTCCTAATCTCAGTATCAAAGCTTCATAATGAAACATGTTTTCAAATAAAATTGCCAAAAGGTAATATGGTTACATCGATACACAGTTGTACTCATAACCTTACTCTCTTTACTTTCAAACATTTCAAATGCTTTCATTTTTAGATTATATGCACTGATTATATACTATAACATGTTCTTGGTTACAGGTTATCCATCAATAAAGCACTCAAGTTAGACTCAAGTAAATATAAGGTGTGTTATACACACCCAAGTGTGCATTTTATTTTCTTTTAGACTAGAAATTTCATTACTATATTAAATAGGGCATGTATATACTAAATCTAAATTATATAACACCTTAGTCTTATATACTTGGTAATTACTTCTCATGATTTTACCCTTCAGTTCCTAGACCTTCTTGCTACTGAAAGAATTAGATTTGCTACTTCTTTTACCTATTTCTTATCTCTTAATCTAGCCATATGTTATTCTAATGACCAGGCCTTCTATGTTAATCAAATTTTTTTTAAACTTTCTTATTATCATCCTCTAAATTTTTTGAACCTGTACCTATTTTCCAACTTCCCTAACACTTGTGTTTCAACTAAATGCCTACATTTATGAAGTGTCATGTGCCAAACTAAGTGTCCAGTGCCCTAATGTCATCAAATTTTCAATTATAATGTGTCCTTATGGTCAACCTAAGTGTTTTAGTGTGAGATATTTCCTTAAAGGATTGGTATATGTGTATGATTAATCCTCATTCATTCCTCATCTAAAAAAGATTAGAAACTCATAAAGAAAATTAACAAAAATACTCAATCAAGCATTCAAGTGAGTACATATGCCCTATTCATCCTTATTTCCATATCAAGTATAGGAACAATATTATTGTATGTATAAATTATTGAAGGAGCATCCCATGAATCATACTTTCCAAGTTAGAATCTAGGTTACTCTATGTAATTTTTATCACATATTTTATTATCATGCACACACAAACCAACATGTAGTGGATAACTGCATAAGTCTAAGGCCCTCTTCAAAGTATTGGATATGTAGGTAGTGCCCACTAATAAAGGGGCCCTTGTTGAATCTTGATACCATGTGCCCACTAACCAATTTTTTCATAGTCACTCCAAGGGTGACGAAGCTAGGGTTTTATCATTTGATAAGGAGTGATAAATTATGAGTGAGATATAAATACACTAGAGTAAAGGAAATAAAAAACCTAAAATGTTATAGGTGGTCACATCTAGATCGAGGTAATATTTCATACTAGACACTTACATCTAGGTTAGATAGCCATGTCAATGTAGCCATCCAAATCTGACATAAACATGTAAGGCCACATAGTATAAATTTCCAAAATCTGATGATTGATCTAAAATCTAGATCTAGTCTACTTCTAGCCTATTCCATATCATATTTGCATGTGCATAGTAAACCAATGAAGTACTCATGTTTTATATTTATCGTAATACCAATCAATAAATTTACTTAATATTCTAAACATATCTCAACATTTACATTTAAAATATTGTATATCTAAGTTTAGGATTAATTGGCACACTATAGATCTATTTATTACACTTGTGCTTATTCATTTATATATGATTAACCCTAAACTATATTGATCCATCCCAACTTAGGGTTAAATATTTTCAAAATCATGTAATGTAATTGGGAACATTAATGTATAGTATAATTTAAGTTTCAATTAGTGAAGACAAATTTTTAAAACTTCTTAATCATACATCTTGTATGAGTGTGGAATCCCAAGTACTTTCATATGTGCCTCATTTGGTTATGATTCAAGGTTGTGATAGTTACCATCTTACCACCATTATTGGCCCACAACCTATGTTGGATTCTAAATTACATGATGTCATTATGAAATTAGGTAAGGAGACCCATCCTATAGTGTGAATTGAATGTATTCAACATGACCCTCCTCACCCCCTCTACCTCCCACACATTCTTTTTGGGGTTCTTGTATGCATGTTCAGTTAAAATTTCCCAATGGTTATGCTTAAGAATCAATCCTTGATTAGATGGTCATTATAATGGAGTATATATAGGTATTTTAAAATCAAATATGTTTAAATATCACATCACTTGAGGATAATATTTCATATGCCATAAATATTGAACATGATAGTGTCAATCATATTTCTGCCTCTTCATTGACTAGTAGTATACCTCAAAATATTTCATCTCAAGTATAGGTTCAAAAAAGTATACATCTAAAACTAATGGTTCAAATACATTATATGAGATTAATAAGAAACCAATTAAAAATATAATATGTATGCTTTGAAATAACTTGATCACATTGTCTCCTCCACATCTTATGAGGATATCCAAATACTATTGTGTCTATCATAGAATGCATGGACTTCATACAAAAATTATTAAGCCTTAAAGAGTGAAATACAAGTTATCATTTACGGTGGTGATCCTGCATTAGATACATCTACCAAACCACCATAAAATTTAATTACACCTTCTATAATTAAACAATATATAAAACTATGATTGTATCTTATGAGGAACAAGTACCAAAAGAACAAGAAGAAAAGGAAAGGTTATATAAAGAATTAAAAAAAAAATTAATAGTCTAAACAACAAAGGTTAAAAAAATAACAATCCAAAAAACAAAGGTTACAATAGGAATAATTAGAAAAGAAAAGGTTACAAAAGAAATAGTTCAAAAAATAAAGGTTACAAAAGAAAATATTAAAAAAAGAAAGGTTGCATAAGATACAACAAGATAAATTACAAAAGGTAGGTTAAAAAAGGAAGCAAAAGTTAATCAAGAAAACATATAAAGGAAAGGATTTTTCAAGAAGGAAGTTCAAAATCAATATATACCTAAAAATAGGCTAATGTTACAATCATAAGTTTCAAAAAGACAAATAAAAAACATTCCTCATATCTAGTTCCTTTGATTATAATTCCTTACATAGATGGAAATTAATTCACCTATGGTGTGATTTATAACTCTATTGAAATGAATGTTTGTAACATGCAACTCTTTGATGAGGGTTGTTATGTCATCTTCATTTAATCAGTTGATTTAAGTTGATGACATATCAAACCAAGGTCATGTCCAATGGAAATTAGCAATAAAGTATGTAAGAAAGTGGTTAACACTTGTATGTTTTGGGGGAGTCATGGATCATTTTATTTTAAAGCATAATATATTTTATTTAAATTTAAATTTGTTCTATTACTTGTGAAAGCAAACAAACTTTCTAAAATTGAAAATTCTTGCAAGAAAACACACTTTACTAAAGTTTAAATTGAATTAAATCAAGCACACCTTTAATCTATCTATAGAAAGGTAAATTGCATAAAAATGTAAACATAGTTTTAATCTAAGTTGCTGAAATAGAAAATTTTGTGTAAGAGAAATGCTTGAAATTTGAATGACTAAAATTAATCTTGAGTGGAACACACATAAATAAACACACATACCTACAGGTTCAACATATAACATAATGTTTTGGATAAAGGAATGAATGATAAAAACACATAATATGTTAAATATATAAATATCACCATAGATCATACTTCTTTGGTTCAGTGGGCCCTTGTTCTCCCTTAGAATAGGATTGAAACAACACTAGCTTTGTAGAAACTTCATCAAATTAATTTATCATTACTGTTATAAATACTTACAATCTAAAAAATCTTAGTATCTATTGAAAACTATCTTCAATCCATGCTAGCATCTACTATATAACTTCATACTAACTCCTAACTCTCATTATGAATGATAATATTGTATTTATAATAATTCTTTAACAACTTATTGTTTGAGAGTAACAAATTAAAAAAAATAGTTTAGAACTAATTTTTTAATTCTTAATAAGATAAAAAAATTAGTTTATAACTAATTTTTTATTCTTAACAAAATAGCAAATTGGTTTTGAAACTGATTCTTATTTTAGGCTAATAACCTAACAAAAACAATATAACAAATTTTACTTTTACATATTTAGAGAATAATAATAATCCCCGTTATTCAAAGATAAAATAGTTAGAAGTGCTAAATTTATAAATCCACCATTTTCTAGTTTTTTGGAGAGAATATAGTTTATTTGTTTTCTTTCCAACAACTTCTAAATTTGTTAGAGAGAATTAATCACAAACTTAGCTAATTATATTTCTTCCAACAACTTAATGTATGAGATATTTATAGTAGTTTAAATACTATAAATATCTTACCTTATTTAACAATACCTATTATTAGAAATACTATAAATAGATTTCATAGAAATACTTTCTAAACATGAGTATAAATCATCTCTTTTAATTTCATATTATCATAGTTGTAGACACTTGTAACTAATTTTTACTGATGTTTATTTTTTAAAGTTTATATTTATATAATTTCTATATATATAAAGACTATAAAACATGTCACAAAACATTCTCTCATTATTATTTTGGTATATTAAACCCCAAAATAAATTATGGACATCTTTAGAGCCAATTTGTGCAACTCTAAAGCTAGATTGATAGACTCTAGAGCTAGACTAATGGACTTTAGAGTTAGACTGTGAAACTATAGAGCCAGCTAAAATACTTATAACTTTTGCATAGAACTCATATAAAGATAAAAAATTAAACTTGACTTTTTCTTTACAGGAATTCAAATATTTAATTATATTTTAGTTTAGGGATATTATTGATGATTATTTTAATCATTTTCTAGAACCTATCCATTTTGTCCTTACACCTTCACATGTCAAAATAACAAACAAACTAACACTAAATACACAAGACCTATTTTTGGTTGATATGATGGTTTTGATATGCCGTATATGATCTTGCATCAATAGTACACATATATGTATATCCAATGAAGAAACTTGGAGATGATTTATATGGGACTTTGGAGCTACTAAGAATATCTAGAGCTACATGAAGATTGTTCTTGATTCGGTATTTGAGAACTTAAAACTTTTCTATTTGTATTGATGACTAATTTTAACCTACATATACAAAATTTGACATTTATTTTCTAAAAAATTGTCAAAAATAATAACAATGTAGATTGCAATGATATTTAAATAATAGACTAAATATATATCATATATTTCATTCTAAAGTATGCATAAGTTCTTATAACTACATCTAAGTTCACTTTAAAATATAATTTATACAAGAGAAAATAGTGTTATTTATTGATATAATGAACGATTTTATGTCCACATCATTCTCCCACACTTAAACTCATGCACGTCCTCATGAATATTATTATTTTCCCTATAAATTTATATTTCTCAATCATTTACTACAACCGTATTCTTGGTAGAAATCAATCCACTTATTTTTTTCAAAAGAAGCATTTTCCATCTTTTAGAATATTCATAGGCTTATTTCATTATGCTAGCCTATGATGTCATTTTGAGTATTAAAAATTTATACCTTATTTTGATCCACTCTTTATGGAATCATTTTAACAAATATATTTTTATTTATTGAAATATATATTTAGTTGGGAAGATTGGCTTCCCTTTTTTAAACAAAAATATAATTATCTCATCTCTTATTGAAACCATTTATGATGAATTGAAACATCTCAATGAACATTATTTTGAATTCATCAATTTATTTATTAAGTGTGTGAAAAGAGGCCTTTAACATCAACAATGTAATTATTTGAAAATGGTCATCATTTACTAATTTTCAACTCTTTCCTTCTCTTTTTTCCCACACTTATGCATGTCCTCATGAATGGTGAGATTTTTCTCTTATATATTTTTTTGTTTTTTGTTTTTTATTTTTAAAGTTTTTGCCCAAAAAATTTCTTCGAATGGAACTATTTTTTTATTTAAAGACTCGTAACTATATTTAAAAATAAAATAATAGAATAAATACCTTAGTTATGCTCCTAGTTGTCTTTTGCTTCATTTATATTGATGTGGTCAAAGTTTTATGATTCTAAAAGAGATTAAAAAGACAAAGTTAATCAAGTACAACTTTATTATTGATTGGGAAAAGAATCTATTTGTTGGTTTTCAATTTTTATCTCTTTTTTAATCCTTTCTCAGTCATTTTCTAATTTTTTTATCAAGGTTATTTTATTATTACATGGCCAATCATCAAGCTGGTTTTCTAACTATGATTGTCAACAATGCTCAAAGATTTTCATTATTAATATTTTTTAAAACCTTTTTTAATACTTTTCTCTTTTCTAATTTTTTTTATATTTCAAAAAATGATAATATGATGATAAATTAGGAAGTGATTGTTTCAGTTTATCTACAACAGTCAAATTAACTATAAATTTTATTTTACTCATAAATTTCTTCTTTTATTGGTTATCTTTACCAAAACTTAGTCTAAGTGTAAAAGCATTAAAAAAAGTCCCCCATTATTCTTCAAAATATTCATATTTCAAGTGATATTAAAGCTTATTAATTATCACCTGAATTTGACACCATCCATGTTATTTTCATAGTCAAAATATCTCTCTAAAATATAATTTCTATTTTTGTTCAACATTTTCATAAGCAATCTTTACATGTATCTCATTGGTCTTGAGTGTAACTTAAAATATGCTTCAATTCATTTAATTGTAATTTTACTAATCAAATCAAAACTATGAACAAGACTATGTAACAACCAATCTATTTTTAGCAAATTAAAAGAGTGAAAAAATATGATAAGTAATACCTATATACTACACTCAAACATTAGATGTTGGTTTGAAAATATTATAGAAAATGGTTAAAAAGTTATCCAAGAATATGGGTTGTTTGAAAATGTTCCATCTGATAACTTTATTGCATAATTTCACATGTTTATTAAGGTTATTTGATTCAATCATGCATAAAATAAAAATTAAGAAATAATGAGATAACATTTCATATAAATGGATATGTCTTGAAGATTATTTTATTTATGACTAATAGAATATTTATTATGACATTAATAACTACCACAGATTTTTATATTATTATGGTTGATTTTGGGTGTGTTCCTACTACAGTCGTTAATTATGGATGGATTTAAGGAGGTGGAAAAGTTATCATTTCATTATTATACACTAGCTATTTTAAAAATGTCCACAACCAACATAATATTAATGGTGTGGGGCAGGCCTCCATAAATGAGTTTGGTATTGTAGTAATTAGATGAGTGTTTTACGAAAATAATTTGAAAAATATTGAGATGGTGGAGTTATACTATTTCAAATATGAAATACATATTCATATGAAACATATGTATATTTAAATAAAAATAAAAAATACATACTTAAAATTTCTTGATTTGTTAGCCATGATTTTCTTAATTCTTCCATGTTTCCTTTTGCATCCATTATTTCTTTGTGTATGTTAGCCTTATTTGTACAAGTAACCTGGCATTCACATTTAGCATCTCCAAAATAACATTTAGTCAAAAAAATCTACTATTTTCTCTTGAAATATTAGTTTTAAGAATTTATTAATTATACTTTCTTTCTCATCAATTAACCAATTATTTGTGCTTAATGTTTTTCTTGGTTGAACTATAATTTGTTTTGAATGAGAGTCTCGAGTGTTGTTTTAGTAACCTTTTAAATATAATTTGACAGTTTATAGCTCAGGGCTATGCATTTCTAGAGCTAGAATGGGCATCTTCAAAAATAGATTGATGATCTCTGAAGCCAATATAAGTATTTATAAAGTCAGATCATCTTATTTCATGTAACTTATTAATTCTTCCTATAGCTCTTGAATGTATATTTTTTCTTTGACTTTCTCATTGGGAGGGATTGAACTTCCATTTTCTTTAGGAATTTTTATGATGGTGAATGGAGAATGGCTAGTCAATGTTTTTTTTAACACAACTGAACATTACAACAATCTATATCATTAACTCCCATAGTTATTTCTTATTTATTTCTATGGATAAGGTTTGCCTATATATTATTTGGGTTTTCTAATATTTTTTTAGGTATTTGAAGTTGAGTTGCTTGTTTAATTTTTAAAAGTTGGCTAGTAAGAGTAGTCATCAATAATTATTGAGGTGGAAACCTTATTTTTTAATTGAATTCTTGTTGAGGTACCCATTATTAATTTATCCATGGTTTTTGATTTGGATGTAACACCCATAGATTTTATGATATCTAATACTATGGAGACCAAGTTGGTGGTCCCCATGTTTATGGAGGTGTTTTTCTAGCCCATAGCATCATCCATATATTAGAAGGATCTATGGAAACAAAATGATTTGAATTTTGATTATAATAAAAATTATTCACTTGTCTATATATGTGATTGAGTTATTATATTAGTTTAATATTCTATTTCAATTGATTCTTAAGAGCACAAATGAGGGTGAAATTTTGTGTATCATGGTTAGTTGCATCACAAATACTACACATATCTATCCTATTTAGAGGGTAGTATTGGATTCCATATGTCAACCTACATTTTTGGCAATTCAAAGCTAGAGGTTCAATAATGGTGTTGACTTTTGATTTCAATCTATATAATGTGGTGTTTAATTTAACCAAAATATTTGTTTTAATATTTGAGAACCCAATTTTTATTTCAAGCCATATAATGTGGTGTTTAATTGAACCAAAATTTTTGTTTTAATATTTGAGAACTCCTCTATGAGGTGTCCTGCATCATTGCTTCATTTCTTTATTTTTATCTTCTTAATACTAGTCTTTATTTTTGAATAGTTACTACATAGTTCAACAATTTCATTAAGAGTTAATTTATTTACATCTCCTTTTCCCATTAGGTTCAAGGAATCTTGAGTATTATTATATAATATTTTTAATAAAACTATCTTATTAAAGTATTCATTCAACTCATATCCACATACTCTATAGAGAAAGAGGATTCGATGTAGATAATATTTCATATTTTCATCTTTTTTTAATATATGTAAGAATTCATCTTTTATATCTATTACCTTAAAATAGTCTTGATATTTGTCTATGAATAAATTTTCCATTTCATCTCATGAATGAATAAAATATGGCTACAAACCAATAAACCACCTCATAGCTAAATCCTTTAGTGTAAAAGGAAATAGTTTCAGTGTCTTATTATATATTTTGTAGTCATATGCTTAACATAATACTTTGAACTCAAAAAATAAATTATTAGGATCTTATGTTGACATCCCCTTAAAATTAGGTAGTATGGATAGGGATATGTTCATCATTGGGGCATTCTCATCTTGGTCTAAGATAATATGATAGCTAAAAAAAATTATTGTTGGTTGAGCTCTATTTTCCCTAAGCTTATTATATGGATTGAATATATTTTATATATTATCTCTCATATTTTCACAATTAATTTTATAAATATTTTTCTTGGGATGGGGTTCTTATGAACATATCTTCCATTTAAATCTCTTAGTTTATTCATAAAATTATTTAATTTATGAGAAGTTTTCTTAATCAACTATCAACTTATGATTTATATCTTACTAAAATCTATAAAATATATATAAAAATGCCAAAAATTATGAGGGTCATTGTGTCCTCTTTATTTAATCAACTAAATTAATTTGATGTCATATCAAACTGAGGTATGTGTCCAATGATAATAGTAAGATATGCAAGATAGTGGTTAACAATTGTATGTTTAGGGGGAGTTGTAGATCATTTGCCTCTAAAGTCTATTCTACTTGCTTTGAATTTAAATATATTATATTAATTTTGAAAAAAAACACACTTTTTGAATTTAAAAATTCTTTCAAAGAAAACACACTTTGATAAAATTTAAATTGTATTAAAATAAACACACCTTTAATATATTTGTAGAAATGTAAATTGCATAAAATGTAAAAATAGTTTTAATCTAAGTTACTCAAATAGAAATTTCTATGAAAGATAATTCTTGAAATTAAAATAGATGAAAGTAATCTTGAGTGGAACACATGTACATAAACACCCATACCTATAGTTAAACATATAACACAATATTTTACATGAAGGAATGAATGATAAAAACACATAACAATATAAGCATACAAATACCAAAATAGATCATGCTTTTTTAATTGAGTGGGCCCTTGATCTCCATTAGAATAGGATTAGACCAACATTATTTTTTTAGAAACTTCATAAAATCAAATTTTTATTATAATTTGAAATGTGTACAATCTAAAAAACTTGATATCTATTAAAAACTATTTTCAGTCCATGTTATTGTCTACTTTTTAACTCCATACTAACTCTTAACTCTCATTATGAATGACAAGGTTGTATTATAATACTTCTTCTTCAACTTATTGTTTCAAAGTAACAACTTAATAAATTAGTTTAGAACTAATTTCCTATTCTTAATAAGATAAAAATCAGTGTAGAAATGATTTTTTATTCTTAACAACATAATAAATCAATTTTGAAACTGATTCTTATTTTAGGCTAACAACCTAACAAATAACAATATAACAAATTTAGTTTTTACATATTTTGAGAATAATAACAATCTCCATTATTTAAAGAGAAAATAGTGAGAAGTGATAGATTCATATAAATATTTTATTAAAATAGGTAGAATTAATCTTATTTATTTTCATGTTCCCATAGTTGCAGACCTTTGTAGATAATTTTTATTGATGTCTATTTTTAGAAGTTTCTATTTATAAAAATTCTATATATAGAAAGACTATAAAATATATACAAAAACATTATACCATTTTTATTTTGGTATAATAAACCCCAAAATCAATTATAGACATCTTCAAAGTTAATTCTATGAAATTATAGAGCCAAATTGATGGACTCTAGAGCTAGATTGATGGACTCCAGAGCTAGATTGTACAAATCTAGAGCCAAATGAAATGCTTATAACTTTTACCTGTAGACTCAGATCAAGATGATTCTTTTTTTTAACTTGTCTATATTTTAAATAATAATCAAAATATATAGTTAAATTCATATTTAGAGATGTTATTGATGACTATTTATACCATTTTGTAGAACCTATCCATTTTATCCATATATCTTCATATGCAAAACAACAAATAAACCAACATAAAAACACAAAACCTATTTATGGTTGATACAAATGTGTTTACATGTCTTATATGGTCTTGTATAAATAATATATATACATTAAAATCAGCTAAATAAACTTGGAGATGATTTGTATAGAACTCTAAAGCTAATTAGGATCTCTAGAGCTACATAAAGATTGTTCCTGATTTGGTATACGAGAACTTCAAACTTTGTTATCTATATTGATAACTCATTTCAACTTGCATATACAAAATTTAGCATCTATTTTCAAAAAAAATGTCATAAATATAAAAAATGTATATTGAAATGATATCTAAATAATAGACTAAATATATATCTTGTATTTCATTTTAAAGCAAGCATAAGTTCTTAAAAGCACATCTAATTCCATTTTAAAACCTGATTTATACAAGATAAAATGGTATTATTTATTGATATAATGAGCCATTTTATGGCCTCATCACTCCTAAACTATCTTTGATATGATAAATAACACTTGGATAAGACTACTTCATCTAGTTCATTCATCACCCATTGAGATACCTATCACAATTGGTACAAAAACATGTTTAGTTAAATTTAACATTTAGCCTTATTTGGCCTAATATAATGTTAAATTAGGAAGATCATGGTTAATAAAAATGGGTGCCATACTTATTAAAGATCATGACCATGTTACATTTAAGCATCAAGTTGTGATTGTTACCATTTCAAGAGAAGAAGTATTTGCAAAGCAAGAACATAAAAAGCAAAACATTCCTTCAACTAATACTAGAGAAAACACATCAAATGTCATCATAAAAGAGGCACATGATACTAATATTATAGCACATATTAAAAGGTAGTAGATAACATAAAAAAATAATTTTACAATAGCGTGAAGTTGGCTAGACATATCCTATTATAGTTATAGAGGATGATGTGAAAAAAATGTCTAAAATGTAGGATGAATATGGTAACATACTAGATGATTACAACATGTGCGATACATATCATACATGTGGGCATCCTTTCATTAATATTTTTTAATAGTAACATCATTTATTGTACATAGCTTCTTCATGTTTGTTAGATTAATTCTTATCTTTATTATTACATGTGTAAATATTTATACATATGACCTTGCATAGACTATTCTTCTAGCACTTGGATTTGTATTCATTTAGATTTTTCATGTTTATTTTTTATATTGATCTAAAAATCTATGATACTTAACATACAATGATTATAGTGCACATCTTTTATGGCATATTACTTTCTCACTCTTGCATATTACATATTTATACATGTGATGGCTTTCATTAAGATTACATAATTTCATACATTTCTAACTACACATTACATGAGTGCACATTGATTCTCTCCTGATGGGGGCATAAAAACATTTATATCCATAAATTTTATTGAGACACATTGGTTGGATTCATACATACAATAGGGGAATATTTCTTACTTTCACTTCCTTCACATAACCATAATATCACATCTAGTACGTAGAATGCATTAACACATGTTTTGGATTAGTCAGACCCCTCCCATTTGTCTTTTTTTGAATATTTGTTATTTGGTCTTGCCTATCCATATCAATATAAATTAAAATTACAAAAATATACCAAAAACAATAAGAAAATACAAAAATAAATAAATAAATAGGTCCAAAACATGATAGAATTTTTAGATTACACTATTTACATATGTTATTTATTACATGTTTGATATATGGATTTTTATTTTCATATAAAAATGCATTTAATGATGTGTATAAGTGTGATACAGGACACACATATCATATATGGACACATAGTTTCTAAATCTTTCCTATACCTAGGGGCCATGCCAATGTTGGAGGTATCTACTTCCATAGATTACATTATCACATGTTATATATTTTTATGACTTTTTTACCATGTTGAGCTATGCATATAGCTTACATTGGAAATTCATCACTTTTATACACCATCCAAACCATGCACAAGAATACTTTTTCTCCCCTTGGGGTTTCTCCTTATTGCATTCATGTCTCTTGTGCATGTTGCTTCACTTTGCTTAGCATATTCATATGTGTTATTTCTAATTATTGGAATGATATCCACCTTTACTTCACTCATTGTGATCTATAGTAATTAGGTTTCTCTCCCAACTCCTTATTTCATGCTTATCTTGCATATATCTCCCCTATATTCCCTTTTACTTTGGCATCAACCCTAATTTTCTTTCATCTTTTTGGGATCTATGGTTCTCAAGACTTACCTTCCATTTGAGGTGGTTCTATGAGTACACTACTTGGCATAGTAGTGTGCAAACCACATGATTCCATATCACACTCTTTTTTTGCCTCTTCAACTCCTCTTCTCTTCAAAGTATTTCCATCCCCTTGTTATGTCACCACACAACCTTCTCTACACACTCTCCACTCTTATAGAGCCCCTTACTTTCTTTAGTGTAAAATTTCACTTGACATCTATGACCCATTTCACCTCTTCCTTTATACTTTCTCTACGAAATAACCTATATGAATCAGCTCCCAACTGATCTCTCACACACCTCCAACTCAAGGGTTCTCTCCTATAAGGATCTCCATACTTATCTATGGAATATCTTCATCTATCATATCTTCTTCCCTATATTATTTTGATATGTAGTTCCTACATCAAGAAGTTTATCTCCTTCACTTTTTCCTTTGAGACATATTACTTTAGGCCACATCTCATCCTAACTTCTTGCCAAGTCATTTCTTGCACTCTTCATTATCTACCCATCCACACTTGATAAATAACTCTTTTGGCACCTTCTACCAAAAAATTTGATTCGAAGATTCTTCTATGCCTCGATTGCCTCATGTTTGATGATTCACTTTTGTGTGTCGGCTACCTTAGATCGATGATTTTATCCATGCTCATAATTATGCTCTCACTCATCATTGAAGTGAACTCATCATGCCTCAATATCTCCCTTTACCAATGGTGTTTTATAAGAGATTGTTTTTAGATTATAAGGATCATAAGGATAAATCATCTCTAAGATATAAGACTTATCTCATGCATCTAAGATTTCTACAAGACAAGTGTTACTTATCCAAGGAAAAATCATGAGCAATGAAACATCCTATTAATTATATAATTATATTTATGAGTTGTAATGATGTTCAATTGAATGATCCTCTATTTATAAATGAATTTCTAGGGTATTTATAGCCATAGATTAGCCCTAAACCCTCTCAAGTATTTAGTTGATGTAGTCGACAACTTTGTTAGGTAGGAAATAAAGCTGTCAGGTCTCAAACTATGTTAACTTGGGATGACAAAGTTATGTAACTTGTACTAGATCCCAAAATAGGGTCAACATGGTCAAAACATTAGTAAAAATAGTAAAAAGGGGTTTTTACTTAGGTAGGGGCTATTTTGGGTGGTGATATACTTAAGGGAGTGTATAAGTGAGTTTTTAATGCTTAGGTAATTAGATAGAATTAGATTATCTTAGTTTTAAGTGGTGGTATAGGGTCAAATAATCTTTAAAATCACCAAAGGTTTGCCAACTTCTTTCTCGATGCACCTTTTAAGGTATGCACTTAGAAATATTAAGGTTCGATGGGTTCCTACAAGAGAGAAAATATTATTAATTGATAAAGTTTAAAAATATTATGTATATACATATGCCTCACTTAAATCTCATCATGTGTCATGTAGTTGCAAAATGGGATGGTGATTTGAGAAAAAACATAGCAACCTAAAATGTTGAGACTAATAAATTATAGCAAAAATCATATATTGAAATGACAGTAAGGAATTTGAAGTAATTGAAATAATCATATACGTACCTTGACTTACCTTTATCACTAAATGGTTGTCTACTATATTTTTAATATTTATTATGGAGGGCACATTAATTAATTTAGATAAACCCTAAGGATACAAAACTAAAGAGCAAAAACAATCAATCACAAGAAAATCAACATAACTGAACTTTGTAGAACTTCAATAAATCACTTGGTCGATTGGTAAGCTAGGGTGATAAATGTTAAGTTAGATCCAAAAGAATTAAGGAAAATTAAGACAAAATTAGGTAACTATAAAATTCAATGCTATTAAATGGCCAAAAAACTCAAACAAAATGTGCATTAAGTAAGAAAAGTAACAAACCAAATCAAACCAAAGACATAGGGAAGTGAAATAACAAATCTAACATCAATGTAAAAGAAGTAACAAACCATACTTAAACTTAGATGGAAAAGGAAAATAAATTTTAAAAAAATATTAATGAGTGAGAAGTAACAATCCAAATTTACTCAAAAATGGAAAAACTAAAATAGAGAAACAAAACAAGATTATTCTAAAAAAGAGTGATAAGTAATTTTTTTAATTTTTTAAAAAGAAACCAAGGAAATATAATAAGTATAATGCAATGGTTTAAGGAAGTGATGTATAGTCACTCCAAAATATAGTTTTATTCTCAATATATATAGAACCAAACCTAAGGTATTTATAGCATGTTTTAAGAAGATGTGAAGAAGAGGGAATATAGAAATAGAAGTTTGAAAATAGATTTAGAAACAAACTTACCTATAAAGGGGGGAAATGGAATTGGTGGTGGGGGAAATTTACATGATATCAAGGTATAAAATATTTATTGGAATCAAGACACTCAAATTAAGTTTTCAAAACAAGAGGACTTTTGATATTAAGGACTCGATAAGACTAACCTTAGACACATAAATTTTGGTTATCTAGTTAAGTATAAATATCATCCCATGAAGGATACCTGCATGAAAATTAAAATGGACATACCTTTTCATAACCTATTTCCCATTCCTTAGGACCCCTTACAGAGCTATCAATTTGTAAAGATTGGGTACTTATGTGAGAAAGTAAGTAGTACTATAGATAGTTTTGAAATATTTTTATTCTACTATCCTACTGCACCCCTATGGATCTCAGCTCTACCATGAGGTCAATTATGGAGTTTGAACCTCGACTAGATTATAAGGTGTGCTTAGTAATCATGCTTTTTGATGTGATTTTGAATTTTGATTTATAGTTTCCTTTTTGTCATTGATTTTTGTTTTAAATGATTTGGATTTTAACTTTTTTATGGAATTTTCTATTCATCCTCCATATAGATTCAGAAAACCAATGTGGGTCTTAAAAATAACTCACTATAAAACTTAGACTTGGAAGCTAAAGAAAATAAATTAGAGAACATGGTATCTATGAGTCGTGTACATGCATGTTAAATAATAATAATAATATCTTGAAATTGACCTTGGTTTACCTAAAGTGGAATGTATAATAGGGGAGAGAAGGAGAATGAACATGAAATGATTGAGTAATGTCAAATCATAAAAAATGTGAAAAGGATACATGACAAGTAAGTATGACTCTATATCATAAAAAATGATGTATGTTTAGGAAAAATGTAAAAATAGCTTATTTTGAAGGTGTTACCATAAAGAAACAAAATTTATTTTGAGAGTATGAAATTATAATTTTTAACCATTGCCTTAATTTCTAAGAAAAACACTATAGTTTAAAGATAGTTTTGAAAAAAACATAGATTTTATGAGGAAAGTCTGGTCCTATCCAAGGTCTTACACTATAACTCATAAAATATAAATGAAAGTGGATGAAAATATTAAAATTTCAATATGAGTAAGGCCTAGTCATATCCAAGGTCTTATATTGAAACTCATAAAAGAAAAGGGAAATAAAGAATGAAAGTAAACTTGTAAAATGAAAAATTCATGATCAAAGAGAATTTTAAGACTAGACTATGAAATAAAAGATATTCATGAGGATGGTTGAATCCTATCCATGATCTTATAATGCAATTCATGAATTAAATGAAAGCAATAAATATAGAACAAAAGACCAATGATAGGGGATAAGTCTATTAAATATAATTAACTATTGAAAAGTTAGAGATCTTTGGAGGAAACCTGAAAAAAATATTAGTATTTATAGTATATAAAAGTATGAAAAGAAATTAAATATTTAATTAAAATATTTATTTAAAAATTGAGCATTAGTGGGTTATTTCAAAATGTGTCCTTCATTAGTTTGTAATCTATAGGTACTAGGACCAAGGATGCATTTTACTAAGTAAGGACCCTACCATTTTTTAGCATATTTTCCTTCTTTGTCATGTGTACAATCTGGTTTAAGGACTAAATCACCAAAATTGAAATTTTTTACTTTGACATTTTTATTATGTTGTTTATTAATGTGATATTTTTTTAGTGATTATGTTATAAAGTATCCATACATCACTCATCTAAGAAATATAAAGCATGAAGATGAGCTTCATGAAATTCCTCATCAAGGATTATACTATGAAAAGAGATACATAAAGATGGGAGTTTAAATTTTAATCATAAGACTTATTCAAACCCATATACTTTAAAATGGCATTGCCTCAGTAGTGGTGTGTATGCTAGTATAGTAAGCCCAAAGTGTAGGATAAATATGGAGGTGCTAATCAATATGAGATTCTTTAAGTCTTTTTAAAGTTTTTGTTCAAAATTTTGTTAGTGTATTTTTCTTGGCCATTACATTAATGATGATATGGTGTTGAGAACTTATGTTTAATTTTGAGTTTTTCACGTAATTGTTTCATATCTTTATTTTTGAAGTTGTCACTATTGGATAATTAATCTTAATTTGGATCTTTCTTATAGTCCATTAGACTTATCCTAAGTCTATTTTGTGTGTGCATTTATTATATTTGTAAATGCATTTTATTCCTACCTTTATGATGTGTCACTCACCTCCCTAATCCACTTGTTGGATTTAGAGTTACTTACATGTAACTCTGCCTTCCCCACATGTCACACACCTCCCTTCTCTTTATAAGGGATTAGGACACAAGTGACACACACTTCTAGGGCTTGTAAGGTCAAAATGGGGTTTTATAAAACTCCTATTTTCCTGCTCCAACTCTATAAACTAACCCTTCCTCTCATCTTTTCCTCACTATAATACTTATAGCTCTCTCTTTTCTTCACTTGTGCTCTTGATCCAATCTTGAACTTCTAGATATTTTGGTTGCAAGCCTTCTAATAATATCATGTGAGTTTTTCTCTAATATGTTTGTTTTCCCACTTTAAAATCTTATCTCAACTTATGGTTTGCACTTTGAGAGGTAACTTAGCTTCTTTCCTGTTTTCATTTTTGCACTTTCAAAGTTATTGATAAATGTTTTTAGCATATTTCCTTTCATGGTATCAAAGCTAGATTTTATTAGCATTGATCTTTGAGATTTTCTTTTGTAGATTTGAGAAGTGGAAAAGAAGTATTTTTTTCTAATATTCTTTTTTTTGCTTTTATATGCTTTCAAATGGGTTGATTTCACCTTTCTTAGCTATATTTAAAAAATCATTTCCTTTACTTTGGTTAATGTATTCTAGTTCAAGGAATTATATTACTACCTTGCTTATATCAATTTATTTTCTAAGTTATTTCTTTATCAAAAGGCAAAATTCATAAGTTCAAGGTGCTTTGTGGCTTTTCTTTGTTCTCTTCAAGGCAAGCTCTGATTGAAAAGGGATATAGATTCTTCTCAGTTTAGTGAAACACCTTATACCCAGAATAGTGGATGCTTTCTTGTTTTCTATGTGTGATTTCATCTAGCACATTCTTTATAGATACTTAAATATCATTTTTTATTTATTTTCTTTGAATTTTTTATTGTTTGATTATCTTACCTTTTATTATTTGTGCTCAAGTCATTACATTTTGGTTAGCTTTGTATTTTAGGCATACTCTCTTCCCTATATATTTTTCTTACCATTAGCCTCTTTGAATATTTCCTTTTATGATTATAAAGCTTATTTTACTACATAATTTTTTAAAATTCTGAATCAAAATTGATTTACATTGATATATATAGCATCCTTAATTAGATCACATATCATTATTTTACAGATCTCATTCCAGATTATAACGTCTTTCTTGAGCTATTGTTTCAAGGATTTATAAGTCCCATTAAAGCCTCCTTCATGGAACATATAGATGAGCAATAACTTATTTATATTTATAAACTCATGTTTTTCATTTTTTTTTGAAAACTTAACATTCTTTTTTGACATGTGATTTTTTTCAAAAATAAAACTTGGCCATGTAATTTGTATTTTAGCTACTTCCTTGGCACTTTATTCAAATTTTTTTTAAAAAAAAAAGACATTTTTTTTAATGTTTATTTGAATAAAGTGCCAAGGAAGTAGCTAAAATACAAATTACATGGCCAAGTTTTATTTTTGAAAAAAATCACTTGTCAAAAAAGAATGTTAAGTTTTCAAAAAAAAATGAAAAACATGAGTTTATAAATATAAATAAGTTATTGCTCATCTATATGTTCCATGAAGGAGGTTTTAATGTTTTTCATAACAAGAAAATATTTATGCCTTTTATACATACCTTTTTCAAATGGACATGTGGTACAATCTTAAAAAGCTTTGAAACTTTCTCTATAAAAAAATGGTAAAACTTTGTTTACATTCCTTACCTTTTTTAAAAAATATAAAAAAGGTATATTTTCATCTTTAAGATGTTAATGTGTTTTTAAATCATAAGTCTTTTGACATATGATTCACACCTTTTTATATAAATATACATGATTGTACAAATTTTTTTAAAAAAAAGTTAATGTGTTTCCTTTTAAGATAATTGCTAAATTGCAAAATCCTTATGTAAGTTTATTTGCAAAGAGAAACATGTTTTTTTTAAAGTATTTTTTTTTAATTTTTTTATGTAGCTTTACATTTACAAGTTAAATGATCTAATTTCTAACATTTTTTTGTTACAAAAATCAATTCAGCTCAACTATTTATTATTCACATTTTTTTCTCGCGAGTCTTTTTTTTTAGACATTTGGCTAAAATGAATATTTTTAAATGTTCTCTAAATCAATTAATGTTTTTAGTCACTAATTTTGTTTTAATGATATTCACATGTGTCTATTGTGCTCTCACAACTCTAATATTGACCATTTATTTAGTTTTTAAGCACACTATGCAAATGATTCAAAATGAATAAATTTGTGCTCTTAAGAAACAAATTGAATGTCAACATAATTTGTTACATGCTTTAAAAAATTCTTTTACTGAGTAAATTCAATTTATGAAATCTTCTATTGACATTCTAAATGAAAAATTGACATTTTTTGCACATGATAATGGGTCTAATGATTCTCATACACCTAAAACTTCTTTAAACACTTCTTTTACCAACCTCGGCTTAAAAATTATGCAAAATATAGGCTATTAGAGTGGTGCTCTTGGTAAGTGTGAAATGGTATTCTCAAACCTCTTTTGTCTAATTCCAATGTAAATTCTAAAGGTCTTGGTTTTGTTGATTCTACTGATTTACATGCTTTTAATGTAAAATCAAATTTTATTGCCCTCCTCATAAAAGGACTTATAACAAAAATTAATTTGATTATATGACTTCTAATGCTCATATATTGGTTAAAAATATTAAACCTTGTGTGTATTATGGAAAACATGGTCATCATATATATAAATGTTAGATTTGCATCCATACAAATCTTGTGATAAATCCACACATGATATATTGCATTGTTGGAAAACAACTAAATTTCCTATCTCTATGGGTAAAACTATTTGGATTCATAAAAATGATGGATCTTCTAGAGTCTTTGATATATCTTCTTGCAATAATTCTTATAATACTTCATATAGAATATCTTTTCCAAGTGACACATATTCTTTATCTCCATTTTGATTAACTAAATCTTTTGTGCATTCTTTATTTTTTGTTGCAAAGGATATATGTTTTATTTATAGCTTTTGTGATTAAGTTCTTTTCATGTAGGTTTATGAATTTTATGATGGAATTTATCCTTAATCTATTTGCCTTTCTTGTACATATACTTTTATTATATTATGTATGTAGATCATATTTTTGACATAATATACACTTAACTTGAAAGGTTGGTGTTAGCTTGCTTGTTTTGAAAGTTTGTGGATCATTACTCCTTTTGCTTGGTCTTTGTTCTATGGTATATTAACTAGCTTGCCTAAAAAAGATTTTTGGAGATTTTTGGTGATCCCACTTTATTCTTTGTCACTTTTAATACACCTTCTCTTATTTCTTCTCTAAACTTTTGTAATTCTTCTTGAAGGAAGTTTCTATTAAGGGGAAGTATTATGTAATTTTAACTCCCTTATTCTTTGTAAATAATTTTTCTCCACTTATATAACCCCAATTTAATCTTAAAAGGGAATGTTGGAGAATTAATCTTAATTTGGGTCCTTCGTATATTCTATTAGGCTTATCCTAAGTCTAATTTTAATGTGCATGTATTCCTACCTTTATGAGGTGTGACTTAGATCCCTAATCCACTTGTTGGATTTAGAGTTACTTGCATGTAAATCTCTCTTCCCCACATGGAACACACCCCCTTCTCTTTATAAGGGATTAGGACACAAGTGGCACACACTTGGAGGGCTTGTAAGGTCATAAAGGGATTTTATGTAACTCTCATTTTCCTTTTCTAGCTCTATAAAAGATCTTTATCTCTCTTCTTTTCCTAACTATAATCTTATAGCTATATCTTTCTTCTTCTCTTGTGCTCTTGATTCAAATGTGAACTTATGGATATTTTTATTGTAATCCTTCTAATAATATCGCATGGTTTTTTCTTAGATATGTTTGGATTCCCACTTCAAAATATTGTCTCAACTTGTGGTTTGCACTTTGAAAGGTAACTTAGATTATTTCTTGTTTTATTTTTTTCACTTTTAACGTTATTGATAAACATTATTGGCATATTCCCTTTAAACCACCATCATTACAAATAATGGTATGAGTAACTCCAAAATGATAGATGATTTGATTGAGATTAAATTTAGAAATGGTGATACCAGTGATAATAAAAAGAAGCATGGGGCATGGATTCTATCCATTTGGTAAAATACATGATATAAATTATAATGAATACATGACCATCTTGTGATCTAGGTAATTTACTAATGAGATCTAATCCTCACATAGATAATGGCCAAGGAGACTTCATTTTTTTGAAGTTCATCTGGAAGAGAGTGGATTAGATCATTGTGAAGTTGACAAAGATTACACTTTTTAGCAAAATTAATGGCATATTTTTCAAGAGTAGGCCAAATGTAACTCATACACAAACATTTTTAGACTGTAGCATGACTAATATAATGACCACCACAAATTCCCCTATGTATTTTTCCCTAAAGAGCAAGAACTTCTTGTTGTATTATATAATGTAATAGGGTTCTTTCTATGTTAAGATATTAAGGTTATTGTATCGAAGTACATATTTGAATGATTATTTGTGAATTTGAGTCTTTTCATGAGAATCTATGTTTGGAGGGTAAGTTTTATGTTTGATGAATTGATGGGCCTTGTCAAATAGTAACAACCTCAATGTGACAAATTAGAGAATCATTTTTGTTTTTTAAAGAAGGTGATTTACTCATTTAAATAAGAAATTAATAATCATGAATTACTTAATGAGGGTGAAATAGAGATGATGATGAAGTGAGAGAATAAACTATAGCATTTTGATTTCTTTGAATTAATTCAATGGTAAAAGAAGCAAATTATTTGGTAAGTGTAGTAGTAATTTAATGATAAGTGATTAAGTTTTTAGTTTTGCATTGATAATTTCCACTAACTTAGTGGCATATAAGTTTTCATTCACCTAAAACATGTAAATATGGGATGTCTAAATCAATTTTGGCTTGCATGCCTAGTATTAGAGCTTCATATTCAATGATGTTATTGGTGACATCAAAATTTAATCAAAATACTAAAGGTATAATTTTACCATGAGGGTGGGTTAAGATACAACCTACCACAGCTCCTTGAAGGCATTTTACACCATAAAAGTGAAGTGTCCAATTATATTCATGTAATTTAATTGTAATTTCTATTAATCCTTATATGACTACTTTAGTTTCAGTGGTAAGAGTGAAATCAGTTTCTTCTTAGTTATTTGATTCTAGATCAGCAATGAAATTGTGAAAATAATCTGAGATAAATTGCTTTGTTAATACATTCAATATAAATAATTTATTCATCAAGGAGAATTCTTGAAGGTGGTTTGTGGCTCATAAGTAAGCCATGGTGAGTTGGTCTGTGATGACTTGTCTTTTGACATATTTTTGTGTAATAATTTAATGGTCAAATTCTATCAATGAGACCATCCATTTGTTGATTCTATCTCCATGTCGGAAATTTTTGGAGAAGCAATGATGAAGCAAATTAAAATGGAAAATTACATAGTATTTTGATAAAGCACATAATGACAGAGTTTTTCATCTATAAAATAGATAACAAGGTAATCATGTTCTACTTTGGTATAACATTTTTCATAATCAGTTAAACCTTGATTAATATAGTAAATATCATATTCTCTACCAATATTATCTTGTTGGGAAAACATTTCCCCAATTGATATGGGGTTAGAGGATGCACATAGAATTAATGGATAATCATTTGAATGCAGATGAAGACTGGGAGGATGAAACAAATATTTATTCACACCATCAAATGATTTTTGGCATGAATCTATCCATTTTAGAGCATTACCTTTTTTAAGAAGAGAATTGATGGAGTAAATATGGTAAGTTATTTATGGAACAAATTAGAAAATTACCCCAAGCTTTCCAAGGTATGCTCGTATGTTAGGAATAGAGTGAGGAATAGACATGTTGATGATAGATTTGATTTTAGTAGGATCAACATCAATGCCTTGAAAGGAAACAAGAAAAAATTGAAGTTTACTAGATGTCACTCTAAATATACATTTAAAGGGATAAAGTTTGACTTTATATTTAATGATTTTATAAAAAATTATAGTTAAATCATGAAGGTGAGTTTTACAAATTTGAGATTAGGTAATGAGGTCATCCACATAAGTTCTGATAATTTTGTGAATAAGATCATGAAAAATATGGATCATTGCATATTGATAGGTTGTTTTTAGCATTTTTGAGACCAAAAGGAATTTTAACATAACAATACTTGCCCTATTCTATGTTAAATATTATTTTATGTTGATCTTCAAGAGTTATGTAAATTCGGTTATATATTGAGAAATAATCCATGAGTGATAACATTTCATACCCAATGGTAGAATCAATGATAACATCTATTGAAGGTAGGGGAAATTTATCTTTTGGACATGTTAAATTTAGATTACAAAAGTTAATACACATATGAATAAACATTGTGATTTTTTTATGAACAAGAACAATGTTTGAGATTCATTCTGAGTAGTCCATGTGTTTAATTAATTTAGAATCCAAAAGTTTAATGATTTATTCATGACTTGAGGTATAAATCTCAGTGGGGAACTGTCATTGTTTTTGTCTAACATGTATAACATCTAGATAAAATGATGATAGGATAAATTCTCAACATATCTTCGTATGACCAAGTGAATGATTTATGATATTTGTTAAAGACAAAGTAAATTTATCATGTTCTTTAGGAGTGATCTCTTTAGAAATAGTAATAGGTTGAGGACATGTTAGTATACCATATTCAATTTTTGGAGTTTCTTCAATGATTATAACATTTCCATCTTAGAAATGGTATGGAGTAGGATGGAGGGAAGAAATAGGATGTGTTTTAGGATCCACACTAATGATGAAATTATTAAAACTAGGAAGTGTAGGTAAGGGTCCATAGTATTTGACATCCACTTCTAGATCAATTAATTGATTACCATTACTATCATAATCAGAATGTATTTGCCTTACATTAGTAGATTTAGCATCTAAGGTAATTTTTAGTGTAATAGTGGGTATAGATTCTATATTGGGGAGATTTGGTTGAGTAGAGTTAATTATATTGGTAATTATTGTATTAGTTTATTTAATATATGAAGTTTCATTGATATTGAGTTGTATAACCTTAGTGGTATTGATGCAAGAATAATGAGGAAGCATGTTTATTTTTGGGAAAATAGGTTGTATTATATTAGTTTGTGTATAAATTTTAGAGGATTATTAAGTTAGGATTACTTCAATACCCATGGGGTGTCTAATAACGGTGGACTAATATGAAGTACATAACCTTCAAGATTTGATTTAATATTAGATGATTATGAATGATATGGACATCATGATTAAAGGCTTTTATTTTTGCTATTATCTTTTGTTAATGTTTTACATCTAAATATCATGGTTGGGCTTGGGCCATGATATAATTATCATCATAAGTGTGAGAAATAGTGAATGCATATATTTCCATGGGAGATTCGATAGTTGAAACACCTAAGATGATAAATTTCTGAGGAAACATGGTTAAAATATCCTAAAATAATTTGGCCACTCATCACATGTAAAGTCATCTTCTGTGTAAGAAGATTTATATGCATGCATGCAGGGTATCACTAATATGATCAATTATAGGAATGGTGAGATCACATTTAATTAAATAAGGAAGAAGTCATTCCTTAATATAAGGATGTATTCTAGTGGTATTAGAAGTGTTTTATAATTCACTTGGTTTATCATCATCTGAATCAGCAAGAGTAACATCTAAATTAAGATTCATGTTAACAAATTCAAGGAGAGGTGCACTATTGATGTGGGGAATAGTTAGAATGTGATATTTAGATTTAGGATTTGGTAGTTTTATACTCCTTGGATTAATATTAGCTTAATGTTTGTAACATTTTTTATTATGAATGAATTTGATGCATTGACTACTTGAAGAGGCAATAACATGATATAATGTGTCCATGGTGACCAAGGAGCATGTTGTAAGATAATGGTAGATCAATAATCATGAACTTAGTGTGAATTATCTTAGGTATAATGATAAGTGGGATCCAAATGCAACCAAGTGTTTTTGAATGGTTTAATCAAATCCTTGACATGTGAGACATGTTTGTTTAATATTTTCTTTGGTGTATATATTTTGTTTAATTAACCAAAGAGAGGTAACATTAATACTTGATCCTCATGTGTTGAATCATAAGATTGTGAATAAATCCTCTTTGGTTTGGTAGGATGACATGAAAATAAGATAACACTAAATTAAATGGTTGGTTAGATAGATAGATAGATAGATAGGTGGATTGCCTAGTGCTACCTAGATCTTAGAAGTAAGAGCTTCCTTGGGGGTTATCAATCCATGTGTTTTAAACAAATAAGTTTATAAAATAGAAGATAAATTAATTGCATAAATAATAAAAAGGTACTAAAATTGAATGCACAAAATGCTTAATGAATAATTAGACTAAAAATAACTAATATAGTAATAAGCAAGTCAACACTAATGTTAAATGGGTCAAGTGTGATTCAAAATATAGGTTGGGGTCTATGAATAGGCAGACAAAAAGAAAATTGGATTTAGTTAAAGGTAAGTGGGTGAAAATAACTTGTTATTATTTCATACCATAGTGACCATCAGTAGTTGGTGTGACCGTCAGTGATTGAGGTGACCATCAATGATCAAGGTGACTATCGGTGGTTAGGCAAACCATCAATGGTCGAGACAACCATTGGTAGTTACTGTGTGCAAGCCTAGGTTGATAAATGGTCAGATTGGTAGGATCACATAAGGTAATTTTAAGATATTGGTTTGTGTTAGGTTGATTGTGAAATATAAATAAAGTAATTGAATATTGGAAAACAAATACATAACTTACATAAGGTTGGTCGAAGGGATGGTTGAGGTGATTAGCTTGTTGATAGAGTCTAACATGATTTTGGCAGAGTAACGGTACTTGGCTATCATCCAAGGGGTGGTAGCAAGTTGGATCTTTGATGTGATGGCTATATCACTAGATTATTGGAAGAAATCACCTACAAATAAAATCTAGATGCAAAATCTCTTAAATTTTTGGATCCATTTTCACCTCCTACTCCTCTCTTTTTATAGGTAAGGAAAGAGAGGTGTAATAAGATGTTTAACTAGGATTTCTAATCATAACTCATGCATATAATGGCTCGTATGTAGATTTAGATGAGTTATTTTTAGGAAATCAAGGTGAAGATGGTGTGGATGTTTAGTTTCTTTAGATGGTGGACCCTAACCATTGTTGGTCAAGGTGACCATCGATGGTCACCTTGACCATCGATGATTAGGGGTTAAAGGCAAGGTTGGTAAAAAGGTAGGTTTTAGCTAGTAGGTCAACTAACTTAGGCTAGATGGGTTAGGTTTAGTTAAGGGTCAAAGAGGTCAAGGTTGGTCCAAGGGTGTCCTAAAGTGGTCTAAGGGATTTGTGACATTCAAAATCATTGTGTGCATATTTCTAGTGTCTACATTTTACCCTTTTCTATTATGTAGCTTTTATCAATAATATGTAAAATAAAAATGGATTATGAGTCAAAGGTCAGGTTATCCTGAGTATGGGAGGTGTTCCCTCAAATTGTGAGTTTATAAGGTAAAATAGAATTAGGTGTAGGTTAGATGAGTGGGTGAGTTGATGGTAAAATGAGTGGATGATAGGTTGGGCACTTAAGCATAAACACACGTACAAAGTGAGATAGCCAAGATCATACATGTACTAGGTTGCCATAGTTGGTATAAATAAAATTTAGTGCTTAGAAAGATAAGTGATAAGTAGACCACATGATCACATTTAGGCATGGTAGCTAGGAACACTCATAAATACAATTTACCTAGGCAATGTCTATGTTTCCATGGGTATCTAAGGTAGGAAGTGCTCCCAGTGAAAACACAAACTAGTCAAGTGTCATAGGTATCCAAGGTAGGAAGTGCTCTTGGTGGGTTAGGTATGCATTAGGTGGCACTAGTTCAAAACATGGTCAACATGGCAATGTTGTCATTATGATCAAAGGACCAGTCAAAAGTTGTCACAAAATATGCACTAGTAGGGTTGAAATAGATTAATGGTGAGATGAGAAGGTTGTTAGGGTGGGTGGAGAAGGTGGGTTCCATGGGTGGGTGATTTAAGTGGCTTTTCTTAAAAAAAAGGTTGCTTGAGGTAGGAATAAAAGGTGAGCAATCTGACCATTGACGGTCAGGATGCTTAAGGTTGACCATCGATGATCAAGTAAAAACCCTAAAATATACTATCAAAAATAAAAAAGAGAGTCATTATGACTCATTTGTGTTTTTAACCTATTGAGCTCTTATAATTTGTCATGTTTGGGTTAAATTTGTTGATGGAGCATCTACTAGTGGGTGAGGTTGATTTGTGAGTAGATCGAGGGGATCGAGTGCTGGCGAGTGACCAAGTTAGGATGCAATGTAGATGTGGATGTGGTTGGGTAGGGGGTCCTAAAATTCCTCCTCAATGATGGTCAAGGAATGAGGTAGGTGTTATATTGAGTTGGTAGTGTATCTTTGAATTGCAATTGTAATTACAATTGGCATTAATTTGTTTTGTCATTTGTTTTACTAGGTTGGGCGTAGGTATGCCCTAGTTAGGTTTTGCTTGATTATTGGCTAAATTAGTGGGTGAATGTGTTAATTAATCAAGGTTAGGTTAGGTAAAGGTAGTATTGAGGGTAAATTAGGGTTAAAATATTGGGTTTCAGGGTTGTGGGTAGAATTTGGGTGGATTAGGTTTTTGGGTATTTTGCTCATAAAATACCCACAATGATCACTGATAATTAGGATGACCATAGGTGGTCAACATCCATAAAGAGATGGATGCCTAACATTTTGTGGTCATAATGACCATCAGTAGTTAAACTAGTTAGAAATAAGTTATGTGGATGTATTTTAAATTATGAAGGTTAGTTTGGGTGGATGATGGTATAGATTAAGTTTTTGGGTGTTTGATCAAAGGGTTAGGGTGATGTTTTTGGGTGACAATGAGTAGTGAGTGTAAGGAAAAAATATGGAGTGTCGAGGTAAATGCTAGTCGGGTAATGGTCAAATGGGTTAAAGGTAGGTAGGGTGGTTAAAGAGTTAAGCCCATAAGCAATCATAGTATAGATGGCTAAGTTATGTGCTCATGAATTATTTACATGTACAAGAGTAGATTTAGATGTGGGACTAGGTACCATGCATCTTAATAGAAGCCCACAAAGGGATGACCCTAGAAGATTAGGCACACATGGAGGAGGTCGAGTTGGTTTTGATGAGGCATTATTAGCATGTGTTATGTGATGTATCCATGATCATGGCCCTCATTTAGAGATGGGATCCAACCATGAACATATTCCTACTACCCACTAGTGATATGATGATCTTGTCAAAGGATGTGCATAAGATCACTCAATTACCCCTACGGGGTGATCTAATATACCACATAGAGTGGGAGGAATGTGATGAGCATGTATGGAGATGACCATGATCATGTTAGATGGCATGTTAGGGGTATTAATTATAGTACACTATATTAGAGGGTGGTAGACAAAAGGAGACTTATGACCATGATGATGATGGTTATTTTGTGTTTTGTCCTTCTTGATTCAAGTAGTGGGAGATTCCCATACTTACTACTGGGGGTACTAGTTGAGATGTTGTTGGGGAGGATAGTGTTTGGATGGGTATATATGATTTTGGTGTAGATATATAAGGAGTTGTGGGGATTTAGGGCCCATAGGAGATATGGCATCAGTGTCGGTCTAGTTTTACATTACTGGGCTTACAAGCACATATAAGTGTTAAGGTCAGTGGGGCTGCCATGGATGGGATATACTAAGATAGATTTCTTAGTGGGTTATATGAAGTGGAAGGCTGACTTTGTCACTCAGGATTGGGTGGAGGGGCTCATGATATAAATTATTTCAAGGGTGCACTAGGTGCATTGGTGATTGGTGATATTATCTAGAGACCATATATTGGGTTCCCAAAGTGGGTTGGGTATAAAAGGCAAACTTTTTCTATATAGAGTTACAATTGGATATTTAGTAGGTGGGATGGAGAGGTAGAGCTCATCCCATTTAACAAGGCTCATAGGTAGTTTATCCTGGTTCAAGGTATTCTAGGTACATTCCATAGATACAAGCATAAGGATGTGAATATCCTACTACTAGAGCCACCTCTAGTGAGGATAGTACTTGACTATGAGGAGCTACTAATGAGGCTAGTGATTTATTTTTCAAACTTTATATATGGTTACTTGGCATGGTATCAAGCTCTATAAATGATAGTAAACATTGGTGGGGATGATGGTGGCAGGAGGTTGATGGATGTTGACCTAATTGGAAGAGGAAGATAGAGGGCATAGGTATAGGGAGGTGCCCTAAATGCATAGGGAGGTAGGACACTAATCATTACATAAGCATAGGTCACAACACTACAAGGTCAAGAGGTAGCCTTACAATGTTAGGTGGATACACTCATAGGTGGTAAGGACCAAGCTAGAGATTCACTAGCCTTGGTTACCCAGGAGAGAGACTACTTGAGGTAAAGAGGAAGAGGAGCAGTGGCACCTATAAGACTAATGAGTACCATCCCTATGGCATGATACCTAGACATAGTAGAGGAGTTACGGTATTATGAGGCTATATTCTTGAGAAAGTGTCTTGATGAGCCCCAATAGGGTGAGGATAGAGTGAGTTTGGTAAGTGGTGTTAGTGTGGCAATACCAGGTCAATGGTCTACATCTATAGGTGGATAGACAAGTACTATAAGGGGATAGACAATAGGACCTAGCAATGATCCAAGAGATAATAGTACTCTAGGAGACAATGGTGCCCCTGGGGTATATACAAGACAGGGTTTATGCCATACTAGGTATTGTTGTATATCATTTTGATTCTAGCCTGTGAGCTGATGTGGTGAGAAGTACATTTTGAGAGAGAAAGACATGTATATTTTTTGTATACATTATGATGTTAGACTCTTGATTTATATATATGATCTTTTTTTATTTCTCATGCTCTATGGTTTATGGTTTACTTTGATGTTTATGGGATGATGTGATGTTATTTTGATCATTGATGATGTTATATAAATTGGACACTGCTATAAGCTCACCTAGCTATGAATGTCATGGTTTTTATTTATGTTGATGATGATGCTTATGTTAAAATTTAATAAGTATATGCTTCCTTATTTGGATTTAAATATGTGGTGGAAATGGTTGATTACTTTATTATTCCTAGATGCTTGATTTTGACATGATGATGGATTGCTAGTGATGTATGGTTTTGATTATGACATATGTTGATATGATGTGGTTATGATTATGGTTATTATTGCTTAAGGTGAAACACATAAAGTGATTTTTAATAACAACACCAAAAAATAATCAAGAGATAAACATCTTAGTGAAAATATAAACTAAGCACGACAAGATAAGAAAAGGGCACGATGATTCTTCTTTGATAAGGACTAAAACAAAACTAAAGTTGGATTGGCTTAAAGAACATAAGCCCTTCGAATGCTTCGCATTAGCGTTTGCTAGTTAGTTAAAAATATGTCTTGATCACATAATGTCAAGTGATCTCAAAATACCTTATTTATAGTGTATAAAAGGGAAATAGAAGAAAATGGAACCTTTTTGTGAGACTATCATGCCTCTTATGTAGGATTTCAAAGAGTCAATATAAAAAAGTCTATATCCTAAAAAGTGTAGACTGATTGATGTGGGATTTCTACTTATGAAATATGATTACATCTTTCAAAATTATTTTTCTTATGAGAGCTGATTTTAGCTTTCAAGATTATTTTGAATTTTTCTTTCATTTGATAATGGGTCATTTTCTTATTTTTTGTTTCTTGGGAGTTGGGGAAGCTAATTGATACAGGAAGATTTTAATAAATTGCTTGTTTCAACAAAATCTTTACTCGGCCATCCTTCGAGGGAGTGGTCTATGTTTGTATGCTTTATTCAATACTTTTGATAGATGTCTTTTAAGGGAGCATTCCACCTTACTTCAAGTAATTTCAAATAGATATTCAATAGTTGTCCTTCAAGGGAGTAGTCTGTAAGTGCTAGGAATGACCCATGATTGTTATTGGTTTAGATTTTGATTTTAAGATTTATTTTATTTTTCTTGACATAAAATTGATTATATAGGCTTAAGGGTTCAACTTTATGAAGGAAAAACTAAAAAGCACAACAAGGTTGACTGGGTGTAAATAGGTTTAGGTAAAAAGGATCATGGGGATCCATCTTATAAAAGGGGGTAGAAATTACCATGATAATCATGCCATGAGTAGAGTTGTGGTACCTAATATTTAAGATTAGGCTATGATTATGATAGGTAATCACATGATTCAATTTTAATTGGTGCCCCTAAAAGAGGGAGATGAATGTGGTTTGAAAGCAAGGGATGAGCTTAAATGAGATAAAAGGTGAGTTTGATTCCTTTTAACAAAAGAAAGGATGTAGATGTGAAACATTGAGGATTTTATCTTCTAGGTTGCCTTCAAGAGAAGATAACTGGTAAGCTCTTGATCCATAATTATGGGTTATGATATAAGTTCTAAGCCAATTGAAAGTAAACTTTCCCCACTTGCTTTTATCCATATTGGTGATATGTTGATTTTCCTTTAGGACAAGGTCTCTGATGTTAAATTCTCACACTCTAAGGTGTTTTTTATAGGCATGTTTGACATGTTGTTGATATACATGAAGATAGGTAAGGGTAGCTAAGTGACGCTCATTAAGCATCTCAAGCTAGATTAAATGTTGTTGATGATAATCATCTTTAGAAATGAGATATTGCAAAGATATGCGAAGAAAAGGTATTTGGACTTCAAGAGGCAGGATGACCTCCACTCAAAACACAAGAGAAAAAGGTGTAATACCCATAAGGGTTTTAATGCTAGTATGATATACCCATAAGGCAAAGGGGATGTGCAAATGACAATCCCAACTAGATGCATTAACCATTTTAGTGAGCATATTATTAAAAGTTTTGTTAGAGGCTTCTGCTTATCCATTCCCTTGAGGGTGATAGGATGAGGATAAACTTAACTTAATCCTGAATGCATCACAAAGACCCTAGACTTGATTATTCTTTAAAAAAATTACATTGTTGGTAATAATTTTGTGAAGAAAACCAAAGTGGCAGATGATGTGATGGTTGATAAAGTTGATAATCTTTTTTGCTTTGCTCGAGACTAAAAGAATAGCTTATACCCATTTGGTGAAATATTTGGTCATAGTGATGATATAATGGTGTCACTATGAAGAATGGGGGTTAATTTCACTAAAAGGTCCAGACCCCATTATGAGAAGGGACAAAAATCAGTGGAAATGCAAAGACTATGGCTAGGTGCATGATGTAGATTGGCATGTCATTGACACTTAACACACTTTTTCACATAATAACTTAATCTCAAATGCATCAAAAAGAACCTCAACTTGATTGTTCTTAAAATATTTTTCATTTTTGGTGATAATTTTGTGAGGAACACTAAAGTGGTAGATGATGTGATGGTTGATAAAGTTGACAATCTATTCTGCTTTGGTCTAGACTAAAAGAATAGCTTCTACCCATTTGGTGAAATATTTGGTCATATTGATGATAGAATGGTGTCACTATGAATAATGGGGGTTAATTTCACCAATAAGGTCCAGATCCGATTATGAGAAGGGACAAAAATTAGTGGAAATGCAAAGACTATGGCTAGGTACATGATGCAGATTGGCATGTTATTGACACTTAACACACTTTTTCACATAATCAAAATAATCTTGGTTAATGGTAGGCCAATAACAGCTAAATCAAAGGATGAGTTTAGCTAAATAAAGGCCACTAAAGTTTCCCCCATAAATCCCATCATACATTTCCTTGATAGCATGAGAGGCTTTATGATTTCATAGGCAATGGAAGAGGAGACTATCAAACCCGCATTTATAAATAATTTCCCCCATAATGGTATAACATGAGGTACTCTAGATAAATTCTCTTAGATCATTCCTAGAAAATATATAAGTAATGATGACAAGGTTAAGATAGTCTAAGGTCTATTGATACCAAAGGTTAGGGTGGGTATCCTCCACATTGAATATGGTGGGAGAATCTAGTTTGACATAGGAAGGTTAGGTAAGTTTGTGGATAATGGTAGATAGCTTAGAGTTAGAGGGTGTAGATGGAATCTGAGAAGAAAGGGAATCCATGGTGTTAGTGAACTTGTTGGTAGATCTTGAGGTTGATTAGATATGATAATGTTTAAATGATGTTAGGAGTTCATCAACTAGTTATTTGTACTATTATAAAACATCATTCTTACATTGGTAAGAGCCATTGATTTGATTAACCATAAGTTTGGAGTCACTAAATATATTGATTATTTTGAATCATAGGGCTAACATAGTTTGAAGGCCTATGACTAGGGCTTTGTACTCAGCCATATTATTGGGACATTCAAAATCTATCTTGAAAGACAAGGGAAGAGGTTCATCATCAAAATACATGAGTATGACACCAAATCCCCCACCAAATTGACATTTTTATCCATCAAAGAATATGGTGACTTGATATGTGAAGTCTTTCTAAGAGAGGGTCATGATGGACTCATCAGGGAGCTCAAGAGGAGGAGGTTGGTTGTTTGCTATTGGTGCTTTGACCAATTGGTTGGAAATGACTTTCCCTTTAATTCACTTTTGCTGAAGATTAAACTTTTTTAAAATCATGATCCACTTGGCCATACATTTGTTTTGGTACATCTTGGAGTACATATACTTGAGTGGGTTAGTGTTGGTGATGACATAGATTTTGTGGTTAAGAAGGTAGTGGAAAATTTTGGTGGCCACAAAAACCAAAGCCAAGCAAAGTTTCTCGATATGAGTATACCAAGTCTCATACTCTACAAGCATGTGACTAATGTAGTAGATGGCTTGATCTTTGTGTTGTTCATTTTGATGAGCAAGCATCACCCCTAGAGAATGGTTGGTGGAAGAGATATAAAGGTAGAAAGGTTGGTCATCCTTGGGAGGGGTGAGTATAGGTGGAGACAAAATGTACTTTTTGAGTGAATTAAAGGCCTTTTGAAAGTCAATATTCCACTTAAAAGATACATCCTTCTTCAGAAGGTGGTGAAAGGGTTGGCATCGGTCTGAAAGCTTGGAGATAAATAGATAAATGGATTGGGGATTCCCATATAAACTACGGATTTGATTGAGGTTAATTAGAGGAAGCATGTCAAGGATGGCTTTGATTTTAGTAGGATAAACTTTTATTCCTTGAAGGGAGACAATAAAGCCAAGGAGATTTCCTGAAAAGACCCTAAAAATGCACTTTTTGGGGTTAAGGCAGACATGTTACTAGATAAGGCACTCAAAGATAATTTTGAGAATGGCTAAATGATCTTTATGATACTTGGATTTCCATATAAGGTCATCTATATAGTCTTCTACAATCTTATGGATAAGGTCATAGAAGATGTAGGTCATAACACATTAGTAGGTTACACCATCATTATTTAGTTTGGCATTATTTAGTTTGAAAGGCATGAACCTATAGCATAAGGTTCCCTATGGGGTGATAAAGGTGGTTTTATGTTGATCTTCTAGAGAAATAGGATCTGATAATAACCCAATAATCTATCTATGAGAGATAACATCTCACAGTCAATTATAAGATCAAATAGTTGGTTAATTTTAGGTAGAGGGAAGTCATCTTTGGGGTGGTAAGCAAGTTTGAGGTCATGAAAATACACACAAATGCATAGTCCACATATGGATTTGGTGATAGGCACAAAATTTGAGACCCATCGGGGACAGTCAATGGGTTGATGAAATTGATAGATAGGAAATGTTGGAGATCTTCTTTAATGAGAAGGGCTATGTGAGGGTGCATTCATTGAAGTTTTTGATTTATGGGCTAGGAATAATGGTTAGTGACTATGTTATGGGTGGCAATGGTGGAGTCAATTCAAGGCATGTTGTTATAATACCAATTGAATTCTATGCTATGATCTTGGAGAAAATAGGGGAAGTCCCAAAGTTCTTCATAATTCAATGATTGACTAATTTTGATAACGTGGGGGTTGTCTAGAGTGCCCAAGTTGATATCCATGGTGGATTCATTCAACATGGGAGAAGTTTTAGGAGGAAGGTATTTATGTATGGAAGAATATGGTGCACCAAGGTAGGTGAGAATGAAATCATCATCCTAGCATTAAATAGTGTTAATGGTAGGAAAGTCATCCCCTAACATTTCAAAATGGGTCATAGGGATGGTTATTGTTTCCCCTTCCTTTTGATAAATTGGGGGTATAAAGCTGATCATGTTAATGAAAAAAAAATAGGAGGGATGATTTCATCCTCCTCACACTCAAGGGGAGAAGAGGTTGGTGAGGAAGAGATGTCTTCCTCAATAATTATGGTAGAAGGTGATTTAGTTTTCCTCTTATTGGATAGAATTAAACTAAGACCATACTTCTCATGAGGCTTTCTAGTCTTAATGGAAATAAACTCATGTGGGCCATGATCATATCATCCAAGAGAAAATCCTTTCCAATCACACCTATGTAGGTATGTCTTGGCAAAATTTGGGTTGTCCAAATAGAAGAAGCTAGAGGTGAATAGTTGAGGTGAAGAGGAGGTGGTCAAAAAATCAAGTTATTTATCGAGTCCCCAAGAGATAATATGGGTTTGATAGTATGAAGGTCCAAAGGGAACAATGGATCTACTATTGGGGCCATACCTAGGTTAGTGGTTAAGTTTCCCATACTCTTGGGGAGTAAGGAAAGCATCAAGGGTGAGGAGGTGATACTTCCCTAGTGAAAGGTCTTGGAATGTAGATTCTAAATGGTCTATGGTGGGAATTTGGTTTGAAGGGATGGATAAGCTAGTAGATGCCTCATTGGTAGAGGAATATATGGTTTCACCCTTTTTGGTTAAGGGCTGGACTTTGGTTGATGAGGGTGTGCTAAAAAGAGGTAGGATAATGTCATTGGGTTGATAAGTCATATTGCATGATGAAAAGGAACTTGGGTCAGCTTGTATAGTGACAACCTAGCCTTCATGTTCAGATTTGGTTGCAATGATGAAGGGTAAAAGGTAAACAACCCATGGAGTGAATCTAAGGTTATCCCAGTAAGACATTATACTAAAATTTTTCTTCCACTACATAGAAGAGCTCTACGAGCATGTAAGGTACTAAATGGATATGGAGGACAATAGTGACAAAATTAGTGGCCATGGTGTCATTAAAGGATCAAAGGATGGTCTAGGTTTTAAACATGACATTATATAGCTATTTGAGTTGATCATAGCTATGGGAGGAGATGATGTTAATACTAGATCCTCCATTAATCATGACCCATTTGATGTGAGTTTGGTTGATATAAGTAGTAATGAAAAGAGGGGGATCTGGGTCATTCGAATGGATAGAAGGTATTTTTAAATCTTTTAAGGTGACAAGGTTGGAAATTTGGAGAGTGCCAATAAAGGCTGCCAGAGGTTGAGGGTCTTCAAGTTAGACCTCTACTATTTGCAATACTCTATCATTGCTTGGTGATGATGATGTGAAGTAAAAATTAACTCATATAGGTTCATCTTCACCAGGGTTTGGTGAAGTTATTTGAGCAACACTCCCTTAATCGATTTAGAGGGGTTGGATTAGGAGGTACCCAAAATAGATATCTTGGGTTTGGTTGAAGGTGAAGGCACTTGAATTGGCTTGTCATGGGAGGTAGAAGATGGGTATGCCATGAGATGGATAGTTTATCCTTCCCCTTATCCTTTTTCTAAGCATGTGATTATATGACCACATGGATAGTATGGGTGGAGGGAAGAGTCAGGGTAGGAGATGGGTTTGGCTAATCATCACTCTAAGGTAAGAGTGGAGGAGTAGGTAGGCATTGGGTAGAGGTTATTGTTGGTTGGATTGATAGTAGGCTCATGGGAGATTCATCTATTAATAGATCATCTTCATCATAGATCTGATGGATTATGGTTTAGAGAGATTTATAATTCTTCATCTCATACCCTAGTATCTTATTATAGGAGCACACATGCTAGTCATTTACCAGATAGGTTTTGGCCCTAGAGGGTCAAATGGTTTTATAAGAGGTATGGTTAAGCAAGAATATTACATTAACCTTTGGAAAATGGTTGAGTAAGGCTCAGCTAAAGGTAGAGGGGGATTAGAGGTTTTGGTCTTGGTTGGTGAGATGGAGGTCTTTTTAATAAGAGGCTTAGTGGTAGAGGTCTTGGGTAAGGTAGTGTCCTTAGTTAATGGTTTTGGTTTTGGTAAGGTATAGGTTGATAAAGTAGAGGTAGGAGGTCTTAGGGTAGGTAGCTTGGATAGTGATGGTTTGGTGAAGATAGGTGTGTCAGAAAACATGCGTGTCAGTGTAATTAGTAACAATGGTTGGGTTTTGGTTGAGACAGTTAGCTTCCTAATAAAAGCAGAAGGACGAGGCCCAAAAAATAGAGGGCAAGGTTGAAGGATGTAGAAGTTTGGCACTCTATCCCTTTTGTGTATTTGCTTCTTTAGTTGATTTACTTTTGTGTTTGGCTGTTGGGTTTGTTGAGGTTATCTCTAGGTTCAAGGATCGGTTATTAAGGTTCTATATAGGGAGGATGCCAATGTTTTTTTTTGGTTTGGTTGTTTTGGTTAGGGAGGATGATCTGGTGGTTTGGGATTTGGTTACTTTGGATGGTTTGGAAATGGTTGAGTTGGTAGAGTTTTTCATTGGTTTGGTTGATAAGATAGGGGTTTGGATAATAGACGTGGTGGGTTGGTCTACCAAAGGTATGGTTGGAGGTTCCTATTTGGTGATGTAAAAGAGCCCTAGTTGGTTCTAAAATGTGGCCCAATCCATGTCAGGTTTGGAGATAAATTCTAATCTCTAAACTAGTCTAGAGAATGGTTTGTAGACTGATTGCGCTCCCTCGGTAGTGGACTCAAAATATAAGCCCATAGGTTGAGAAAGGGGAATGGTGACCTCCTCTTTTTCCTCAATAAAAGGATGCAAGTTTTGGGTGGGTAACTCCTCTATGGGAGGTATAGGTGTGGTGGTTTCCTCTTTGGGAGTGATCTCCAAAGGGGAAGTGAGTTGTCTGGTAATTGATGAAGAAGGAAATGTGGTGATGGTTGCTTGTTCTAGTATGATAATTGATTTGATGGCTCCACAACCTCAATAAGTGGAGGAGAAATGTATCCTTCCTTAGTTTGGGCTTCCAAAAGATGAGAAGGTAACTCCACTACCTTAATAAGTGGAGAGGATAAATAATAGGTAGACTGGGTAGTAAGTTCTTCAACAATGAGTGTGTCAAGAACCATATTGATGTTATGGGCATCATGAGAACACTCAACTTTGTTTCTCTCATTTTTGGTAGGTGCATGATTGGGAAAAGATTGTATAAAAATGTTAAGGGCTTAGTTTTAAGGTGTATTAGGGTTATCCAATGTGAGCTCACCCTTGTTAATGAGTAATTGGATAATGCTCTTGAAGGTATTACACCTACTAATATCATGCCAAACTACTCAATAGAAAGCACATAGGTCATTATATTTGTAATAGTTAAGTGTAGGATGAGAGGAATAAAATTGTTGAGGAGGTTTGATAGGAATAAATTGTATGATATTAGCTTTTAGTAACTTTTCCATGATTGAAACATAAGATTCCCCAAGTGGAGTAAATTACTTCTGATTGTTTTGATTTTGGTTTTTCGTGTTTTTCTTTGAAGATTTAAAAGAGTTTGGTTGATTTAAAAATGGTGAAGGAATGGCCTTAAGGACAATCACGTTTATATTCCCCTTGTTCTTGGCATTGGTGTTGGTTTGGTTTCCCAATTTAGATGAAGAGGCTTCACTGGTTTTGTAGGTAGATTTTTTTTTTTCAACTTTAAATTTCCATCATCAATGGCTATGTTTTCTAGCTTATGTTCCATGGTAAAATATTCATCAAAGGTTCTAAATATTTTAACATGCAATGTAGAAGAGATGTGCTTGGCACATGCTCGAGTGAAAATTTCAATCAGTTTAGGTTGCGATAAATAGAAGGAAAGTTGGTTGATTAGGATTCCCTAACAAGCTACAAAATCAGCAATAGACTCATCATCAAATTGCCAGATAGAGTAAAGGTTAGTGATGGAAACTTTATTATAGATATTTATTGAAAAGTGATCCAAAAAATTTTGAGTTAGTTAGGTGAAGGAGAAGAGAGAGCGTTTGGTTATGGCACTATACCATTCCAATCTTGGACTAGATAAAAAGATGGGGAAGTTACAAAGAAGGAGGGAATCATCATATGTGATCAAATAACATGCATGCATAAATTCCCTAAGGTGTTATTGGGGATCATCCATACTTTAAAACTTAAAAAACTTGGGAAGTTCCCATTGGGGAGGATATGGTCTGATAGGGATAGATGGGTAGATGGGCTTGTTACATATCTGATCATATGATAAGATGTTATGAGCCCCAAAGATGGATGATTCTAAGATAGTCATTTTATCCATGAGCATTTTTATTAGATCCATTTGGGGTTGTGTACCCAAAATGTTGTAAGGTACATATTATTGTGGTGGTTGGGTGACATATTGATAATTTTTTGGAGGTTGAGAAGCTATCACATATTGGTATGTGGACATAGGTGGTTGGGTGGAAGTTATGTAGGGATAGGTGGATGTAGGTGGCTAGGTAGTAGGTAAAGGTACATGCCCTTGTGGGTTAGGGATGTAACCTAGGTTTTGTACAATGGGCACCTATTGGGTGGAAGTGGTGGTTAGGTTGGTAATCAAAGGAAAGGTAGTGACCTTTATGGTGATTGGTGGTAAGGTAGAAGGTATAGATAACATAAGATTTTGAAGTGGTGTAGTGGTTAGCAGATTGGAGGTTGCTGAAGGAAGGTTGACAATGCTAGTGTTAAGCAACCCCATGGTGAGGGTGTTGGTTGGGTGGCTCCTAAGGTAGAGGATTTGTTGGTGGGGGTGGAAGGTATAAGGGTGTTATAGGTTGGGTAGGTTTATTTTCCATAGTAGTATCAAATGGATTATTTGTAGATGAGGAAGCTTGGATAGTTAATAGTTGGGTAGTGACCATGGTAATAGAAGTATTTCCCATAAGGTGAGAAGGCATTCCATAAGGTGGAACTGAGATAGGGGTATGGTGAGATATGGTGTTAAGATAATGCTGAAGGGTCATAGGATTGTTATCTAAGAAGCTGGAAAAGTTTGTATCTCCTTGTGGAAACTTCTTGTTAGAAATAAGGACTTCCTGAGGGGTGGGAAGAATCCTCTAGTTTAGAGATGTACTCCATGGATGAGGAGGTATAAGAGGTTGATTGGTTTGGTGTGAATTATATTCTACTAGGTTCTTCTATTGTTGACAAGTTATAACCATAAAAGATAGGGGAGAGAGAATACAAAAACAATCTCACCACTCAAATAGAGAGAAGACAAGAAAAGAGCAAGGAAAATCAAACACACACTAAAAAGTATGTTAAGTCCTAAAGTTATTTTTAGTCTCTCTTTTGGCATATGCCTTAAGATTTCAAGAAATAGTGTGATTGAAATTGGATTATAGAGCAGGTACTAGAAAATAAGTCTACAAATAGTTTTAGGTTGTGTTCAGGCTCTCAAAAAGGATCTATATTAGGAATCAATACATGGTTTGGTATTGGGGCCTACCCACTCACTTCACACACCATAGTGATAAGGGTGTCAGGTGCTTAGCTAATATATATTAATTTATAGAGTTTATACTCAATCAAAGAGTTGAGTTGATTTTCGCCTTGGTAATGACCTCTAACTAGGATTGTTAGGAAAGGGTAAGGTGACCACTAAGTGATAAAATCCTAGCGAGGCCTTGTCTTAATTTGTTTGGTATTTGATTTATGTGGGTGGTTTGGTTTAGTGTGTGCAATAAAAGTGATGCTACAATAAAATTAATTGGCTTTAATTCAACTAAGTGAGCTAAACTTGCAAGCAACCAATGTATGTAGTTAATTTTAAGCCCAAAAGAAACTTCAACTTCATTTATGAGCAAAAAATAAAGAAAAGAGCATAGATATTCAAACAAAAGAAACCCAAGTAAAGACACAAGGGTCCCACCAGGCATGCCATAATGTTTCAATGAATTTTATCTTATATTTTGAGAAAAGAAGAAGTTGAAACTAAAAATGGGTATGGTTAAAAAATATATTTGGTTGTGCACATGTTGAATCAAAAGATTTTGAAGAACTCCTTTTTGTCTTGGGAGGATGACCTACAAATAAGACAACACTAAATCAAATGGTTGGTTGGATAGATAGCTAGGTGGATTGTCTAGCAATAGCTAGATTTTAGAAGCAAGAGCTTCTTTGTGAGATATCAATCTATGCATTTTAAATAATTAATTTTATAAAATAGAAGATAAAGTACTTGTATCAATAATCAAAAGGTACTGAAATTGAACACAAGAAATGCTCAACGAATAAATAGAATAAAAGTGACTTATATAGAAATAAGTTGATACCAATTCTAAATGGGTCAAGTGTGCTTTAAAAAATAGGTTGAGGGTATATCAACTAGCAAATGAAAATAAAATTAGATTTGGTTGAAGGTAAGTGGGTGAAAATAGCTTGCTATTATTTTTTACCATAGTGATCACTGATGGTTGGTGTGACTATTGACGATTAAGGTGATCATCAATGGTTAAGGTGACTATCAACAGTTAGGCAGACCATCAATGATTACTGTGTGTAGGCCTAGGTTGATAAATGGTTAGATTGATGAGATCACATAAGGTAATTGTAGGAGATTGGTTTGTGATAGGCTGATTACAAAATAGAAATAAATTAATTGAATGCTAGAAAACAAATACTTAACTTACATAACGTTGGTTAGAGTGATGGTTGATGTGGTATCTTGTTGATAGATTCTGATGTGATTTTGGTAGAGTAACGGTACTTGGTTGTCATCCGAGAGGTAATGGTAAGTTGGCTCTCTGATGTGATGGCTAGATTGCTAGAAGAAATGACCTACAAAAAAACTCTAAATATAAAGGCTCTTGAATTCTTGGATCCATTTTCACCTCCTACTCCTCTCTTCTTATAGGAAAGGAAGGAGAGGCACAATAAGATGTTTAACTAGGATTTATAATTATAACTCACATATATAATGGCTCACACATGCATTTAGATGAATTATTTTTAGGAAATCAAGGTGAAGTTGATGTGGATGTTTAATTGTTTTATATGGTGGAACCTGACCGTTGGTGGTCAAAGTGACCGTCAACAGTCACCCTAACCATTGATAATCACCTTAACTATTGATGGTCACCCTACCATTGGTAGTCAAGGGTCAAAGGCAAGGTTGGTAAAAAGGTGGGTTTTAACCAGTAAGTCAATTGACTTAGGCTAGATGGGTTAGGTTTAGTTAAGGTTCAAAGAGGTCAAGGTTGGCCCAAGGGGATCCTGAGGTGGTCTAGGGGATTTGCAACATTAGGAACCATTATGTGCAGATTTTTGGTGTCTACACTTCCAAAAAATTCCATTCTGATTTAGAGGATAAAGAACCAACATAAGGTTTATGAGGTATAATGTTTTTCATAAGAATAGGAGAACTAGGTTTTAGTTGTGTAAGTGTTTCATCATTTGATTGGGAAGATGTGGGTGTAGTAGTTGTAGTATATTTTAGTAGTTGTTCTTTGGTGGAATGTTTCTTAGGTTTAGTGACAAGGTCTTTGTGAGCAAGTTTTCATCTATAATTAATTTTTTTTGCATTCACATATTGAGAATAGGTATAATAGTGATCATAATCATCATAAATTCCACAAATGTTGTCATTTGAATATTGTGTGTTAGAGATAAAATAAGATTTTTAAGGTTTAGAAGATATGGTTTTAGTAACTTATATCTTTTGGGATGATTTAATGTAATCATGATTACATAATTTGATGATAAAATCATGGTTAAATGTGTCTCCTAACATAAAATAAATATAAAATTTTATGATCCCATGACATGTTTCATGATAATGACACACATCAGCATGAAACCAACAAAATTTATTAGGGTCATACCAAGAAGGTGTGTCAGTATTATAGGTGAAGGGTTTAGATGGAGATAATAACTACTTCATTTATGGTATCATTAATGGTACGTGGGAAATAAGTTGATTAATACTTTGACTACTCTTATTTTCATTTGAGTAGTAGTACTTGTAATTGCAATAGTTTAGGTTTAGAAATATTCCTTGGTTGATCTATGAATTGGCTCAAACTATTTCATAAGAAAATATTATCTTTTAGCTTGATCAAAAAAATGTGTGGAGAAAAAGTTTGGACCTTAGACTAAAGTGAAGGTATTAAACAAATTATTATTATTCATGTTATGATATGCTTTATGAGCTAATGATTTCCATCATTTGATGAAATCATGAGTTGATTCAAAGGTTGAATGCTTAGAATTGATAAAATGACTAAGACTATTTTTCTAAAGATAATTTTGTTGAAATTCCTTGACTAAATAATTTTCCAAATCTTCTAATTATGTGATGGAATGTTGAGGCAATTGATTATACCATTCTAAAACATTACATGTAAATGTTTTGACTAGAAGTTTTGTAGTAGCAAAGGTATTTGTTTGGATCCATTCTTTTTAGAGATTACTAAATGACTTAATAAAGGATATGATGTCTTTAATTCCATCATAATTAATAATTAGAGAAATTTTTCCAATATCAATAGATACAATGAAAGGAGCTAAAGGTTCATTTTGTATATTTTTAAGCATCTTATTATGCATAAGGGGTTGTGGAATGATATTCCCATTTAAACCTCTAAGAGGAGTAGGAATAAAATTTTGATTATTTTAAGGTAATATTAAATGAGGTTAATTAGTCATTTATGATAGATGGTGTTTCATTTGCATCATTTAAGAGTGTTTTCCATTTGCATAACATTCATTTATTGGACTATTTATGTAGGAATTTGAGAGTATCAATTTGTGTATTTTAATTATTAGTATTTAAAGGTGGAATATTAGGATTTTTAAGAGGAAGAATGTTAGTGTTGGTAGGAATAACCTTCCCATTGTTAGGAGTAGGGATGTTACCTATTGGAGGATTCCTAGAGGGATTATTCATTAAGATTGTTTCGATTGATCCAATGGTGTAGTAAGGTAGTCTGGATAAGGTAATATATTGAAAAGTGTGAAATGGATTAGAACCATCTAAATCATCACTTTTGGTGATTTGAACCATGTTTAAATCAATAGATGAAGGACAAGAAAAAGTGCACCATGAGGGATTATCCTCTTGGGTGGCTAAAGTAGGTAAAAAAGAGAAAACCATGTATCATCTAAATGGGTTAAGGTTATCAATAAATATTTTTATAGGTGATTTCATGATGTTTAAATAAGGGGAAAATAAATCTAATAATGTGCAAGTTATGTTTAAGGAGGAAATTTATGGGAATAAAACTAAGTCGACCAAATATTATATGGGATAAGCTAAATGAAATTAGGGTATGAAAAAGGACTGTGTCAACTAATTAATATGCACTCAAATAAGTGAATCCATTTTTAAACAATTAAGTGATAGGATAAAAGGTGAACTAAGTTGACCAACTAGTGCAGAGTTGAGTAGGTCAATGCAGTAGTTTACTGAGTCGTAAAAGTCAAATAATTTGAGATAAAACTAAATTAACCAATAGGTACATATTTGAATAGATTGATCTAATTAAAATGAAATAAAAATAGGAAAATCTACAAAAGACTAGGTCTAGTTGGTCAATTAAGTTCTATAGGAAGGAAAGATAGAACAATCTACAATAGGCTGTGTCGAGTTAGTCGACTAAGTTTTATAAGAAGGAAAACAAAACATTTTGTAATAGACTAAGCCAATTGAGTTGAATAAGTTATAGGGAATGAAAATATAATAGTTTGAAATGGATTGCATCAAGCTGGTTGATTGAGTTATATAGTAAGGAAAAGAAAACAATCTATAATAGATTGGGTTGAGTTGGTTGACTGAGTTTTATAGGAAGGAAAATAAAATAGTTTGTAATAGACTAGGTCGAGATGATCGATTAAGTTTTGAAATCTAGGAAAATTTTAAAATGGTTTTAACCTTGATGTTTTAATTTTGATTAAGGAAAATAAACTAAACACACATGTAACTAGGTTGAGTTGGTCGATCTAGTTATAACACACAACACAAATCTTATATCAACACTGGATAATACAAGTTTATAATACAACATAGAATAGAAAAAAAGTAACAATAATGAAATTTAGGATCTAAATAATTTTTTAAAATAATATCAGGGAAGTCATACTAAATATTTTGATTGAAAGTGTAGGGCTTCCAAAGATGCTTGTCCAATGGAAGTGTCAGCCCACTATTTCATAGTACTGACTATGGAGGAAGTATAATTCCAACAGCCCACTAAACTTGGTATCAAGGGTAAGATGTAAGTATCTTCTCTATGCTAACCACTACCGATGCACCACACAAACAAATAGATGGCTAGATTCTTCAGGTTGAATAAATAGGGAAATCCTAGGCATTTCCAAAATACCATGAGATAGAAAGAAACTAAAGATGGTGTTTAACTTTGTACTATGGCTATGAGTATTAGGTAAATATTATCATTAAAAATTATATATAAATCATACATAAGGATCATAAATAGAGTATTTATTATCCCTTCACGATAGTAGCTAAGTAGTTTGAAAACTGTCAATACACAGTTTCTAGGAAAAACCAAATAAAGCAAAAAATAAGAGAGACAAAAGTTTTGAAAGCTAATTTGTATTTTTTGTAAAGTAAATAAATAGGAAACCAACTAAAAATTGAAGTGATTTTAATTATTATAAATGTAGGTTAATTCCATTTATTTGAACTAGGAATAAAAATAAATAGAATAAAATTGACCTAGTTGACCAAGTTGTAAAAATAGAACATAACATAATTGAGTTGATCGACTCAATATATTGGAAGATAGTCTAGAATAAACATATTCAAGAAAGTCAAATTAATTAATTATATATATATATATATATATATAAGTTGATTCTATCGACTTAGTTGATCATAAAGGTATTGTTGGTGAAATATTTGGTAAATGATAATAAATCGAGATGTCACTACAGTTTACGAGACCAAAGTCTCTCATATATTATGAGGGAAATTTACCTTTATTAAAAGCACTAAAAACAAACACAAATATATAAAATATTCACAAGTTAAATGAAAGGGGGGGGGGGGTCAGTAGAAACTTGATCTAACTAAAAATAAAGGAAACATAAAAGAGAAAATAGAGAGTCATGGGAGAGTGAATAAATGTATATTTCAATCACTTATGTAACAGATATGAATTAAATAGAGAAATTTGATTTAAGAGATTAGACACCATTTTTTCTTGGAAAAATGAGAAATATATTGACATAAGAAAAATGTATGCTCATTAAAGAAATAACTAGAATCAAAGTTCAATTAAATCATCATTCTTGGATAAATACTGAACACAAAGTTTCATTCTTCCTCTTCAAGTATCACAAATCATAGTCATTAAAAAACCCTTTTTCCATTGTCATTTATTGTATTTATAACAAATGGAATGGGCCAACCCTTCACATTCCAAAATTACTTTTCATATTTTATTTATTGTCTAATTCTATCTTTCATAATTTTCACTTTCACAATCAAAAATATGAATTTACTGAAATAGAATTTGGACAAAAATAGGAAAGAAATAGAAAACAAATTTCACTGAGAAGCTTTTTATGGTTTGGAAACACTGGTGGATGGGTTGACTACCATTTAATATTATTTAATTTGATTTTTTCACATGTCTCCTTGAATTTATGGAGTCTCTTTACTGACTCAAGAACTTCATTGCTTTTTGGAATAAAAACATGATGATAATGTCTGAACCATCTTTGGGAAACAAACATTAAGGAACACTGAGCTTTAAACAAATTTTCCAGTTGGGTGTTTAACTCTTCTAGTGAAATATGAATTTTGATAAGAGTTTTCATTGAAGCTTTATTGAATTTGCCTTCATTTAAAATATCTTCTTTGACTACATTTTATAACTGAATGTGCAATTCATCTGCAATATGTGTTATGGTTCCATCTTCTTTATATAAATGGTAATGGATGTCATCTAGCTTGTTAGAAATTAGTTTAATTTTCTCTTCAACCATATCTCTACTCTCCTCTATTTCTTCTATGGCCTTGTTCAATATTTCCATTTTTGAAAGTATACATTCTTCCCATTTACAAGATGTGTTATCCTCTTCTTTCTCAAACACTCCTCCTTCTACCATTACTTTGGCTTCCATCATGATCATTTATTTCACATCTATGATCATTTATTCCCATACCTTCAAGGTGGAGGTGTGGTATTTTGTTTATACATGGATATCTTATAATTATTGATTGATAAGATCATATATCTTAATGACTTTTTTAATGTACTTCATTCTAGTTATGATAAAATCATCTACCCATGATTTGAGAGTTTTACCATAGGTATTGTGTTTGTCAATCATGATAAAAACATCCTTGTTTATTCTTGGTAATTATGTCAAAGCATTAATTGGTAGTATTTTAGGAGAATCTACTAGATGGAGTAGATAATTAATATATCTTGTTAGTTGTCTAATTTGTCTTATGAGTTGTTCTTGAGTAAACTCATCTTGTTCAGACCTCTTAATGATCCTCCCATTGGTTTCTAAGAGATTATGAATATAATATTCACTTATTGCTTCTCCAATTGATATCCTTTTTAGATTATAATCTCTTACCTTCATTTCTTCAATATCTTTCTCAACATTTTTTTCATCAATCTCTAAAAACTATGTCCTAAGGAATATAATACCAACCTGGAGGTGGTATTTGCTTTATTTAGTGTCAAATTCTTTAATAAATTAGCTACCACATCAAAATTTATTAATTTAACTTCAACCATCCTTTTTATTTTCTAGCGCATATGTTACATCTACTAAAATTAAATATATTTGAAGGTAACTACTTGAGTAGATGTTGGAGAAGGAGTAGATTAATTTGGAGGAGGAGGAAGAACTTATGGGGAATGAGATGGATAATGTTGGTTATATTCTTCAGCATTTTTATGATGTTCCATTTCAAAAATGAGGTTATATATTATTGTGTGTTATTTGGGATGAACACATTAAGATCACCCAAGGTTTTAGTTCAAGACTATGGTCTCACTAATTTCTCGGTTTATTTCTATTTCCATACTACCATATTTTATTCACATTGCTTTCCCAATTGCTTCTTGGGATTGGGGTCTTCATATCCACCATCACTAAAACTAGAGGATCTTGAGGATTCAATAACCACCTTATAACTAATTTTCCTTATAACTGATGGGGGATGTTTATTTGGGGGGAGCTAATATTTTTACTCTTATTGAGTTTCCAGTGGTACTCTAGTTATTTTTTTATCTAACCATTTAGTCATGTGGGTCCATACTCTTTGCATCCTCTATTGTAAGTCATCCAATTCTCTGATTGACCAATTAGTAGTTGGAAAAGTTGCATTCATGATTATTTTGGAATATTATAGATCAAGAAGATATGACTTGTTATCTACCATCCCCTAAAAATCCCACTTATCTTTGAATTCCTTTATTTGATCTAGGGTCATCTAAATCCAATCTCCTTAGATCACCTCAAATTCATCTACATAATTAACCCATTAGTATTTGAGATGAGTTTTATGTTCATATGTAGACCTTATAGCTAGATTTTGATTCACATACCCTCTAGTATCCATATAGTCTATGTTGGCATAGGTTATGAGAGTTAACTCAGATATGGTTAGTTCTATATCATGAGCATTTATAATAGACTTGTAGATAATATGACCCATTGCAATGAGGAAAGAAACATTTATCACATGTTTTTCTCTATATCATTTATGAATGGTTGACAATTATGAGTAAAGCTCAATGAATATGATCTTATCATTATCCAACCTTGGAAGTATTAAGGGATGCCCTTCATAACCTCTAGATCTGATGTATGTAAATTTTTGGAACTAAATATTGTATCTACCATATTAGTTAACTAATTTGGTTACTTTAGTAGAGATCCTCATTCCCCAATCTTCTTCAAGAAACTATATTACTCACATTGTGAATGCATCATTGACCCTGGTATAGTGTTTATTGATTTATTAAAGGGTGAGCTGAGGAAAGCACTCAAATACTTATGTTAATCGAGTGATAGTTTCACATTGAGACAACCCCAAATATGCCATCTAGGAGGCCAAGGAGTATACCAGATAAGATGTCCTGAAGAACTACCCTAATGTTTACACATTTAACAACTAATCATGTTGGGAATCACTTATCAATCCACCTCAATAAAAAAATTTCTTTCCATGAAAAATGATTTGCATTGGGAGTAAAATCCAATCGCAAAAAGGTCTGGTGTCTTTCTTACCTATTATCTAATTCAGTAGGGTGATTATATATGAAAGTTTCTCTTTGGAATATACTCTATCTAAGGTCTTGGGAACCTTAGAGAGTTTTTCCCTTTTATGTTTCATCCATGAATTATTGATAGTGTTCAAACACTTGGTAGGTTATTTGTTCCAACATGCCTCTCCTTTACTTATGCTAATATTAATTAACTCTTCATGGAAGGGGATTATCAATGTCATGCTTATCACCAGTCCATATATATTTTCTATGAGTTGTCCATATTTTTACCTAATTTCCTTAGTCTTTGAGTTGTAGTAATTGGCACAAGAAAATATTAAATATAAACATTGCATTGAAGTGGGAAAGGTGATTGCTTGTGGAAGGCCACTTTCTACTAGGTGTTTGATTAGCATTTTTGGAGTTTTAGAATTTAATATTTTATGTAAGTCAATTAGGTCCATGTGCCAAATATAATAATCATAAATATTTTGTATGTCATAATCTAGCACCAACAAAGGTTTATATCCCATGTATTTGAATTTCATCTTGTTAACTCTAGACTAGCTGATAACTATCTAACAAGCAAGCGCAAGGATATCCAATGGGTTAGGAGGTAGAAAATTTTAAATTAGTTGAAATAAGTGCAAGTAAATGGACATATGGTAATCCCAAAATTTGATAAAATGGATTTTTAGAAAAATATTGAGATGGAGGTGTTGGAAAGACAAATATTGCAATGTTTCTAGAAAAATTCTGGTAGAATTTCTCTATTATGGGGTAGAGGGGTAGAGAAATAATGAGGGAAGAGAATTATTAAACAAGTGTTTAAAATATTTTTTACCTCCCTAAATGTGTTAGTTCCCATGCACGTGTATCATGTAAGGATTAATATTTTGGTTGAGGGTCCCTCAAGGATGTGTAGATGTAGATGTAACTTTCACCATGTCTCGCATCTCTATGTGGCCGAGGGCCTTGAGGTTTGAACAATGGTACCCTAGGGATAAATGGATATGGACATGGTGAATGTCATGTTTCACATCTCCATATGGATAAGGGCCTAGAGGTATGGCCAATTATCCCCTGAAGATGTGTGAATGTAGACATGATCAATGTTGCATTTCATATTTCTACATGGCTTAGGGCTTGATGGTAAAATTGTGGCCTTAAAAATTTTGAAAACATGATATTTATTTAAAAGTTATAAGTAATAACTTTTCTAATTATTTGATTTTTTGCATTGAAATTTTTAACAAACAACTATTGGCTTAGATTGGGGACATGAATTTGAAAGAAGACATAGAATAATGATCTATAACTCTACATTTTTAGCAGATCGGTACCTTATCCATTGAGACTTAGAGTCACCTTAGAGATTGATAATAAAGTAAGAAAAAAATGAAAATGAAACACACAACCAAAATAGAAATAAATAACTAAAATGGAAATTATAAGGGATAACTTACTACCATTATTTATATAACTTTAGGTATTGCCTATCATAGGGTAGTAGGAGGTGAGTACCATATCTACATGATAGATAGTATGTATTTTCACCACATAAGTGTTTAATTTTAAAAGGTTCCATCCATATAGAGTCAAATTTCTTGTGACTTCCCCTTGGCTCTCTTCTTTTATCCCAAAGCAAGACCATGTCACCAACATGGAAATCATGTTGTTGAGCTTTTTGGTTGAATAATTCTTTGACCTTCTCTTGATGAACTATGATCCTATCTACCATGGTTTTCCATTCCTGTTCAATCTTGGCTAGGTACATTACTCTTTTCTCTATTGCATTTTTGAAATGTTCATCTTCAATAGCTTGAACTAGTTTTAAAGCTAATAATTTGACATAAATGGGAAGTGCAATATCCCTACCATATAACAGATGAAACATAGACATTCTAGTTACTATTTTAATAGTAATAATGTTGGCCCATAGTGAATCATATAGCTTTCTATTCCAATTACTTTGTTTTTTGTTGACTAGCTTGATAATAATGGTGGTTATATTCTTATTGCTATACTCAACCTCACCATTACCCTGAGGGTAGTAATCTAAATAATGTACTAGAGAGATGTTATATCTATAATAGAAACTAATTAGTTATTTGGAGGAAAAATTGGGAGCACTATCCATCACTATCTTTTATGTGACACAAAATTTGGCTATGATATATTCTTTGATGAAGTTACACACAAATTTAGAAGTGGTGGACCTTATTGAAATAGCCTCCATCCACCTTCTGAAGTAGTCAATGGTGATTAAAATGTGAGTATGTCTAACATTAGAATAAGGATTTAGAGTGCTGATGAAGTACAACCCCCATTATTTAAAGGGTTCTTCAATGATTATTTGTTTGAGAGGTAAAGCAACAAGGTATGGTCTCCCAATAAAATATTGACAAGCTTCACATTTGGAAATCCATTCATGCACATCCTTAAACAACATGGGTAATGAGCTTATACAATTTTTAATGTAGTGATCAAGGATAAAAAATGTCCACTGTAGGATTTATCATAAAAAGCCTCCAAGATATTCTTGTGTTATTTTTTGTTTACACATCTTAGAAAGCTGTTATCTAAAGATCTTTTGTACAACATATTATCCCAAATCATATATCTGGATAATTTTAATTTAAGAGCACTCCTTTGTTTGGGATTCAATTGAGCCAAGAATTCTCCATAGGATAATAAAATTTACTATATCTGAATACAATTATTCAAGGGAATCAACAGAAACAACTAAAGATATCCCTTATTTTTATTCTCTCTAAGAATCAGCACTTTCAATAATCAATTGACAAAGGCCTTGTCCTCTTACCAATTTTGTAGGTTGATCTTTAGAAAGTATTCCTATACTTTGTAAATCCAAACACCTCTCTTTGACCCAAGTTATTATTGAGTGAGAATTTTTTTTATTGTTGAATCTGGAACCATGACAATTATATGAGAGTTTAGAATGTAGAACTGGATATGTTTCGTGACTTTAACTATGACATTATGCTTTTTTACTAAATAGTATTTGATATCATGGTATTTTAATCCAAAACTCATTAAGGAAATGAGGGACTCAACTCCATCATTTTTTAATAAGATAGCTAATAGAGTATAATTAGAGGAGTAGTAGTAAGCAATAAAATTTTTACTAAAATCTAGACAAGTTAAAATTGGTGCTTTAGAAATTACTTATTTAATTTAATTTAATGATTTATTCCCATAATTGCTCCACCTAAAGGAATATTTTCCACTCATTATTTGTATGATGTACCTGGTGATTTTGGCAAAGTCTAGAATGAATCTTCTTAGGAAATTGACTTTACCAAAGAATAAATGAGTACTAGGTTTACTCGTTGGCAAGGACAACTGTTGAATAAATTTCACCCTTTTTGGGTGAATATTAGTACCTTATTTATATACCATGTGATTTAATATTTTACCTTATATTATCATGAAAATGGACTTCTTTGGATTGAAGGAATTACCATGAGAATGACATCTTTCAAAAATCTTCTTTAGGTGTTTGAAATGATCTTCTCTTTTTTAAGAAAACTTTGAGATCATCTAGGTAAATGACTACAATTTTGTTTTTCATGTTACTAAATTAAAAATTCATCACTCTTTGAAAATTTGATTCTGTGTTTATGAGGTTGAAAGGCCTTATTCTGTATGCAAAATTTCCCCAAGGGGTAATGAATGTTGCCTTAAATTGGTATTCTATGGCTACTTTGACTTGATTATATCTAGAGAAGCCATCCAACATTGTCATCAATTTAGATCATGTGACGGCTTACAAGATTTGATCCATGATTGGCAAGGGATAATTATGCTTGAGTGAGGCTTGGTTAAGATTATGTAAATCCACACAAATCCTAACTTCTCCATTCTTCTTCTGAATAGGTATGATGTTGGCTACCCATGTTGAATTATGAATTGGAAAAATAATTTTGACATCTATTATTTTTTTGTTTCTTTGTGTATGGTGCCAGTGATCTTAGGATTATAATACCCAAATATTTTCTTGAATGGATTAATATTGGGCTTCAATAGAATGTCATGCTACAATGTTTATGGTTTGAAGGATTTCAAATCTACTTAACTCCAAGCAAACACACACACACACACACACAGAGATATATATATATATATATATATATATATATATATATATATATATATATATATATAAAATTTAAAGAGAGTAATAAACCTTCTGTTATTTTATTTAGAATAATATTTTTTTGATATTCACATACCTAGGTTCTTCCTTAGTTCCAATGTTCACTTTATCATCTTTACGGGATCCTTGAGGGTGTTCTTGAATTTTATATTTAATAACCTATCATGTTTGTGAAACATTTCTTCTAAATAAATGAGACCTTTTGGTATCTTATTTCCTTTCAAATGAATAAAATTATCTTTAGATGACTCCTTTTTTATAACTAGTGTTGTTGAATCTCATTCTCATTTATCTTCTAAGATAGAGGATTATGTATACACAGTTAGACTTCTATTGAATAATAAATTTTTGAAATTGTCTATTGCTCCAAGAAGGCAATGATTTGTTAATCATTATTGACAACTTATCATTATTTGGCATTTTATAGCACACTGGGATGGTATACCATTTCAATAACATATCAATCATGGTTGATCTTTGATGGAGGAATCATCAAGAAATTAGAGATGGACAACACATCTACTTTGGAATTTCCTACTCTAGGAATAAATTTTCATAGAGAAAACTTGGAATGCCTCATGCAGTCCCAAACTCTATTTTGGTAATGTTTGAGCCTATCATTTTGACTTGATATTGACCTCACACTTTTTAACTATTAATTAGACATCACCTTGACCTCAAAGGTTCTAAATACACATTTCCTCTACTACCTATAATCTTAGAAATAAAGCCTCATATTCAGTAGTATTGTTTGTACATTCAAACTAGAGTTTATATGAGAAAGGAAAAGGTTCTTTATGTGGAGATATTAACAACACACCATGTCCTAAACTAGTGGCCAAGTAACTTCCATAAAATTCTAGAGTCCAAACATCATTAAAATTGATTTTTATCGATTCTAGGAAATCTAGATCTTTTTTAGACATCATCATATAAGTTTCAAGTTTAGATTATTCATATAATATATCTACTCTTGGATCATTATATTTCTGTAATAGGAATTTGACTTTTATCTATAGGAATAGCTTTTCATTAATTCCTTTTACTGGAATTCACACTTCATTCTAATTGAGTTTGATTTCTCCCCCAATACAATTTGTAGAAAGACCTACTCAAGAACATTCTATAACTAGGATGAATGTCCACCACTAATATATTCATCTTCATCCTCTTTTGTTGAAAGTTACCTAGAGAAACCTGTGCATCTTTTATTTTTATAATGAATGGAACTTTCTTAGCTTCCATATTAAAATAACACTCAAATTTTTTGATACAAGTTATCCCCAAGTAATGGGCCACATTTGTTGGCATAACATTGTCAGAATCCCCTAAATTAATTATGTAATTATTTAGTTTATAACCACCCATAAAATGAGATATGGAGAAAGTCTCAGGTCTCTCATTGCCTGGAGCAGTGACAACTACATTTTTATACAAATCAAAATCAACCAACCTGATGTGTGCTTTATAAATAGGGGTACTAGGACATATTCTTTTGATAAACTTTACCAACTTGTTTAACTATTCAAGATTGTTTATAAGATATTCAATTTAAGAAATTTGAACCTTATTTTTATTCATATGATCAATTATATAAAATAAATATTTACCAAGTTCTTTATTTGAAATCAAATGAGGAATATTTGAACTACTAGACTCTTTCTAGTTGTTTATCTTTAAAAAAAATTGATAATGGGGTACCTCTATTGAAAACAAATTTAGGACTTGTCATAGGTTTAGGATCTTCTTTGGTCTTTGGTTTATCAATGACTCTATCATTTTTTTAAGATTTCTTCTTTTCATTTTGAGCTTGTGTGAACATTAAATATGAATGACTATTCATATCCTCAGTGTTTTCTTCATAATTATTACCTTTAGGTTCATACTCAAATTAACCCGTAGTGGAGTCATCATTAGGTTCCTAGATTTTAGGATCATAGGTGCCCAAAACACATTATTTAGGTGGTTCTTTGATTGTGTAGGTTTATAACATTCTTGTCATTTCTAGGTAATTTAAACCATCATGATCATTAGTGGCATGAAAAATACAAGAGTAATGAATAATAGTTGGAGATACTTCAATAGCTAGTTGAAGAGTTAGAGAAGGTAATCTAGGCTAGACATTGCCATGATATGGATCAAAAGTCTTCCTAGGTATATATTTATATGGAGAATTTTGATATTGGGGAATATGTTTATTTAAAGACAAAATATCATTTGCTAATTTCTAAACAAGAAGATCAATCAATTTGTGTTCTTTTATTTTGAAGGCCTCTTTTTTCATCTTTCTAGCAATGATCATATCATCTTTGATTTTAGTGGTTTGAATTTGTGCATCATCCAATGTTTCTAGATGATTTTTTCACAAGAATAAACTTTCTTTGAATAATTGAGAATTTAGAAAGAAACATTTTTTATTTTCTACCATGGGCATTACAAATATAGGGATTTTATGTACCAACTTATTAAATTAGGCTATGAAATCCCTCATAGGTTTATGGGAATCTTTTTTTATCTGAGATAACTATGCTAAAATGAAATGATCATCTTTAATAGGTTTAAATCTCTTTTCAAATGTGTCTCTCATCATTTTCCAATCTAGGATGGAAGCAGTGGGTAAATGGTGGAACCATTTTATGTCCCCTTCAACCAAAGTTTCCACAAACAATCTCATTGATACATCATCATGTTCAACACCGAGGATGTTGAATGCAAAAAAAAAGCTTTGATGTGGTCATCAATGTTAAGGTGTGGAGCTAAAAGCTTCAACTGTTTGCAGACACAAGAGAAAGTATGCTAAAGAACCAGAGCCATCAGCGTCGGTAGTATGACCGACGTCAGTCAGATGCAGTGGAGAAGGAGACCGGTGATGGTAGACAGTCGGCCGACGTCAGCAGCACCAGACTAGCAGGGACTGGCGTCGGTCACCTGTGTATTTTCAGAACTGTTGTTGACGAACAGTCAGTTAAGTGAAGCGAGTGTTTGCATGTCAAGCGACTAATTATAGTCACGAGCTACGTGTCTAATTATTGTAACTTGAGTTCTATTTTTTGTAAGCATGAGATATTATTTATAGACCCATAAGGCATGTATTGTAATTGTATCAAAAAGTCAAGTAAAAGTATTGAAGCAAGCAAGGTCAAGGAGATCTACAGGTGTAAGGTCAAGGAGATCAGCTGAAGCATTCAAGGAGGGATAACAACTCAAGCTTTAGAGTTGTTGTGTTGAGCAAGAGAGAGAGAGAAGAAGGTCTTGAGGTGTGGCAAGCCTTTGAGGTGGAGGAAGAAGTGGCATCTTCCTTATTGTATTTTCTTTTAGTAGTATTTAATACAAGAGTGTGTATTGTCTCTCAAATTCTTTGTTGTCTCAAGTTTCTAGCTACTTTATCATTTTGGTATAATTCTGTGTTTAATTACATATAAGAAAGTAATCAATTGTGCTCTAATTGGTAGAGCTAGAGATCCCCTGACAAGTGGTATCAGAGCTACGGTTCATAAGAAGCAGGGTATCATTTTTTGATTACAGGTCATTCACAGGGTTTTCTGATTGAGTGGGAGTTTAGCAATGGCAGAAGAAAGTAGGCTACGAATGGAGAAGTTTAACGGCAAGAATTATCAACATTGGAGGATGCAGATTGAGGACTATCTGTATCAAAAGGATTTGTACTTACCGTTGGGTGGGGTTGCATGCAAGCCCACAGATATGAAGGATGAAGAATGGAACATTCTTGATCGGAAGGCTCTAGGTTCCATAAGGTTGAGCCTTGCATCGTTTGTGATTTCCAACTTATCACAGTGTAAGACAACGAAAGAGTTGATAAAGTCCTTGGCGAATTTATACGAAAAGCCCTCGGCTTCTAATAAGGTATATCTTATGAAGCAACTATTTACTTTGCAAATGCAGGAAGGTGGATCGGTACATACTCATCTCAGTGATCTCCATGGTTTGGTAAACCAACTAGCTTCAGTCAATATTGTTTTTGATGATGAGGTAAAGGCTCTCTTGATTTTATGTTCTTTGCCTGAAAGTTGGGATGATTTGGTTATGGCAGTAAGTAATTCTGCATTTGCTTCTAAAATTTTAAAAGCTGATGATGTTGTGAGTGTGATCTTGAATGAAGAAATACACAGGAGAAGCACAGGTGAATCATCAGGGAATGCTCTAAGTGCAAAAAGTAGGGAAAGGCAAAGGGAAAAGGTTGAGCAAGGGAAATCAAGGTCGGGAAGGAGATTCGAGTCCAAAGGTATTACCTGCTGGTTTTGTGGAAAGAAAGGACATACAAAGAAGGAGCGTTGGTTGAGAGATAAAGAGAATCAACATGCAAGTATGGAAGAAGCAAAGGATGCAAATATCGTGATGAAGGATGCTCTCATACTTTCTTCGGATAGTCAGGTAGGATCATGGATTTTAGATTTTGGTTCATATTTTCATGCATCCCCAAACAGAGATTTGTTCTATGAGTATGAACAGGGAGATTTTGGAGTGCTCTATTTAGGGGATGGTACGCCTTGTCAGATAGTTGGCAAAGGGAAAGTGCAGCTGAGATTGCAGATTGACAACACATGGGTATTGAAAGAAGTCATGCATGTTCCAATTCTGAAGTAGAGTCTGATTTTTGTAGGAAGGTTGGGAGATGAGGGATGCACAATAACCCTCACAACAGATTCTTGGAAGGTTACTAAGGGAGCACTTGCTCTAGCAAGAGGTAAGAAAGTAGATACTCTTTATCTGTCTACTTGTATTACTGATTCTACTTCTAGTGTAGATTCGAAGATGTGGTCTAATAGGCTTGGTCACATGAATAGGATGGGAATGGAAGTTCTTGATTCAAAAGGTATGTGTTCAAATTTGGAAAGCATAAATAGAGTTCATTGCAGAAAGAAGAAATTTGATGCTTTTGACAAGAACAAAGAAGCCTTGGTGTTTATGGAGGAGATGAAGGACAGAGATCAGTCACAGGGGCTAAATAAATCTGAGCAGGGCAACATGGATAGAGGTTTGATCTAAGAAGAGCTCGCACATGAAAATTTCATCACTTACAGGAACACACAGACACCGATGTCGGTAGCTTGGCACTGACGTCAGTCATCCAGATACCGACATCGGTCATGTGCAGACCAGCAGGGTCGGTAGGTTGGACTGGAGAAGTCTAACATTGGTCATAAGGATCGACGTCAGCAGGAGGGACGCTGGCGTCAGCCAGTGAAATGACGTCGGCAGTCAGAGTCAGTGCAGGGAACTGACATCGGTCGGGAGTAGACTGGGAGATGGCCTATATTGGTCACTGGAACGGACGTTGGGTGAATCAATTAGTCTCAAACACCCATGTGGAGGTTAGGAAAGGTATGTGAACCTCATATTCATTGTTCACCTTCTTTATATTGCTTACTCATAGTCAAGAACTAGGAAGATGGAAGAAGCAATGCAGGTAGAATCTAGAAACACTGGGAGCTTGGCATGGATGAGGAGTGTGAGTCCTTAGAGAACCAAACAGGTATTTGTTGGCAGTGTTGTCAGCTGGAAGGAAGCACTGGATAGAGGGATGGATTCCCATCTAGAGAAAAGAGTGGATGGACACATGAGACATAAGGCTATGGTATATGGTCCTGATTATGCTGCAGAACAATGGAGGTTTGACCATTGTATTTTATCTTTACCAGGTTGGATAATATTAGCTACATTATCCTATTACTATATTGTGTTACTTGTTGTAGGGTTTCATATACAGGGAGTTTTTCTGAGCTAAGGGTAGAGTTGGTTCAGAAGTGTGTCATGGAGAATTTGGGAGCAGCAAAATTCTTGTGGCATAAGAGACAGGTATTACATCACAGGCTTGCATGGTGGTTGGTCTTCAAGAGTGACATTGAAGAGGGATACAAAGCCTAAGGAACAAAATAGATGGTGTATAGGTACAGGTACAAGTTACAGCTATTTATCTCTAAGTGAGAGATTGTTAAGGTGTGGAGCTAAAAGCTTCAACTGTTTGCAGACACAAGAGAAAGGATGCTGAAGAACCAGAGCCACCGGCATCGGCAGTATGATCGACGTTAGTCAGATGCGGTGGAGAAGGAGACTAGTGATGGTAGACAGTCGGCCGACGTTGGCAGCACCAGACTAGCAGGGACCAGTGTCATTCACCTATGTATTTTTAGAACTATTGTTGACGAACAGTCAGTTAAGTGAAGCGAGTGTTTGCATGTCAAGCGACTAATTATAGTCACGAGCTGCGTGTCTAATTATTGTAACTTGAGTTCTATTTTTTGTAAGCATGGGATCTTATTTATAGACCCATAAGGCATGTATTGTAATTGTATCAAAAAGGCAAGTAAAAGTATTGAAGCAAGCAAGGTCAAGGAGATCTACAGGTGTAAGGTTAAGGAGATCAGCTGAAGCATTCAAGGAGGGATATCAACTCAGGCTTTAGAGTTGTTGTGTTGAGAAAGAGAGAGAGAGAGAAGAAGGTCTTGAGGTGTGGCAAGCCTTTGAGGTGGAGGAAGAAGTGGCATCTTCCTTATTGTATTTTCTTTTAGTAGTATTTAATACAAGAGTGTGTATTGTCTCTCAAATTCTTTGTTGTCTCAAGTTTCTAGCTACTTTATCATTCTGGTATAATTCCATGTTTAATTGCATATAAGAAAGTAATCAATTGTGCTCTAATTGGTAGAGCTAGAGATCCCCTGACAATCAAGATGGTGTCTCCCATCTTCAATGAATTTAGGTAAATTCTTCCTTGAACCTTTTGGTAGCGCATTGAGTTGAGTGCCTAAAGCTAGTGGACCTATACAAGCACGCCAAGGTATAGCGATAACCATATTTATGTATTCAAATACTCTAAAAATAATAATTTTTGGTAGAGATGAGGTTATACTCAAAGGCTACACCTATTTTATTATTTCTAGATAAAGTCTAAATTTTAGTGTTTTTTCAAGTCAAAGAATGCATCAAATATTCATCTCTTCTTAACAAACCTTGTATATCTTTTATCAACTAGGATGCTAAATTTTTTTAAGGATCTATAACTATTATTTTTCCATTAATAAACATGACTAGCCTTTGATCAAAATCACCATGCTTCTCTTCCTCATCCATCATGATTGTGGCTCTTTGGAATTGGAGATTATCTACTTGGTGATTCGAAGCAAATTACCATAAATCAAAAGAAATATCTAACTATGCAATTTGTGTCCAATCAAGATTTGGTTGAATGATTGGGTTCAAATTTATAAGAATAGTCATACAAATAACTATGATTATAAAATAATGGGTTGCATAAAAGGTATAGAATGTGCCCCATGGTGGGCACCAAAAACTATTGGTGAAATATTTGGTAAATGATAACAAATTGAGATTTCACTATAGTTTAGAAGATTTAAGTCTCTCCTATATTATGAGGGGAGGTTCCCTTTATTGAAATTAATAAAAAAAATCACAATGATATATAATATTTATAATTTAAATGAAAAGGGGTTCATAAGAAACTCAATCTAATTGAAAACAAAGGAAACATAAAAGATAAAATGGAGAGTCATGGGAGAGTGAATAAATGCATATTTCACCCACTTACGTAATAGATTTGAGTTAAAAATAGAAATTAAATTTAAGAGACCAGATACCATTCATGCTTTGAATAGAAAAAAATACATTGACATAAGAAAAATGTATGCTCATTAAATAAATAACTAGACACAAAGTTTAAGTAACTCCTCATTCTTGGATAAAGACTAATTAAGTTTCATTCTTCCTCTTAAAGTTTCACAAATCATGGACATCAAAAAGCCCTTTTTCAATTGTAATTGCTTGTATTTATAGAAAATGGAATGGGTTGACCCTTCACATTATAAAATGACATTTCATATTCTATTTTTTCTCCTATTATACCTTTCATAATTTTCACTTTTACAAATAGAAAATATGAATTTCCTAAATTAGAAGTTGGATGAAAATAGGAATGAGAGATAGAGAAAAAAAATCACTAAGAAGCTTTATGTGATTTGGAAACCCTAATGAATGGGTTGACTATTGTTGAATCCTCTTTTTCCTAATCTTTATCTCATGTCTCCTTGAATTTGTATAATTTCTTGATTGCCTCAAGAAATTCATTGCTTTTTGGAATCATAACATGACGGCAATGTGTGAAACATCTTTGGAAAATAATGTCAAGGAACACTAAGATTTTAAAAAATTATAGTTGGGTGTTTAACTCTTCTAGTGATATATTAATTTTGATGAGAGTTTTCATTGAATTTACCTTCATTTAAAAGATCTTCTTTGACCACCTTTTGGAATTGAACTTTCACTTCATCTACATTATGTGTCATAGTTCCATATTCTTTATATAGAGGGCAATGGATCTCATCTATATTTTTTGAAATTATTTTAATTTAATCTGCAACCATATCTCTACTCTCCTCCAGTTATTATATGGCCTTGTTTAATATTTCCATTTTCTTAAGTATAGATCTACCCATTTACAGGATGTGTCATCCTCTCTTTTTTTAGCACTCCTTTTACCATTACTTTGGCTTCCATCATGATCATTTATTTCATGTCTCCAATCACTTATTCCCATATCTTCAAGGTGGAGGTGTGGGATTGGATCAGTACAAAGATATCCTATAATTCTCGATGGATAAGATCATATATCTTTATGGCTTCTTCAATGTACTTCATTCCAGTTGTAAGTAAATCATCTACCCACACTTTAAGATTTTTTTCATAGGAATTGTATTTATTGATTGTGGCAACAACATCCTTGTTTACTCTCTATAATTATGTTAGAGAATCAACTAGTGATACTCTAGGGATTTATACTAGATGGAGTAGATAATTAACATAGCTTGTTAGTTATTTGATTTTTCCACTGAGTTATTCTTGATTCAAATCATATTATTAATACACCTTAATAATCCTCTTAGTAGTTTCTTAGAGATTATTAATATCACCTTCTCTTATTACTTCTCTGAGTGATATCCTTTTCAGATTATAATCTCCTACCATCATTTTTTTAATATCCTTCTCAACATTTGGATCAATAATCTATACAAAGTATGATCTTGAGGAATCTGATACCAACCTAGAGGTGGCCTTTACTTTATTTGGTGTTAGATTCTTTAGGAGATTAACTATCACATAAAAATCTAGTAATTCAACTTCCACCACCCTTTTTCTTTTCTATATAATAAGTTGCATCCACTGAAATGAAAGATATTTGAAGGTAACTAATTGAGTAGGTGATGGAGAAGGAGTAGGTTGATTTGGAAGAGGGTGAAGAACTTATGGGGACCTAGATTGAGAATATGGGTTCTCTTCTTCATTCTTTTTTTGATGTTCTATTTTGATAGATGAGGCTATGTATTATTGTGTGGTATATGGGATGAGTAAGTTGGGATCACACAAGGTTTCAATTGAATACAATGGTCTCACTAATTTTTGTCTTCTTTTTACCTCCTACCATATTTTATTCACATTACTTTCCTAATTGCTTCTTGTGAATGGGGTCCTCATTTATACCATCACTTGAACAAGAGTATCCTAAAGATTCAATAACCACCTTAGAACAAAGTCTCCTAAGAAATGAAGGGGGATCCTTCTTTAGGGGAGCCAAATATTTTCCTCTCTTTTATTTGCTTGTGGTTACTCTAATTAATTTATTATCTAACCATTTCTTTGTGTGGGTCCATACTCTTTGCATCCTCCATTACAAGTTAGCTAGTTTTCTGATTAACCAATTAATATATGGTAAAGGTGCATTCATGATTATGTTGGTATATTTTAGATTGAGAAGATCTAACTTGTTATCTACCATCCCCTCAGAAACCCACTCATATATGATTGCCTTAGGGTCATCTGACTCAAAATATATTTAAATCACCTCAAATTCATCTATAGAATCAGACCAATAGTCTTTGAAATGTAATTTATGTTCGTATGCAAACCCTATACCCATATTTTTCTTCACATAGCATCTAGTATCCGTAAAATCTTTATTGGTCTGATTCTATAGATGAATTTGTATAATTCGTATGCAAACCCTATACCCATATTTTGCTTCACATAGCCTCTAGTATCCATAAAATCTCTATTGGCATAAGTTTTGAGAGTGAACTCAGAGATGGTTAGTTATATGTCATGAGCATTTATATTAGACTTGTAGATGAAATGACCTAATGTAATGGGGAAATAACTACTGAGCACATGTTTTTCTCTACACCATTTATAAATGGCTAAAATTTTCTTACAGAGCTTAATGAGGATGATCTTACCATTAGCCAACCTTGGAAGTCTTAAGGGATGTCCTTCATAACCTCCATCTTTGATGTATGTAACTTTTTATAATTGAATATAGTATCTACCATATTGGTTAACAAATTTGGATACTTTAGTAGGTATCCTCATTCCCCAATCTTTTTCAAGAAACTTACTTTCATTGTGAATGCATCATTTACCCTAGTATAGTGTTTAACACTTTGTTATAGGGTGATATAGGGAAAACACTCAAATACTTATGTCAATTAAGAGATAGTTTTGTGTTGAGACAACCCTAGGTATACCATCTAAGAGGCTAAGGTGTATTCTAAATAGGATGTCATGAAGAACTACCCTGATGTTTACACATTCAAAAACTCGTCATGTATAAAATCATTGATTAATTCACCCCAATACACAAATTACTTTTTGTGAAAAATTATTTTCATTAGGAGGAACATCTAATGCTAAAAAGGTTTCGTGTCTTCATTACCTACTATATGATTTAGTAGGTTAATTATATCTAATAGTTTTTCTTTGCAATATAATATGTATAAGGTCTTAGGAACCTTAGAGAGTTTTTCCCTTTTGTGTTTCAGACATTAATTATTGATAGTGGTCAAACACTTGGTATGATCTTTGTTCCAATGTGCCTCTCCTTTACTTAAGTTGATACTAACTAACTCTTCATGGATGGAGATTATCAATGTCATTCTTATCACCATTCCATCTATCTTTACTCTGAATTGTCCATATTTTGACCTAATTTCCATAGTATGTGATTTTTAGTATTTGTCACAAGAAAATACTAAATCTAAAAATTTTATTCAAGTGGGAAAGGCAATTATCTATGGAAGTCCACTCTCTATTAGGTGTTCGATCAACATTGTTGGAATTTTAGAATTGAATATTTTATGTAATTTAATTAGGTCCATGTGCCCAATCTGATAATTATAAATCTTTGGTATATCGCAATCTAACACCAATAAAGGTTTATATCCTATGTATTTGAACTTCATATTATTGGCTCTAGATTGATTAATAACAAATTGACAAGTGTAAGGATATACAATGGGTTAAGAGGTAAAAAATGTTGGATTGGTTGAAATAAGTGCAAGATGGTGTACATATGATAGTCACTAATTTCAATAAAGTGCATTTTTAGAATAAGATTGAGATGAGGGAACTATTGGTGAGACAAGTCTTGTAATGTTTCTAGAATTTTTTTGATAATGTTTCATTATTATGGAGTAGAGGGACAAAATAACAATGAGGGAAAATAATTTTGAAAGAAGAATTTAAACACTGTTTCCCCTCCTCAAATTATTTAATTCCCATAGGCATGCATGTCAGGTGAGGATTGATGGTCTAACCAAGGGTACCTTAGAGATGTGTGGTTATAAAAACAAATTTCACCACATCTCATATCTTCACACAACTAAGGACCTAGAGGTCTAGATGGTGGTCCCCTAAGGATGTGTAGACGTAAACATGATGAAAGTGGCATTTCACATCTCCACATGGACAAAGTCCTAGAGGTTCACCCAATGGTCCCCCTGGGGAAGTCAGGATGTGATCATAGATAATGTCATGTTTCACATTTTTGTGTGATTAAGGGCCCAGTGGTATAGCTATGACTTTCAAAATTTTATGGACATGATGTTTCTTGACAAGTTATAAGTAAGAACTTTTACAATTATTTAATCTTTTACACTGACATTTTCAGCAAACAACAGGTATAGTTTTATAGAATTAAAAAATTAGTGAAGACAATACTATAATTCAAATTTTGAAAAATAGATTTACTTAAAATTTTTCAAATATAAATTATTGATCTAGTTAGAGTGAACTTGGAAGATAATATAAAGTTGACCAAGTTGATGTAGTAGTTTTCTTGAGAAAGTTGAATTCTTGTTTTAAACTATGTTATTCAAGTGTAAATTTCAACCTACATAGATGAAAGATAAAATATTTAGACAAAATTGAGTGAGTTGACTTAGTATAAATAAAATTGGTAAATGTTAGGAAAATTGAACTATGTCAATCTCATTGACCTAATTATTAAATGATAAATGTAAAAGTAAAATAATTGAGTATATCGACTCAGCTAAATGTTTAAAGGCAAAAAATAAACTAGCTCAATTAGATTGATCTAGTTTTTTTATAATGGAAATTATGTGCATAGAAGGCCAAAAAAGGTCAAAAAGATCACCTTAGATGGAAACCTACAAAAATATTCCCTAACTAGGACAATCATGTCAAAGAAGCTATAAAAACCTACACAGAGAGCCAACCTAGGTCAATGGGGTTGATAAATTATGAAAACCTATGCATATAGTGTTAAACTAGGTTGACAAGATTGATCCAATTATCTGTAAATAAAAACTAAAAATATTTAAAGGTTATATTCACGTTAGGTTCACCAAAATGTATGCAAATGAAACTAGATAAATCTATAATTGATCGTACTCAATAATATCCAAGCTTAGAGAAGGTAATTAACTAATAAGTTTTCTTGGCAATACATTTATATTGGGGTCATGAAAAATAATGGATCTAATAAACTTACACTAAGGGATTTCTTATCACATAATGGCAAAGGAGAAGTTTCCAATACCCCTAGTCACATGCCATTTTTTGATAACCCTAGCTAGGCCTTATGATTATAAAAATAATAATCAAGCTAATCTACTAAATAACGTGGTAAGCTAATCTAGTAAATGAATATGCAAGCTATTTTAGTGCTCACTAAATCTTGTGGCATAAATGGGGAATATAATAAACATGTAAATACAATTCTATAAAATATAACATATAAATGATCTAATTAAGGAGATATACAGTACAATCCATTAGTTTTACAACATCTACTTATTGAAATATAAAGGGTTAGGAATATACTTACATTGTTGAATTGAACCTATCATGCCTAAATCTCTCCCTTGTCTAATAGTTATTTTTAATATGTTGTTGTGGGCTTGTACGAATCACAAGGATAAATCAACTCTAAGATATAAGACTTTTCCTATGCATCCAATACCTCCACAAGATAAGTTATACTTTTACAATTCAAAAACCTAAACAATAAAACCTCCTATTGATTATATAATTATATTTATGAGTATTTATGATGTGAAATTGAATTATCCTCTATTTATAAATTAATTTGAGGGGGTATTTATATCCATGGATTTACCCTAAATGTTCTTAGGAATTTAGTCGATGTAGTCAACCTAGTCAACTTTGTTAGGCAAGAAATAGATATGTTAGGTCTTGAACTATGTCATCTTTAGCCAACAGAGTTTCATAATGTGTGTTATATCCCAAAATAGGTTCAACCCAGTTGACATAGTATAAAAATTAATAAAAATTGGTTTTTGCTTAGGTAGGGTCTGTTTTGGTCAGTGAGTTGCTTAGGGGAGTGAATAAGTAGGGTTTTAATGCTTAGGGAATTAGATAAGGGTAGCTTGTATTAGTTTTAGGTGGTGGTATATGGGACAAAAATCTTATGAAGCACCAAATTTATACCAACCCCTCTCTTAATACACCCTTTAAGGCATGCACTCAAAGATATTGAGATTTGATGGGTTCATACAAGAGAGAAAGCATTATATTGAGGATGATAGGATGAGCTATGAGATAATTAGGTGTCAAACATATAAATAATTCATTCTAAAAATTAATATTAAATATGGGATATCGATCACTTACAATTATCTTTGAATTATCATGCAATTTTTAAATTCTATTGAGAAAAGTAGAAGTTATTGTACTTGTAATAAATGGTTGTGATAAAGAACAAAAATGAGCATACTTGGTGAGTCAATCCACAACTACCATGATAACATTTTTAACTTTAGATTATGGTAATCTAGTAATTAAATACATGGAAACCTCCTCCAAATCATTGCTATGGATGGATAAAGGATGTAAAAGACCTAAGGTCTTAGTGGTTTCACCTTTATTCTATTGACATATCATGAATTAAACAACATATTTCTAGACATCCCCCTTGAGTCCTTCCCAAAATAAATCTTGGTTGATTCTATTATATGTTTTCAAAAATCTTGAGTGACCTCCTATTGGAGATACATGAAGTTTCTAAAGGATTTAATGTTTAAGGAAAGATTTATTATAAAGGTATAATCTATCTTTATACCATAACGTGTCCCCATTCCATGTAAATTATTTAAAACCCCTAGAACCCTATTAAATATTTTGAATAAAATTATGGGTAGCATTGTCATTCTCCTATTTTGATCTTATTTCCTTAGCCAATCTTCTTGCCAAATAGTTAATGCACATAATAATGCCTTAATTGATTCATCCCTCTAAGATAGTGCATCTACTACCACAATATTTTTTCCTTTCTTATAGAATATTTCAAAATCATAGCCTAACATTTTAGTCGCCCATTTTTTTTTGTTCTTTAGAATATAATTATTGTTAAAAAAAATATTGGAGGTTATCATGATTATTATTTCCCTAAAAATGATGACCCATCAAATAAGGTCTCAATTATTTTACTGCATGAAAATGGCCATCATCTATTTCTCATTGATTGGCCTGATCCTATTATTTCCCTTCAATTTATGACTCACATATAAAAGGTATACCTTCTTGCATGAGTACATCCCCCATGCCATATCATGATGCATCACATTCCATAACAAAGGTTTTATAAAAATGAGTAGTACCCAAAATTGGAGTGGTACACATAGCCATTTTTAACTATTCAAATGCCTTGGTGGTTGTATTAGTCCACTAGAAATAGTCTTTGTTCAACAAATATGTGAATAAGGATATGATAAACCTAGGATAGTAACTAGTTAGCCCTAGAAATCCCTGGAGGTGATTTAGGGTCTAGCAAACCTACCACTCCATCATCACTTGGATCTTTTTAGGATCAATATTCACTCCATGTGAAATAATATGGCTCAAGTACTCCACCTCCCAAATGTGAAAATCATATTTGGAAGGTTTTACATAAATTTGATGTTGTTATAGAACCTATATCACATATTTCACATGCTTAAAATGGTCTTCCAATTTTATTTATAAATGAGGATGTCATTGAAAAACATAAACACAAACTTTATCAAAAAAGGCCTGAAAAATAGTATTCATCAAATTCTAAAATGTAGACGGTCCATTTGTGAGTCCAAAATTCATGACCATAAACTAATAATGGCCTTCATGAGTTATAAAAGTTGTTTTTAGTTTTTCCTCTTTGCATGTTTGAATATGATGATACTTAGAGTGAATATCTATCTTGGTAAAATAAATAGCATCATGTAATTCATCTAGAAAATCATCAATTATTGGAATAGAAAACTTATTTTTGATAGTATACTTATTGATTTATCTATAGTTTGGGTACATAATCCAAGTTTCATCCTTTTCTACACCATGACCATTGAAGAGGAAAATTCACTTTGGATATTTCAAATGATTCCTACGTCTAACATCTCATGTACCATCTTTTCAATTACACTCTTTTGGTCATAGGGATACTTGTAGGGTCTAATGTTGGGTGGTGTACTTCTTTGAAGTATTATAATGGAATGAACATGCACTCAAGTTAGTGGAATTCCTTATGACATGTCACCAAAAACAATATATTCATCATCCATCACCATTTTTAAATCAAGATGAGTACACTTCTTGGTTGGTTGACAATGTAGATGATATTTATGGATTATATAGTACCTTTATCTTATACACTTGGTAAACTTAGATCTTGGTTTTTCCTCTTAGTTTTGAACCTTTTCCCACTTTTGCAATCCTCACATATATTTTATCATGTGATCTTTAGCCTATCTCTTAGTCTGACTAGTCTTATGTTGATGATCCAAGCCTTCTATCTTGCCTAGAATTCTTAAAATGTACTTATTTTCCATCTCTATAAGTTTTTAACCTGTACCTACTTTTTTACTTTCTATACACTAATGTTTGGGATAGACACTAGCATTGACATTAGTGTCCTAACCTGATATAATTATTTAGTGACCTAATTTCAAATATTTTTTATATTAAATGTATCCTAATAGTCAGCCAAAATGCTTTAACTCAAGTTATTACTCTAAAGGGATTGATATAAATACAAGATCAACCCTCATTCATTCCTCACCTATAAAATACCAAGAGATACTAAGGTAACTTTCAAAATCACTCTATCAAGCATTCAATTGAATAAATCTTCCTTATTTCCATACCAATCATAGGTAAAACACATCTATAGGTATGAAGTACTAAAGGATCAGTGTAAAATCCTAATTTTCCAAGTTACAAGCTAAGTCATTATTGTACTTAATTTTCACATATTATATGATTAACACATAATCCAACACATTTGGGATAACTACATTAGTTTTAATCCCTCTTTGGAGTATCAACTATGTAGGTAGTGATCACTGACAGAGGGATCTTTAGGATCAGCTTGACATTATGTGCTCACTAACCCATTTTTTCTAAGGTCACTATGAAGATGAAGAACTAGGGTTTTGAAAATTCATGAGGAGAGATAGTCCATGACCTAGATCTAAATAGACCATAGTGAATGTCAATTCAAATCTAAAAAAATCCATATGGTTGCATCCTTTTCCATTAATTATTCCATACAAGACACTTGCATCAAACCCAGACAATAATGTTGATGCAACCATTCTAGGCTAACATTAGTGTCTAGAGATATAAAAGATTTAAATCCATAATCTAAAGACTATTATAGAATATACTTCTATCCTAATTTCTATATGTTCTAGATCCAACACTATGTTAGCATTAAAACTAGCTAATTATATTACTTCTTTATCATTTCCATACATAGCTTAGTTGTACTTTCTATATTTATCCTATACTCAGCATACCAAATTTAGTGTATGCTTATATCTAAGTTTATCATTTAATTGGATTATTATATATCTTATTATCACCCTTATGAGTTATCATTTATATATTCTTAACCTCATTATACTTCTAAGGTAGGATAACCTCATGTCCAAATTCAGTATAATTCACTACAAAAGGGTAAGCAACAAGTAATTCCCTTTACTAAGTGCCTAATACTTAGGATACCATTACATTAGAGACATGTAATGGATTCCATGGAATCCCCATCTACTACACACCATGTTCACATATCCAGAACACCTAAACATGTTTCTACTATTTTTAATCCAATGAAACCATAGATCACTCAATAATGGGTTCCATGAACCCCTACTATTACTCCTACTAGTGTTTCATGACCATAGAGTTCTATTTTACATACACAAAACATCGTTGATACTACTATGATAGATATTAAACCTATATGTGTTCCTTGGTAGCATCACAATATTATTACACTAAGTTCACAATGGGGAGATATCGATGACCATCCATTTCATGCCATCATAGGATGATATTTCCTTTTCAAATATTCAAAAAATACCAAAAAAATAAAAAACATTGAAAAATATAAAAACATTTTTGACACCTACATGTTATATTAGATTCTTGGCATCTATGTTAGTTCCATGTTAATGGATGACATACTCACTTAGTCTTATACACACATGTGTGTCACACTTCTACTTGAGTGTGATATAGGCATACATAGATACGTAATATATTCCTATTTTGTATGTTGGCCTTACATCCACTCATGTCATGTAGACATTTGGGGCATCTATGTCTTTGATCTTAATACACATAAGTTATACGATTCGATGATCACTCTACACTGTCATGTTTGAGCTTATATATGGACTTTCACATGCCTTTATCCATGATTATATCTTATACAAGATACTTGATATGCTATACACTTGACACTTTTTTTCTTAACACGTTTGCTCCATAGGCTACTATGACATTTTTATGATGGTTTTCTTATGCTTTACGCTATGCACTTCTTTGAGTGTTTTTCCTTGATATTTTATTACTTATTCAATTATTTGAATATTCTTATTTGCTTATAGTACCCATACCTATGTATGCTTTCACTGACATTTTCATATGCCATTTATTGTTGTATGGACATTTTAATATGTCATCCTTAATTTTATGGACATTTGACTAAGTCATATCCCTTTGACTGTATCACATTCGAACATGCCCCTTGTTTTCAATCTCCTTAGACCATCACCTTTTAACTTTCTTTTGATTGCTCTTGTGTTTGTGTTTATTTTCTTATTGAAATTGTACTATTACTATTGAGATGTTTGGATGATATTTATCATGCATCTTAGGCCTTCATGTAATCACATGGGTTTTATGCACTTTAATGTTATATATACCTAGACATATTCCTTTTATATACTACATGGTTAATTTCATAGATTATATAATTGTCTTATCTTTTTGAGGTGAGGTAACTCCCAATTCCTATCTTTGTCTTACCTCAAAGGGGAAGGAATATTAGTGGGGGCATGTCATTGAGTCATGTTCGATACACTTGGCACAATTTCTAGTTTTAGTGGGGGCATGATTTGGAAGCATGTTCTCCACACATATTCAGTATGTGGTACTTATATCAGTTTTTATATTTAGTGTAGGCATGTCATATGAGCATGTATTCCACACATTAACAATATTTAGATTTAGTGGGTACATGCTTTGGAAGCATATTCTCCACACCTATTTAGTATTTAACATCTCCATATTACAAAGTGGGTATGTTTTTAAAACATGTTATCTACATTGGTACTTATATAAGTTTCATATTTGTCCATATATAGGGGGGGCATGCTTTGGAAGCATGTTATCCAGACATAATTTTTTGAATTGACCAAAGCACATAGTTATATGATGTAAATCCATAATTATGGTATAATTATATACATTGGTTTCATTTTTATACATAATTTCAATATGAGACATATCTAAGATGCATATGCTATGAAATGTGTACCTAATATTAAAAAATGAAATTCAATTTAAGATTTTAGAACATTCTCAGGGACTATCACCACCCACTAGTTAGACTTTTATTATTTATATTGAGATAACTTACTACATTAGTTGGCTCATGTTTTGGTATGGTTGAGGTGATAAAATCACTCAACCTTTAAAAAATTTCATTTTGGACTTTATCTTATCATCCATCCTCACTAGTTTGATAGTGTGGGTAACTTGGTTCACTCAAATTTACCAAGTTATAAGTATCATTGGGTTGCATAATTAAGCTAATCTCAAATTTTAGGTGGCAACTCTCTTTGGATCCATAGTTGGGGGCATGTGCCTCTCTCTCTCTCTCTCTCTCTCTCTCTCTCTATATATATATATATATATATATATATATATATATGCACTTTAAGTATTTATCTATATTTTTTCTAATCTTAGTTTTAAAGCCTTATAATGATACATCTTTTTCAAATAAAATTTTCAATAGGTAAAGTGGTTACATAAACACATGGGTGTAATCCTAACCATTACTATTACTATTTCAATTTCAATCTATTTAAAGTAATTTCAATCCCAAATTATATGCATTGATTATATGTTATAACATGCTCATAGTTTCATGTCAGTCACCATCAAAGCACTCAAGTTGGGCACACGCAAAGACAAGGTGTGCTATAAACACCTAAGTATGCTTTCCTTTCCTTTAAAATAGTAATTTCATTACTATGGGGGGGGGGGGGGGGGGGGGGGGGGGGGGGGGGGGGGGAGGGGGGGGAGAATGTAGATGATAATTATGGATTATATATCACCTTAGTATTGTACACTTAGTAAACTCAAACCTTGGTTATTCCTCTTAGTTCTAGCCTTATCCTAATTTCACAAGCCTTGTATCTGCTCTATCATGTGCCCCTTAGCCTATCTCTTGGTCTGACCATTGTTATGTTGATGACCCAAATCTTTTATCTTGCCCAGAATGCTTAAAATATACTTATATTCCATCTCTTCAAGTTCTAAACATGTACCTACTTTTATGTTCCCTAGACACTAATGTTTGGGATAGACACTAACATCGATGTTAGTGTCCTTACCTAACACAAGTGTCTAGTGCCCTAAAGGCATCTATTTTTAAAATGAAACATATCCTAATGGTTAGCCTAGGTGCTGTAATTTGAGTTATTACTACAAATGGATTGATATAAATATAATATCAACCCTCATTCATTTCTCACCTAGAAAATACTAAGAGAGACCAAGGTAACTTACCAAAATCACTCTATCAAACATTAATTTGAATAAATATTCCCTATTTCCATACCATTCATAGGTATAATACATCTATAGGTCTAAATTAATAAATGAGTAGCCCTAGAGCCCAATTTTCTAAGTTATAAGTTAGGTCATAGTTGTACTTGATTTGCACATATTGTATGATTAACACACAAACAAACACATAAGGGATAATTACATATATCTAAGGCTCTTTTCAAATTATTGGATATCTAGGTAGTACTCATTGATATAGGGGTATTTGGGGTTAGCTCAACACCATGTGTCCACTAACACATTTTTCCCCAAGGTCACTATGAATATGAAGAATTAAAATTTTTTAAATTCATGAGGAGAAAAAATCCATGAACCAAATTTGAATACATTAAATTGAAGGTGAATTCAAACCAATAAGCATCAAGTGGTTGCATTCTTTTACAAAAATTATTACATACATGACACTTGTGTTCAACCTAGACAGTAGCCTTGATGTAACCATGTTAGGCTAATGTTAGTGTCTAGAAATCTAGAAACATCAAATCTAGAATATGATGACTACCAAAATATCCTTCCAACCTAATTTCTATCTATTCCAAATCTATAACTATGTTATCATTAGAACCAACTAAGTTTATTACATCTTTATCATTTCTATACATAACTTAGTTTTACTTTCTATATTTAACCTATAGTCAACATAATAAATTTAGTGTATGATTATATATTAGTTTAGCATTTAATTAGCCTAATGTAGATATGATTATCACTATTGTGAATTATCATTTATATTTTATTAACCCTAGTATATCACCAAAGTAGGATTGCCTCATATCCAAATTTAATATTAAACATAACCCCTAAGGTAAACAAGTGTACCAAAATTTCTTCAACACCTTTTCTGAGAATCCTTGTCGTCTAATGGGAACTAACCAATTATGAATATTTAGAATGTAATCCATGTAACTCAAATGTATTACCTTTTGAATGGAAGCACATGAATATTTCCTAGAAATTCATCTAAATATTTCCCAAAGTGTTGAACCATTACACTCCCAGAACAATGTTAGACCCTCCCATGGGAATACAAAATAGAGGAAAATCTAATATGAATTATCCCATAGCAAAATTAATACTATGGAATTTTATAGAATATTTGAGGTGCCACCATTTACAATCATGACCTAAAATTCTAGAGTTGGGTAAATGAAATAATTCAAACAAGTAGATAACTTACTATTGATGAAGTTTTACATACTCCTAAAGTCATTCAACACATTCACCTTATGTTTCTTGAAGAAACCCACCACCTTAAGAGTTTGATCATAACTAATACCTATGATTGCATGATAGGAATTTATATTCATCCTTAGGTTCATCTAAACTTCCAACTAAGGCTTGATCATCTTAATTGTCACCTTCTTCTCATCACAATAATGTCCTTTGATCCATTTGTTATCACAATCAAAACATAAACCTTTTGCACATTTCTCCTCAATTTGTTGAGGGGTCAATTTGGATAAGGAAGGGATGTTGTTTGGAAATTGTATTCACAAACATTAGTGAAATGTCTTTATTTTATCACTTATTTTTCATTTGGCATGCATGCCCTTAGGATGGCTTCAGATACTAAATTGGGACTAAACATGTGAACCTCCAATTAGATGATATCTTTAAGGCCACCCAAAAATTGGTCAATCATATTTTCCTCAATGATGTCTACCACACACAAGGAGACATTCTAAAATTGATGAAAAAAATCCTTTATAGTCCTTGTTTGGCATAGTTTTTATAGTTGGTTAAAGTAGTTTTTTTGAGACATTATTGTGATAGTGGAGTTGTAACTACTCAGAAAATATAGACTAGTAAATTGGGATACCATTCTTTTTATTTTAATTACACAACCATTGATCAAATGAACTACTTAGTTTCTAGATATAGAGCATACATGACCACCTTTTGATAACATAGAGTCTAATGGAGATCAAATAAATTGTAAATTTGAGTGATCCATGTGAGTGGATCACTACCATCAAACTTATGCAAGTCCACTTTTGGCAACATTGGCTTTAGACCTAGATTGGTGGTATGATTTTTTGAAGGAGGAGAGCCAAACTAGAGTGGTGGAGGGTTATTTTATAAATATTGAGCTATAAAGTTGGGTAATTTAGTAGTTAATTGTTACAATTAATCCTACAAGCCATGTAACTCTAATTGAAGTGGTTGAAGTTCCTCTAACATGGATTGATTAGAAGTTCAGACTCCATGCCATCCTTGTATGTAGTTTTAGGAGTTTTCTCCCCTTTCCCACATCCATGAATGTTGGGACCAGCCATGCAAAAACCTTAGGAAGGTCTCAACCTCAAAGAAAATTATATCAGCAAATGAGACCATTATGATCACCTCACCAAGATGAATCTAGTGACTGGTAATGTGTACAAGGGTGAAATTGTTTGGGATAAAAGATGTATCAAAAAAATATACCATTAAAATCATCTTGTAGATACAAATCCAATGACTACTAATTTTCATAAGGTTAAAAAATTCCAAATTATTTTTTTAGTGATAGAAAAATGAAATTCTTCTTGGATCACAAGTTATGTTTTTTCAAACCTTCATCTTAAAAGAGATGTGAAACACCAGATTCAAATAAAAAAACACCACATATAACTACCCAAATCAAATCTCTAATACCACTTGTAATTAAATTACTTAGATGTTCACATGATAGAATATTATATCAGAGAAATAAGAGTGGAATATATAGATCCATAACAATAATTGATAGAAGAGTAGAATGTTTAATAAATATAACTGAGCTACTTCAAAGGGGAAACCTCTTAAACAATATAATAAGTGTAGAATTCTCAATATTATGATTAAATACTAACCACTACCTCATATATATGCTCTACTTAGCCATGGTTATTCCATGCACTGACCTTACTAAGAACATAGAGAAATGTGACAAGATAATATAAGAGGCATGTAAGCCGTGAGTCATCCACACATATCCCTAGATATTTCATAGGTTAAGGGCATATCACAATGGTTTTTTATCCCTCCCTATTGGTTGCCTCACATTTGGTGGTCTATAATGTTTCCATAATACTCCACTAACTGTTTCATAGTCATAAATCTATTAGTATTCATTCTGCAACACTTTTCCCATTGGTTGCCTCCCATTTTATGATTTATCAATCCCACTCTCTCTCAAAAATCTTTTTTAGTTTCCTCACAATCAATGGTCTACTATCCTTGTTTTTTGGTTGCCTCACATTCTACAATCTATCAACCTTCCTCCTTCAACACTCTCCACTTGTAGGTTTTTCTCCACCTATATCTTTTAAAGGTTCATTACCTTGTTCTAATACCAACTAATGTAGGTCACATTAAGGGTTCCCAATGAAGGTAAAACATGCCACATAATGATCAAAGTTACATATCAGATTACCAAAACTATTTTCTATGATCATGATAGAAATATAAGGAATTTTTATCTCACTAACTTCACACATGGGCTATCATCTACCTTACTGCATGGAGTCTCACATATCCATTCAAAACTATGGCTAAAGTATTTTAAAGATCCTTTGACTCTTTTTCCTCACTTTAACTCTACATTTGGATAGAGTTTTGGCCTTCTATTTGACCCTTATCTATAACTCCAATAACAAAAACAACTATCAATAATAACATCAATAATAATGTTTTCTATTGGGTAGGATCCTCATTTTATAGCCATTATTGTTGTGTCTCCTAAGGAAATGATATTTTTCACTAACTAACCTACCCTATATGTAACCTTGCCTTTTACAAATCTCAAGTTGTGTGTTTTTGACAACTAATAGAACAATTTGGGATACCTTATATTTTATCAACTATGTTCTTTGTTCATTCATGTCAATCACATAACTGGCTTATTCTAGTTCAAATAGCTAAGTGTAGGTCCATGTTATTGCTTTCCCATTCGATATGGCTTCTTCGGGTTATGTGTTGAAGGTTTTATACCTCACTTTTGCATTCCATGTGATAGATGTTTCTCACTATCCATCATTCATTATCTTTATTCCTTAGGACCTCTGAGATTCATTAACTTTATATTTATTTCCATTTTTGAAACTCTCAATTATTCCACATTTTGATTCACTAATCCATAAGTCTTCATGCATATTTTTCTTTGGTTATTAGTTCTCTTCTTCTACACATGCACTCCAAAAATTGTGACCTCATTTATTATACCAATTACATAACTTTGGGACACCTTTCCTTACATGCAAGTGGAGTCTTGCATATTACATAGACCTTGAAACCTCTACATTGTGCAAACACATACAAATAAATTTGGTTTATTCTCTTAACTAACATGAATTTTTTTTGATGATGTAAGATAGGTGATTCACCTGGGATGATCTTGCATCATTTTATGAAATCCTAAAGGAACTTACCAATTATATAACCCTAATAAAATCATATATATCACAAAATGTAGCAATATCTAATCCTAAAAGTGTCATAAGTTTAGATACCCATATTTGGTACAAGCACAGTTCATAGCATGTTGATATAGTTCTTTGTATGTGTAGACTTCTTGACCAAGAATTAGATATCTAGTGGTCCAATAGTTTATGGACCTCTTCAGTTCCAATCTATTTTTCTTGATTTTACCTACCTTTTAGCCCTATATGTTGTTGCAATACCTTTTATCCACTGTGCTCTAGGGATCCATGTTTGTTATTTTATCATTTATGTGTTTTTATCCCATAGACACATCTGTCTGTGATGGGCACTTACATTGAATTAAATGTCCAACCATGACACAAGTGTCCAGACCTATTCTTTTACCCTTTTTCATATATTTTGATTTTATTACCATTTTTTAGTCCAATTTTTTCATTCTATTATCATTTATTCATGAAACACTTGTTCTTAATTTGAAATCAAGATAGTCCTATATATACAAAGGTTATATTAATATTACATCACCTAGAAATTTGATAAAGCAACTTCTGATTAGTAAATATTTTACATTACTAACTATCAAATTTCACTATAGTATTGAATTGAACATCTAAAGCATTTAAAGGATCACCATATTCTTGGATTATTTGTATCAAGGGTTACTATAGGAGAAAGAACATATAGTTTTATAGTTACAATTACACACACATGCCTAGGAGGGAGAACTACATGCAATTATGAAGCCCTCTTTAGACTATTATTTATACGAGTAACACTTAGAAATAATTAGGGTTAACTTGATTCACATACTAACCCCTTTTTACCAAGTTGTAAGAGGTATAAGGTAAGGGAACTAGGGTTTTATTTATTATATAGATCTCACATGATAAACACAAAAATTATACAAGTGACAATGATGTTTTGGTATAAAATTGGATCCATTCCTATGTGTACCTTGGATTGTACACCTACATCAGAGGCAAACACATGTGTCAATGTAATTATCCCTAAATGATGCAAGTGTCTAGTAAATAAAAATAGTAAAAATGTAAAATTAACAAGGCCTAAAATTCTAATGGACCCTTGTGATGAATTTTAATCACTATCATGCCTTAGAATAAAATATTAAATAAGATATGCTCTCTTTTATCCCTTACTTACTTTATACTTATTGTATTTATTATATATCTACGAAGGGGTAAATGGTCTTAACTTTATTATATCTTATTGAATCATGAATATTACCTTGTTACATTGAAACAAATTTTATTTGTTTCATGTTATCTTGTGAACTAAAAAAAGCATAAAACATTTGGTGAACTCATCCTCTATTTATTGAGCCAAATCCCTAGTTTTCATGTAGGGTTTTCTCCTCCAAAAATTCATTTTAGATTGTATATTTTCTTTAGATATGATTTTCTTACATGTGCCTAGTTTAAAAATGTTTGGTTATATTTATGCATTGGTTCTTGTGGTTTGTTTCTTTGTAATTTTCTGAAAATTTAAAATCATTTTGGAATCACTAATTAAAATCCATGCAAAAATGACACACCCTTTTGTTTCATTGTTCAATGTGCCTGAAAATCACTACATAGCATTTGAGATATAATAGAATCTCAAAAGTAGAAACCAACCCCTTGTTTTACTTAACTATGACAATGAAAGAGATAATGATGAAATGAAAGTATAAGTGAACTTAGAAATTATAATGGAAATTGTTCATAAGGTTATGAGTGTCATGATATTCCTCTTGGGTATGAAGAGCCTAGTTCTCCTGATTCTTCTCTTTCTAATGATGAAGTTTTTAAAGAGTCACAAATGATGCATTTTTTTAAGAACTTACACAAGGATGATAAAATAGATATGTAAAATTATAATCTACATGATATTAGAAATCAAAATGTTGCATGCATACATCCTTTAATTGCATTAAAAATTGACGCTTCTTTTTTTCCTTACCATGATGAAAATATTAAAATAGTTGAATATTTTTCTTCCCCCTCTCATGATATAAATGTCAAAAAAATTGAATGTTATTATCCTATCTCCCATTATGAAAATGTTGATAAAATTAAGTATATGCCTTCTTTTCAAAATTATATGCATGTTGAAAATTATATCCCTTATTTGGATGACTCGGATGAAAATAATAAACTTCCTACTTTTTCTCTAACTAGTAATGATCAAATTACATGTATTACTCCTTCTCATTTCTTTCTTGAATGGAAGAATGAGAGTGCATATTAAATTCATAATAAATTAGTTATCAAATATGCATTATTTGGGGACAAATAAATTCCTAAGTAAATTTGATTCCTCTCTTTTAAAACTCAAGTTATAAAAATCAAAGAAAATTAATAGTAGCATTGTATTTTCTCTCCCTTCTTTGAAAAATACAAATTAAAGTGAAAATTTCAAATTAACTCAAGTTATATAAATATAAATGTTACAAATGAACTATCAAATATTTATTTTTATCTATCTTTTTTTCATTTTCTACTACAAAAGAACAAATGTCTACAAGTGAAGTTCTTTCCTCCACTCCTATTATATGTCACAAAGTTTTAAATAACATTGAACATTGTAATGATAATTATATAAAACTTAATTTTATCCAACATGATATACTTACCTTTTTAGCCATGGGTACCCCTTTGTCAAATATTGAAAAATCATGTGATGAGCCTATTCTTAAAAATGGTAAATATTTTATCATTCCCTATTTTGTATCAATGGTACTTTATAGCATTTAAAAAATATCCAACCATTACCTTTTGATATGTTATCTATCATGCCTACCATGGGAGATTTTAAATAGCAAGTTAACACTCTTAAGTTGCAAGTTTATTCTCATAAGGCCATTTTTAGGAGAATATTTTAGTAGACTAGCCTATCATTATATATGTATTTGAGTATCCTTATCCTTTGAACTTTATCATCCTTAATTTTTCCTCCTTTAATGGTCAAGGGGATCCTATTATACACTTGTAACAATATATACACTATTTTAGACACTAGGCCTAAAATGGAAACTTGATATTAAAGGCTTTCAATCATAGCTTAACCAAAGGGGATCTTGATTAGTTTTATAGCCTCCCAAATGGTTCCTTATCAACTATAAAATAACTTGAAGATGTATTCCTATCAAATTTTCATTTTAACACCTGACCTAAGTTACCATTAGAACATTTTCAAATGTTGACACAAAATGAGAACAAGCCTTATGCAGGACTATATTATTCAATTTAAGGACACTTTATATTCTTTAAACTATGCACCCTTAGATTTTGAAGTAAAATTTATATTTAGAAGGGGTCCTCTTTTTCCACTTAGATAATGATAATTGCATAATTTTTTTCTTCATTTGATAATATATATTGGGATGTTCACAAATATGCATGTGCTCTAATGAACACACAAACTAAGTTTCTTACTTCTCCACCCAAAACCAACCATGGTAAAAATCATGTTTTCAAGGTAAACAAGCAACCTATGAAGGTTCATAAACTAATTCAAATACCTTATTCATAACTACAAATATATGTCAAAGAATAAATGTTAAAGGTATTAAACAAAGGAAAAGAACATCCTTATAGAGTACCTCTAATAGTTAGACCATATGCCTCTACCAAAACGTATCCTAATTAGTTTATTTTGTACCAAAATAGACCACATGATATATTTTTAATAATATCGGATAAATGAATGATAACACTTCCTCCTAATTCACATTATCCACCACACCAATTTCCAAAGGTAAAAGGGGAACACTTTTGCACTTACAATGGTATTAATGGAAACCAAGATAGTGAGTGTTTTATTTTTTATCAAAATATTACACAATTATCCAACTGTGGAATTATTATATATTGAAAATACATATCTAGACATATTTTACATAATTCTCCTAGAGGATCATCTAAGAGGTTTGATCCATCCCATGCTGCTCCTTTTAAGGAAATCATGGTCCATCAAACTTCATAGAAGATGACCACTAGTATAAGTCCTTCTCTTAGTGAACCATCTATTAAGACTAGTCATTCCCATACTGATCATACCAAGGAACCATTAGTTGATCAAGTCCTAAATAAAAGGATAATGGAGGAGATGTACATATACATCAGATTTAGGTGACAAAACTAGTACCTAAAGACACATGATATTTCTATAGATACAACAAAGTTAGCCACAAAAGTAAAATTAGTGGTTTCATTACCACATGACCATTATATTTGGGTATTCTTATTTACTATTAGGTTATATTGCATATGATGATTACTATATTATCACTATAATTTAATCATTTCATTAAACTAACAAATTTTTTATATAAATTTACAACATCTAATCATACATTGCAGAAATAAATACACACATCAAATATAAGAGTTAGATATTGCACATCCATTTAATAAAAAATAAATCATGTGAAAAACATCATATATATCAAATTATATAAATTTTATACAAATTTAAAAATCATTTGTATGTTAGGGGAATATCCCTAGGTGTATATCCCTCATCATTATATATATCCATGGCCCCCATACCTCTCAAAGTGGATGCATTATTGTCTAACTGGGGTCTGTATACATGGGAGAGATAATGTACTCTTTCTTCATAGGCTCCTAATCATTTCATTATCTCCTCATGTTCCCACCACAAAGTGTCATACTTACTAATCACAACCTACATGACCTTTGTGGCATTATGTTATGGGATGTCATGTCTATCTAACTCAGCACGTGACTTTTCACACTTACTTTCTACAATATGATATGTCACCATAACCATCACTACATGGTCAAATCAATGTGCATGATCACCTAAAATATCAACAACCCTCTCAATAAAACCCTCCCCAACTATATCCATGGATATGTTACATGTAAGGACCTATATCACATGGTCTACCATAGTCACCCACTCCTAATTGCCTATAGACACAAGATATAAAATACTAATTAGTTATATTTATGGAATTAAATACTTTATTTAATATTATACCAAATTTAAATTCAAAATTTAAACCATAATACTCACATGTGGCTTTGATGGTCACCTCTTCTACTAGTGCTAGTCTAATAGGGGTACCATCACCTACATCTCCATCTATCTCTCCTCTTGTATCTTCTTATGTCATGATAATGACACTCAAAGGGGAAATTACAATAAGAAATAATAATGGCCATTGAGTTCCCACCCACCACTATATGTAACCTTTTATGCATCCCACATCATCCCTATAACCAGGGGGGCCATAGGATCTCTCTCATCACCAAGATGTTGAGCTAGATCTATAGGTGTGGGTGATGGACTATCATGAGGCCTATGACCACTCCAAATTTTTTGATGCCAAGGGTAGGGTGCCAATAGCACTCCCTACTCTATACCAAATTATCATAAAACATAGTCATATTGAAATAAATTGTATACATCAAAAAACTAATAAATCAACCACTATTAATCTAGACCCTCTGTAACTCATACCCATCCTCGAGCCATCAGAAAAATGTCATATGTGGATGCCATAGAATCTGATACAATTTCAACTTATCTATAATAACATATAACTTTGTAAATATATGTGCATGGGCCCACCCAGCTAGGGTTCCAACAATTGGTTATACCACTAAAATATGCTCATATGCCCAAACATGTAAGAGTTTCCTAATCTAAAGCCTCCATCATGACTCTTTAATGTAAATATATAAAGATATCTATATAAGTGGACCAATATAGTTTGACCCCAAGAATATCTATTATGATCAAGCTCAATATTTTTAACTATATGATACATATGATATGAGATACCCACTATACCACCCTCAATTACTATTAATGATGCTAGTAAAACATAGATAAACTTTCTTAACCCTGGAACATCACATCTAATAATGTTGTCCATCTGAATCATCATACTCAACTATAGATCTAGATTGCCCTGGCCAATAAAATATATGTGAGAATGCTAAATATAACTAAGTATACCATCTCTAACAACTTTCACTCTCTCACATGTAATGGGAAGTTAGAATATACAATACATATCCTCTAATGTAACTGTTATCTCCCCTATGGGGAGATATAAAGTACATATATCCTAGTTCTACCTCTTGTCTAGGGATGTTAGGAGGTGGATATTATATGGAATATATCCTAATTGGGCCACATGACCTAATCCTACCTAATTTATAATGGCCATGTTGGTTACATCTAGTCCTAACTCTGCCAGAGTAGAAAAGTATTTATCATGTCAAAACTCATAAATATGTACATCCTTTTGAAATGAAAAACATAATTAATACTCATTATAAATCACATTTTAGTTTAAAAAGAAAGAGGTTACAGTTAAGTATTCAAAAAATAAAAAGATAGTATTGTTAGATGCTAGCATCAATGTAATAAAAAACATCAGACACTAACATCGATGCATGATGTTAATGTTAGATGCTTGCATTAAAACTTGGATACTAGTATCAAATTATTGATGCAAGTTTCCTAGAACTTTATGTAAGTTTATTTTGATCTACCTAAAAACCAAAAAAAAAACAATATGAAAAAAAATCAAAATTCAAAATAACTAGTAAATTGATGGCTAAACCTACTTACCAACTCATCAAAATCTTGGTCATTTAGGGTTATCTAGAGTACATCAAATCACATTGGTTGAGGGGTTATACCATACATCATTGTTATATTTTACTCAAACCTCAAAAAATTTCAAAATTTCAAAGTGCAAATGAGTTACAATTTCTATGCAAAGTGCCTAATATACACCTTCTATAAGAACTTCAAATACACATATCTTGAGCATCGATTGTCCAAATTCAAAACCACAAATTGTGTTGGAATCTAGGAAATAATCCCTTTCATATTATATAAATTTTAAATGCTTTAAATAATTACCAAAAATTCTATACTTTTATTTCTTAAACATAACTATTATTACATATCCCAAGACAATAACTTAAATAACATTACATTCTTTGGTACCACTATTAATATAAAACAAGATTGGTTATTGTATAAATGAGATTATCACCTTGTCCTTTCATGATGAGGTGAATCAAAAATACCATTCCCATCCTCCCAAAAGGGAGGGTATTTCAATGGGGGCATGCCAAATATAAATATATTCCACATGTTCATTTTTTCAGATTCAATAAGGGCATGTCATATAGATATGGCCTCCATATGTTCATAGTTTTATATTCTATGTGGACATGTCATAAAGACATGGATTACACATGTTCAAAGTTTTAGAGGAATAGGGGCATGTCATAGAGACATGGCCTCCATATGTTCATAATTTTGGATTTAATGGGGGCATGTCATATATACATGGATTTCACATGTTCATAATTTTAGATTCAGTGGGGGCATGTCATATAGACATGGCTTCCACATGTTCATAGTTTTAGATTCAATGGGGGCATGTCATATAAACATGGATTCCATATGTCATAGTTTCAAATTTAGTGGGGGGAGCATTTTGAAAACATGTCATCCACACTTTTGACACACCAAAAAACACTATTTCTCTTTCACAACATATGATTCAGATACATATTTGGTTCAACACTATATACACTGGTATTTCCATTATACATAAGTTACTTTATTCAAACCAAAAAAGACAAGGGGAATGAATGAGTGTTCACTCCTATTTACTCAGACACTGATCTACCTTTCATATCTACTAGATTATTCTAGATTGTTACTATACCATATACTTTTATGCACTAATATCCATGTTAGACTATTATGGATTGTTATTGAGCCTTATTTATCTATCGTGGTTGGATCTTATTTTTTGTTATATTAGAGTGTTTCAACCATCTAGTCTCACTAATTTTTTGGATGAGATAGATTAAATTACTCATCATATATTGGGATAAATATATACATATCTTTTGAACTCAATTTTATTATTTGGGAAATGATATTATTAATAGCTAAGACACCACTCTGCTTATTTTGGGTTGGAGGCATGATCACCTTCCAACTCTGTTTACTCTAGGTACAATACCACCAAGTTTTAACCCAATTTAACACTTATAATTTCATTCATATTCTTACCCAAAATATGTATGACGTTGCAAGTTCCCTTCTCCAGTGCTCCAAAGCCATCACTATGCATCATATCCCCGTGTATTCTATCCATGCTCTTTCTTTATGATAATTATATTATTATTCATATATAGATTATATGCATTGATTACTTTTTGGTGTACTCTTTGATTGTAGGTAACATTCAAAAAAAATATTCAAATAAATGTCAAGTGAAGACAAGGTATTCTGTACACACCAGGGTATGTGTTTTATCTTCCTTTAAACTAGTAGTTTTAGTTTCATGCATTACTATATTAAAGGGGGACAAGGGGAAAATGTATTGATCATAAGAATCCAAGAAGGGAGGTTATCAACATGTTAGTTCAAGGAATAAAAAATTCAATAAACACACTAACACTTACACTCCAAGCCTATATCTTAGGGGTGAGCTTAGTTAACAAAATATAAGTGAAAGCAAAATTAAAATCTAAAAGACAATGAATCCTTTACCTTCCTTGGGAGATCTAAATGCATTTTTAAGTAGCTTTCTTGATTTATGCTTCAAAGAGTCTTTGGAAATGGAGGTTTTGTATCTCCTTCTCTCCTTAGCACCATGGTTTATGTTATAGCTTGGCTTGATATTTTAGCATTATAACACTACTTGATAGGCATTTTTTCATTATAACACTAATCTTAACAAATATTTGAATTCATTTGTGCATGATAACTTTGCACCAAAATAGCTTATTTTATTCAATAGGTAAGGCATTGTATTTATAGCAAATGGATCTAACCCCCCCCAAGGTGAGCCAAGTTCGAGTTTAAACATGGAATGAGTTCAAACCTAACCTAAGTAAGTCAAATATAACCTTAGTAGAGTTAATAGTTGTGAATTAATAATGATTTTCAATGAATAGGCATGGGTCTCCAAAATGAGATATTTTAAGATATTTCTAAAGAGCTTGAGAACTCATAAAAGGTCATGATGAAAGTTTAGGATATTTGAATTTTTGAATTTCCTTTTTTAGTTATTCATTAATTGTGCATGGATAATTCAACTAAGAATTTAATTTGGTTTAGCTTGTTAATTAATTTTGATTATCCATTTATCTCTTTCAAGATTTAATTTTTGTTCATGTGCCCCACTAATAGGTTCATAGGCCAAATTGATTTTTATGATGTTGCAGGATGATTAGGGATGAATTTATGAGAGGTTATGATTACATACAATAGGATACCCCAATAAGGGATGCCTCAATGTGATTTTGAGTTTTGGAAAATGATGCATAAGCAAATTTGGGATGTTTAGTAATTCTTAGGCTTAATTTGTATTGGTTGTTAGGAATCAGTCTAAGGTATGGTCGAAAGCTAGTTATGGTCAATTTTAGGTGTCTATAGTTTATCCTTATTTTGGAAGGCATTATAACCTATAGGCATAGAAACATCTTCTCAAATAATGAAAAGGTCATGTATGCCTATGACTTTAATAGCAATAAATGAACTATAGGTGCCCCCTCGAGGGAACGATTGGCAAAAAGGGTCGATGATCGATCCCTCAAAATAAGGAAATGATGTGACCAAAAATATAAAAGGGGTAGAAGAGACTGATTTTCACACAAGTAGTTCTAATCAACGGCATATGGAGTTGCCCTAGTAGGTCAAACAAATAAGATGATTTACCCATAAGAAGTTATAATCATCAACATATGTGGAATAAAAAAAGGTAGTGATTTACACAAATATGGATATAATCATCGAAAAAGGCTAGGAAAATAAGAGAATGATTTTCCCAAAGGTGGTTTGAATCATTAAAATGAAAAATAATGATTTGTCCATAGGTGGTTATAATCATTCGTAGGATAAAAACATGCCCTAGTTGGGTGGATAGAGACAATGGTTTGCCCATATGTGGTTATCACAATGAAAATGTGTCCCAGATGGGTAGAATAAAGATAATTATTTTCCCAAAGGTAGTTATAATCATAAACCTCTAAATGGATGGAAACCTAATGATTTGACCAAAGGTGGTTAGAATCATTAGTAATGCAATTGGGATGGTATATAATGATTTGCCCATAGGCAGTTATAAGCATTGTAACCTGATAATGTAAAATATGATACATAATATGAGGAAAAATTGGTATAGAGAATAAATATGAATTTGGGAAAGCTGCTAATAGGGAGATGCTCATCCGAACTAGCAAAGGTTAAAATTCCTTCATGACTTAATTACTCTGTATGTGGAATTATTTGGGTAGATCAAGAATTATTTAGGTACCAAGGAGATATATCATGGCCACATTATTCTGTAGACTCTTTGAGCTAATTTTGGTTGTATCATGTGATGGTAGGAATCATAATAAAACACCATGATAACTTAGCCAAGATATGCATAAAGACTGTCATGCAATCCAATAAATAATTTAAACTAAAAAACCAATGATAAAAACCATGATGACAATGTGGATGGATTCAATAATGATGTTTAAAGAATCACCCAATGAATGAACCTAGATTGAAGTAAGGCACAACAAGAAAGCAAATAAATAGGCAAACAAATAAAAAAAATAAAAACCCAAAAATAAAAAGAAAACTAAATAAACATGAAAAAAACACAAATAATGGTTAATAATAATGTCAATACAAACAACATGATGAACATTGTCCCTAGTGTATAGGAGATAATAAACAAACAATTTGGTGGAATAGAAGGAAAATGAAGTGGGTGGCCAAGTTATCTCTAGATGCACTAGGCAAGTGGACATTGCCTACATAGTTTCATAGACATAAGGTCCAACATAAACTTCAGGCCAAATGTAGTTATCCTAACATATGGGATTAAATAAAATGATGATTGAGAAAACATGATTGACATTATAGAGTAATGTGGGATAGGTCTCACAAAATGTCAAGAGCATGAGACGCTAAGCCAATAAGGATGCAGAACCTAAATGACATGTGTTTTCTTATGAGTTAGTAAAGGTTCCTAAAATCCTTAAGGCAAAGAAGTGGTTGATGTTGAACATCTTTGTATTTTCTAGGTCACTTTACAAATATTTGTGGAAGTTTTAGAGCATCTCAACTCAATCAAGAATGATGAGATACTAAATGGTCATGTTGGGTGAATCTTTTGTCACCAACTGACTGATAGAAAAATAGGTGCATCAATCACAACATAAGGATATTTATGTGGCAAAATGGGTGTGGTGACCACAAATAGAATGAGATAAATCTCTCCTCTCAACAAGGGGAGGTTCCCTAATATATATATATATATATATATATATTATATATATATATATATATATATATATATATATATATATATATATAGATATGAAAATACACACAGGGGGGAAATCATACCATCAATCTCTCTTTTTTAGAGATGATGTTCATAAAATAGAGGAGAATTTTGGTGTAATTAATGAAGGTGCACTTCTCTTCTTTCAGAAGTGATACTCAGCAAACAGCAGAATTCTTCCTGGGTAGTAACAGAAACCACAAAAAACCAATGAAATCACAAAGTCTTTCATTATATCTCCTACTGATTAGGATGAAGGAGTATAGTAGTTTGAAGCATAGCCTAAAGTCTTCACTTCAACTATAATAGAGTAAAATATTACGAAGGATAAAGAGAGCTCAAAGACTCTCTAGTATCCTTTACACAAAACACAGACTGAAGGCAATTATGGTAGCACAAAGTCTCCCATAGTCGGCTTCAGGACATCTTCCAACTTACTTCCACTTTTACTAATTGTTTGATTAAATGGACAAGATTGTATTTAGGAAACAAACATAAGAAAAATTTCCTAGATGACACAAGCTTATTCCAACACAAAGTTTGAAAGGTCACTTGCTTTCTCATTCATTTAACAAAATATGATTAACAGTCTAAGCTCAAAGTCTCAGGATTGCCTTTTAATTTTGGGTAAAACTTCACTTCTGATAATAGAGAGATCTCCTCTATACAAAAATGGTAGATTACAATATATAGCATTACAAGAAAGACTTTGGGAACTTGTTTTCATGAAAATGGCCCATGCTGAATTGAATGCCTTAAATATCTATCAAAGGGCCATGCTAGAATAGGACATCAGCCTTGACTTTGGCATTCTAAATTATCTCAAATTTCCCTTCCTCAGCATGGATTATTTGGTCTTCTTAATGATGATTACACAGCTGTCCATTCACCTTTACTTAATGCAAAAAAATAGGTCGTGCCTTTGAATGTTTGTGTTCCCTGATGTCCACCTAGTGGACTATTCCACCTACTAGAAATAACTCTCCTACAGATATTTCTAGATTTCCTATAGTTATTCTCTCTTTCCTTGCCCTGTTTTGTCTCTTCTTGTTAGTCTGAGCTCTTGGGGCTACCTTCTCACTTTCAGTTGGCTCTTCAACTCCTTCCTTGCTTGGTCACTGAGTTTCTTCTTAGGGCTTTTAAAAATAAATGATTATTCCATCACCCTAAAATTGACATCTGTGGGGATGTCATTGGTCACTTTGAACCTCTTTGAACCTTGAATCTTGAACTCTTTTGGTTCAATGGTTCAAATGTTCAAATGTTTTGTGAAGGGCCATGTTCGCTTTCTTTTCTTCTTTGGTTGAACCATTTCTTTAAACTTCTTTCTAGAATCTTCTGCTTCCTTCATTTGCTCAAAGCTTCCATTTGAACTTATAAACTCTTTTAACCCATTGAACCTTTAAACCTTTTGGACCTTTTATTATCTAAGTCCATCAAACTTATTGAACTTGTTAAACTTTTAAACTTGTTGAATCATCTTGGTTCAAGGTTTAACGACTCAACGATTCAATCTTATTTCTTTGATTTCTTCAAATCTTTAAACTCTCTAGATTTTCTAAGTTCATCTAAGTCATTCGAACCTTTGAACTCGTTGAACCTTTAAACTCTTTTTGGTTCAAGGTTCAACGTTTTAATAGTTCAATCTTCGCTCTTTGATTTCTTCTTTTCTTTAAGTCTTTTAGACTTATTAAACTCATTAGACCTTGAACCTTTGGACCATTTTGGTTTAAGGTTCAATGGTTCAATGAGTCAATGATTCAAGGTTAACTCTTTAAAGCCTTCTTTTCTTTAAGTTTGCCGAAGTTGTTGAACCTTTGAACTTGTTAAACCTTTAAAACTTTTGGAGGTAGGGTTTAATGGTTCAATGGTACAAGGTGGTTCATTCTAATTGTTTAAATCCCATCATTAAGTATTTTGATTGAACCTGGGTGTTGAACCATCCTCAAAACACTAAGGAAAAGCCTTAAGTGTTTTGAACTTTTTTTGAAGAAAGCCCACCTATTGAACCTGTGACTTCCTTAGCTAAAAAGGCTTGAATATTTGAAAAACTTAACTGCTCAGAATATTTTTGAGAAAGAAAAGAGAGAATTTTGGTCTGTATGTTGTCTAAAAAAGCAAGTGACAGATTTTGGGAACAATTGGCTCTAGTTAGGGAACTTCCATTGACTGAAAATTGAAGCAATCAAAGGGAGTAGAATATAGAATCTTAGTGCCTTCATCTATGCCATTGGGCTATGGAGTCATGCTATCCAAAAAGAAAGGCACCAAAAACTAAATGGTGCAAAAAATAAATGAAAAACACAAATCAAAGAAAGACTATACAAATGTACAACTAGACTTATCTAATACTTCAAGGATTGACGTGCTTCAAATGCTGCCCGCTGTGAGGCAGAGTAAATGGCGTTCCATCTTGATATTTTAGCAAGAAACTATTTTCACCATTTAAATGATGAATGAAAAATGGGACTCTCCATAAAGAATCAAATTTTCCATGCATTCCTTTTGGTTCTCTCCTCTTGTCCCATAACAAGACTTGATCTCCAATATAAAAATCATGGATCTTTGATTTTTAGTCGAAGAGTCTCTTTACTAGACTTTGATGCACAACAATTCAGTCCACCACCGTAGTTCATTGCTCATTAAGTTCAGTCAAGCACATAATCCTCTTGTCGATGGAACTTTCAAAAGTTGAATCTTCTGCTACCTTTGCTAATTTTAATGCTGGTAATTCTAGGGTGATTGGTATCTCAACATTGAGACCATACAAAATTTGGAATGGGGACATACCTATTGCCCTCTTAGGTTAATTATATCTTCCCATAAATCATCAATCAATGCTTTATGTCAGGTTCTCTGATTATCATCTACTAGCTTCCTGATAATGGTCACCAGGTTCTTGTTGCTTGATTCTGCTTGACTATTTCCTTGTAGATAATAGTCAGAAGAATGAGAGAGAATAATCCCATAAGAGTAACAAAACTAGGTAATCTCACGAGAAGAGAAATAGGCTGCATTATCTGTTACAATCTTGGTTGGAACTCCAAACCTAGAAATTATGTTTTCCTTGAGAAAATTACATACTTCTAAAGTGACATGCTTAACTAGAATGGCTTCCACCCATTTGGTAAAGTAGTATATGGCTGTGAGGACATAATCATGTCCAGCACTTGAGGATGGATTTATAGCACCAATAAAATCTATTCCCCATTACTGAAATGGCTCTTCTATCACCACAGGCTTGAGAGTTAAAGTAGAAAACTTAGATTTGCCAATGAACTATTAACATAGCTCACATTTATGTACCTAAGCATATGAATCTCAAAATAGAGTAGGCCAATACTACCTGGCTCAAAGAATCTTATGGGTAGTTATAGGTGCAAAAAAATGTCCTCCATAAGCTAGATTATGGAAGGATTCCAAAAGTTTGTTCTGCTACACTTTATCCATGTAGCAAAGGAATACCCCATCAAGGTTCCTCTTATACAAGCTATTATCCTACATGACAAAATTAGAAGCTTTCAACTTAATATTCATTTTTTCTATACGAGACAAGTGAGTAAGACACTCACTATAGGTAAGGAAATGAGAAATATTCAAATACCACTCATTCATAGTAGTGAAAAAGAGAATTTTTGGCATGTCTTCAACCTCTATTTATTCATGCTCTACTTCTTCTAGTATGTTATCAAAAATTAATTGGCAAAGACCTCTTCCCCACCTAGCTTCATTGGTTTGATAACAAGATCAAACTCCTAGATTTTGGCAATCCAATTGCCCCTTTTAGTTCCAAACTCCTGTTGAGTTAGTATGGACTTGACTATTGTCTTAGGAACCAAAGAAATAGTGTGTGAGTTCAAGATGTAAAAATGGAAGTGCTTTACCACCTTTACCATAGCATAAGCATGCTTCTCCATGTTTGAATACTTTAGCTCATGAGCTTTAAGAGGACAACTCATAAAGGATATGGGAGATTTCACACCCTTTTTGTTCTGTTGAACCAAGATGGTTGAAAGCATATGTTCAGAAGCATAACTATACATCACAAAGTCTTTGGTGTAATCAAGACAAACCAAAATTGGGGCATGGGTGATGGCTTCCTTGATGTCTTGAAATGCTGATTTGCCTTCTTCAATCTAGTTAAAAGTGGCTTTGCCCTTTATCATATTGATAATGTGGCAAGTCTTCTCTATGAATTCAGGATGAACCTTCATAAAAAATTCACCTTTACAAAGAAAGAGTGAACTATAATTTTACTAGTAGGAAGAGAAAGCTCTTCAATGGATTTGACCCTTTTTGGGTCAATCTTTATGCCTTCTCAAGACACAATTGGATCAAGAAGTTTACCTTTTGTAACCCCAAAAATTGACTTCTTAGGATTAAGATAAATAACATTGTACCTACATTGCTCCAACACTTGTTGTAGATGATGTACATGATTAAGATGATGCTTAAAAAACATTGTCAAATCATCAAGGTATACCACAATGAACTTACCCATTTCATTTTTGATAGCAAGATCCATTGCTCTTTGGAAAGTGGTGCCAACATTGATCAAGCTAAAAGGAATTCTTTGATATGCAAATGTGTCCCAAGGTGTTGTGAAAGTGGTCTTATGTTGGTCTTCTTCATTAACTTCCACTTGATAATATCCTAAAAAGCCATCTAACATTTATAACATCTCAGCGCCAGTCACTATCTACAGTAGTTGATCCATGATGGGCAGGGGATAGTTGTCCTTTAAAGATGACTGATTCAAATTTTTGAAATCAACATAGGTAAATTTCTCCAATCTTATTTTTTACAAGGACTATATTCACAACCCAGGTGGAATGATGGATTGGGAAAATAATACTTGCATTCATCATTTTCTATATCTCAAACAAAATCATGCTTGATATCCTAGGATTATACTGCCTTTGCTTCTATTTGTGAGGCAATAACCCAATCTTGAGAGGAATTTTCTGCTAGATTTCTTTAGGTCTGAGAGGTTTCAGACCATCATATGAATATGCCAAAACATCAATGTAATGGTGAAGCAGTGTAATAAATTTGATTTTCTCATCAGGAGTGCAACAATTCCCAATGTTGACCATTTTTGGATTGTCTTCTGTACTCAAATTGATTTGATCAAAATCTTTAGAGGTTTTGAATCCATTTATTGTTCCTTGATAAATTTGTCATGCTTATCAAAAAGTTTCTCAAGAGAAACTAATCCTTTGGGAATTTTATTCCCTTTGAGTTGAAAGAACTCTTCATTAGCTTTTGAATTTGTTTCGGGCACTGATTCCCACAATGGAGATTCACTGCCTTCAAAATGAAGCTTTTCAAAGCTATCTCTTTGTTCTATAAAAGCAATGATTTAATTATCACCACTGAATACCTGCCAATGGTCAGCATTATTAGGTACACTTGGTTGAAAGACTAGCTTGATAGTGTACCTATCTTCTTTGAATTCTTGGTGAGGGACTAAGAGAGTTATAGAGATGGCCAATGCATCTGCATGGCTATTGAATTCTCTAGGCACAAAAAAAATACTAAAAGTGTCAAAGCTTTCAATGCAGTCCCATACCAGATTGTGATAATGTTGTAATCTTTCATTCTTGGTTTGATATAGGTTACTCACCTAAAAAACCACTAGCTCAGTGTCTCCTTTGGCATGAAGAAGTCTGACAACTTTATCTTGAGTAGCTTTTAATCTAAACAGCAGTGATCCATATTCAGTAGTGTTGTTGGTGTTGCTAAACTACAACTTATACACATATGAAAAAATATCTCCTTGAGGAGATATTAAAACAACTCCAACTATAGAACCAATTGAATCATTGTTACCATCGAATTCCAAAATCCAAATATCATCAAAATTTGATCTTCTTTTAAATTTTTCTTCATCAAGAAGAGAAGATCCTTTTTTATGTGTACTACACCCTACCAATTCTTTTGATGTTTCATTTGAATTTTTTTGATTGTCACTTATACAGATTTTGTCTCCTGAAATAGGAACATCTTCAGTACACAAAAAGTAATTACCCATGCTTGAAGACTCAAATAGAATATGAACTTCAGGGGCTAAACCTTGGGTAATAATGTACTTTGATTCCTTCTCAAGAAGCAACCATTGCATGATGCCCTTGATAGGAATCCTCATCTTAGATAGGTTCATGCTCAATTCTCCACCCACATCCTTGCAAAAGATTTGCCCAAGAATAATTCCATAGGAGGCTAGGACGTCGGCCACCAAGACTGTCATTTTAATTATCTTATCTAGGAAGGCTGTAAATGCAAATTGAGCATCTTTGATTTGTCCCAGTAGAAGCACTTATTTTTTTTCCATGGTTAAACATCTCCCAAATGTCTTAGTTAGTGTGAGACCAAGAGATTCTACCACCTTGGGAGGCATGACATTGTCAGATGCGCCTGAATCAATAATGCAATTATTCAGTTGATGATTGTTTATCAGTAGGGAGACATAAAATAGTTCTATCTTTCCAAGAGAAAATAGTGGATTAATCACAAGATTATTTTGGGAAGGTGTGTTCTTTGGGAGAATGAGAGTCACTTTCAAATTTTCTTATCCTATAGGGATGATTTTATTCTTGACGCCTTGAACTAACCTATCTAACTCCTCAGGGTTGGATTGTAAGAATTCAAATTCAGACATTTGAATTTTGGTCTTCTTAACATGGTCAATTATATCAAATGACTAAAATAAATTTAAAATAGAGGAATTTATTCCATCAATTTGGATTTTATTGGGTGTAGGACTGGTCTATTAATTTGAAGTAGAAGGTGAAGGAATATTTGAGGTACTTACTTTTTTGTTGCTCACTGGGTCCTTTGATTAGAAAGGTAGTGAAGTGCCTCATTTAACAATTTAAATTTCTAGTCGAGATTCTTTCCACATTTTTATTTTATCTACTTGTTGAGCTGACTGGTTTTAGGACCTGGTAAATACTACGTATGATCCATCAAATGCTTCACCTTTACTTCTAGGTTCAACTTGATAATTCAGGAAACTAATGTTGGAGTCACCAGTTGATTCTTCTTGGCCTTATACAAAAAGATCAACATCATCTTCTTGGTTCAACTCAAGTTGGAAAGAAAAATCAAATTTAGTTTCAAGATAACCAACTATTGAGTTAGTTGGTGCTGCTTTAATGGCAAGCTTCCCTAGTAGGGGAGGAAGGCAATTTGGTTGCCCTTGATTTTTTGGTAGTATTTCCCTAATACAACTGGTTTGGAAATGTCCTCCTTGGTATATCCTAATAAGAAGGATGAGTAGACATCCCTTATGCCATTTTCTATTTGAGAACTACCAATTCATTTGTAGCTTTTACACCATCAGATCAGTGGTGCCTGTGGAAGAATATTTAGAAGATGAAGAAGATTTACCTCAGTTAGGATCTTTTCTTATCTTTCCTACCAAGATAAGGTCATCTTCAACCTTAGTCAAAAAAATCTAAGCTGCAGCAAGGTCTATGTGGCCAGCCCACCTCAACAAAAACCTCACTTCAAGAAGCTGAGAATTGATGAAGAAGCATTTGAGATTGTCAGGCGTCAGCTGAGTAATTATGGGAATCATGTTCCTCAACTTGTTGAATTTGGTAATGAAGTCTCTCATGGGTTCTTGAGGCTCCTTCTTCATTTTTGTAAGCTGAGCTAATAGGGCATGTGCATCTTCTGCAAGCTTGAATCTGGCCTCAAATTTAGCTTTGAGAGTATTCTAATCAGTCACTGTTTGTGCTTGTAGATGATAAAACTAATCTGTAGTAGTGCCTTACAATGTCTCCACAAACATTCTGACTGCAATGTCTTCATATTCAATGCCTAATACACTAGAGGCATATAAAAGGCTATAATATGTTCATCAGGATGAACCTTCCCATCACCATATAACTTGGGGAAATTTTTCCTTGAGCTACGAGGTATCTCATGTAGAGGTGGGGTCAGATTTAGGGAACCAAAGGTATTACCCCAGGGGCCTCAAGCTACCATGATATGACTGTTGAAAGGAGGGATAACAAATCTCTATGGGATATGTATGGACAAAGCTCTGCTAGCAGAGGAAAGAGTAGCTTTGCCTGGTATTGGGGACCTAATGTTTGTAGGAAGAAAACTCCTGGTTCACTAAAGATGAGTTTGTGGAGGGGAAAGATCAAAATTACTCAGCTGCACAATCTCAAATATAGGGTCAACAATACCTTGAGCTCTCTAGCTTCATGTGTATGATGGATCTACTAGAGTGCTAAAATGGATATGGAAAAGGACTAAAACTACTTCAATTTAAATCTTGAGGCTTCAAACTCCTTGTTCTTCCCTAGCAAAGTCACCAAAAATTATTGGGTGAATATTTTATAACCAACTGACTGATGGCAAAATAGGTGCATCAACCATAGCATAAGGAGATTTATGTGGTAAAATGGGTGTGGTGACCACAGCTAGAATGAGATAAATCTCTCCTCTCAGTAAGGAGAGGTTCCCTATAATTTATAGTATATATATAGATAAGCTAAAAATACACATAGGGGTGAAATCATACCATCCATCTCTCTTTTTTAGAGATGGTGTTCATAGAATAGAGGAGAATTTTGGTGTAATTACTGAAGGGGCACTTCTCTTCTTTCAGAAGTGATATTTAGCAAATAGCAAGATTCTTCATGGGTAGTAACAAAAACCACAAGAAACCAATGAAAGCACAAAGTCTTTCATTGTCTCTCCTACTGATTAGGATGAAGGAACACAGTAGTTTGAAGCATAGCCCAAAGTCTTCACTTCAACTACAATAGAGTAAAGGATTACGAATGATAAAGAGAGCTCAAAGTCTCTCTAATATCCTTTACACAAAACATAGATTGAAGGCAATTATGGCAACACAAAGTTTCCCACATTCCACTTTAGGACATCTTCCAGCTTACTTCCACTTGTTTTGCTTGTTTGATTAAATGGACAAGACTTTATTTAGGAAACATACATAAGAAAAATTTCCTAGATGACACAAGCTTATTCTAACACAAAGTTTGAAAGGTCACTTGCTTTCTCATTCATTTTACAAAATATGATTAACAGTCTGAGCTCAAAGTCTCAGGATTGCCTTTCAATTTTGGGTAGAGCTTCACTTCTAATAACAGAGAGATCTCATTTGTACAAAAATGGGAGATTACAATATATAGCATTACAAGAAAGACTTTAGGTGCTTGTTTTTATGAAAATGGCCCATGCTAAACTGAATGCCTTAAATATCTATTAAAGGGCCATGCTAGAATAGGACATTATCCTTGACTTTGGCATTCTGAATTATCTCAAATGTACCTTCCTTAGCATGGGTTGTCTGGTCTTCTTAATGATGCCTACATGGCTATCCATTTGCCTTTACTTAATGTAGAAAAATAGTTCACACCTTTGAATGTTTGTATTCCCTGATGTCCACCTGGTGGACTGTTCCACCTACTAGAAATAAATCTCATATAGATATTTCTATATTTCCTATAATTGTTTTCTCTTTCCTTGCCACATTTTGTCTCTTCTTGGTGATCTGAGCTCTTGGGGCTACCTTCTTGCTTTCAGCTGGCTCTTCGACTCCTTCCTTAGTTGGTCATTGAGTTTGTTCTCAAGGCTTTTTAAAATCAATGGTTATTCCATCACCCTAAAATTGATATTCATGGGGACATCACTGGTCATTTTGAACCTCTTTGAACCTTGAACCTTGAACTCTTTTGGTTCAAAGGTTCAATGGTTCAAAGGTTCAAACGTTTTGTGAAGGGCCACGTTCGCTTTCTTCTTCTTCTTCGATTGAACCATTTTTTTGAACTTCTTTCTAGAATCTTTCGCTTCCTTCATTTGCTTGAAGCTTCTATTCAAACTTATGAACTCTTTGAACCCATTGAACCTTTGAACCTTTTTAACCTTTCTAGTTCAAGGTTCAACGGTTTAACAATTCATTCTCTTTCTTTAAAGCCTTTTATTCTCTAAGTCCATCAAACTTATTGAACTTGTTGAACCTTTGAACTTGTTGAACCATCTTGGTTCAAGGTTCAACAATTCAATCTTGTTTCTTTCATTTCTTCAAAGCTTTGAACTCTCTAGATTTACTAAGTCCATCTAAGTCATTTGAACCTTTGAACTCTTTTTGGTTCAAGGTTCAACGGTTCAATAGTTCAATCTTCGCTCTTTGATTTCATATTTTCTTTAAGTCTTTCAGATTTATTGAACTCATTGAACTTTGAACCTTTGGACCATTTTGGTTCAAGGTTCAATGAGTCAATGATTCAAGGTTAACTCTTATAAACCTTCTTTTCTTTAAGTCCTACAAAGTCATTGAACCTTTGAACTTGTTAAACCTTTGAACCTTTTGGAGGCAGGGTTCAATGGTTCAAGGTGGTTCATTCTAATTGTTTAAATCTTGTCATTAAGTCTTTTGATTGAACTTAGGCATTGAACTATCCTCAAAACACTAAGGAAAAGCCTTAAGTGTTTTGAACTTCCTTTGAAGAAAGCCCACCTGTTGAACCTGCGACTTCCTTAGCTAAAAAGGCCTGAATATTTGAAAAACTTAACTGCCCAAAATATTTTTGAGAAAGAAAAGAGAGAATTTTGGTTTGTATGTTATCCACAAAAGCAAGTGATATATTTTGGGAACAACAGGTCCAAGCTCACAAAATGGCAAGAACATTCAAACTTGAAATTACTCATAAAATGGTAAGAGTGTGGCAAAAAAGTTACTCATAAAATGGTAAGTGCATTCAAATTGAAAAATATCAAAAAATGGAAAGAGCATGGAAAAGGTTGACTAAGTTGACCTCAACATGAATCGAGCATTACCTAAATAGTCCCAAGATGGGACCTGAAGTCATTATAGTTTCACCTTACAGTAGAGGAATCTAACTAGATAACAACCAATTCAAATAAAATAGGTAAAGTTAGAAAATGGCATAGTACAATGTAGGTATGTTAAGGTGGTACTCTAAGGCATGATAAATAATTATATACCCTAATTTACCCATAGGTGATTATAATTAGGAAACAATAACATAGGTCAATGATACTAATTTTCTCATATGCAGTTATAATTTGTAGCATGATGGTGAGACACTAATTTACCCAAAGGTGATTATAATCAAGAATATTTGATTAGAACAAAACAAGAAATGAAGGATGAAACTACCAAACCACTATCATATTGCTCCAAAATATGGCCTCTATTTGGAATACTAAAATAACTATTAAAACTTGATTTGAATCATTATGCTGAAAGTTACTGTGAAAGTAATAGAATGGAACCAAGGGCAAAGGGCTAGGTAGAGGGGGTAAAAATAACTTAGCCGATAGGAAAGGTATATTAGAAGGGTAAAGTGATAGAATGGTATGGTAAAAATAAGAATGTCAAGATTATGGTATAATGAAAATAGGCCTCATAGACAATACACCAAGTATCTCAAGTGAAGTAACATTTGAGGTGTATCATATTCATTAGCTCATCAAGTTTATCCTTGTTTGGTGTAGTGATCCTGTATGCTCCAGTTCCATAGTTTGTAATAATGATGAATGGGCCTATCTAGTTGGGATTGAACTTGACTTTATGTTTCTTCTTAGTCATGGTATTCTGCTAGTTTTATTTAAGAACAAGATCACCAAGCTCAAATTCTTTGTGTTTAACCCATCAATTATAATGGCCATGGAGTCAGTTCTGGTAGGCTTGAAGGTTATTGATTGTAGCCATTTATTTCTCATCATGTAACTCTAGCTCTTACCGATGAGATACTTTGTATTAGTCTTCATCATCTAGGACATACTTCAAAGAGATATGTAAATAAGATAAATCAACCTCAATGGGAAGAATGACCTCAATGCCATAAACAAGGGAATATGGAGTGGCTCTTGTTAGAATATGATAATTGGTGTGGTAGGCCTAGAGGGTATGGAATATTTTTAGGTGACAATCATTGTTGTCCTCATTAATAATATTTTTAATGATGTTGATAATGGTTTTTTTTGATGTTTTTGCTTGGCTGTTACCTTGTGGGTAATATGTTATGGAAAATGTTGAGTAATATTGTATTTGACACATAGCAACTTGAAATCCTTATTTTTTAATTGCCTAAAATTATCACATATAATGTTGGATGGGATACCATAATGGTAGATGAGATGGTTGAAGATGAATTTGGAAATTTATTTTCCAGTCATGTGAGGGGTATAGCTTCAACCCATTTAGTGAAATATTTAATAGTGGTAAGGATGTGTTTATGGCCATAAAATGAGGTAAAGTTTATATTTCCAATGAAATCAAGGCCACATGTAGCAAATGGCCATGGTTTAAGTATTGGTTTCAAATTTTTGGCCAAGACATGAATCAGATTGGCATGCCTTTGACATTTATCACACTTTTTGACATATGTAGTTGCATCTACATCCATCATTGGCCAATAATACCTAATACATAGGATTTATTTGGATAAGAAATCCCTGCTTGTGTGGGCTCCACATACTCCTTCATGAACTTCTTGTAATGCTAATTTTGATTATGTTAAAGTTAAATAACAAAGTAGAGTTCCTTCAAAACTATGATGGTAAAGTGTTGGTCTGAATAAGGTATAATATGCGGTATGGTGGATAAAGGCCTTGGATTATTTATAGTATAGGTTTGATGGCATAATGTGTTCATGAAGATAGGCATATAGGTCTAAATACTAGATAGACTTGGGACCAATAATATCATAGATCATTGAGATGGTTGAAGGTTCATGATCTAGTGCTAGTAGATTTTTAATGAGGAACTAGTATTCTTTGGCCATATCCATATGATGAATCATGGATCTAATGGTGGCCATGGAATCTATTATTATATTAATGTCCCTTGGCATATATTCAAATTGGACATTGGTAATCTACTATTTGAGAGTATCGACTATGGCCTTGTATGGTACCATCTTGTCATCTTTGGTCTAAAACTGGTCTATAACCTGATTGATGATTAACTGAGAATCACCATAAACCTTGAGATGTTTAAAATTCCATTATACTATTTGATGAATCCCTGCAACAAGTGATTCATATTTGGCCATGTTGTTGGTACAAGTAAAGTTGATTGAAAATGATTTAGGGATTAGATCCCCCTATGGAGTAATAAACAAAAGGCCTACCCCTATTCTATGTGTAGTAAATGATTCATCAAAATATAGCTTCTAGTGATGATATTCAAGAGGTGTTTCAATGATGCTCATAATGGACACGTCTAAGAATTAAAATCTTAGTGATTTTGTATCTACAAGAGGTGTTTCAGTAAGCTGATCTATAAGAACCTATCCCTTGATAGCTTTTTAGTTGACATATTCTATCTCAAATTTGCTCAACAGCATGAACCATTTAGCCATGAAACCTTGTAAATCTATTTTGGATAGTAGATACTTGAGAAAATATACTTTTGAAATCACCATGGTCTTATTGTTTAACATGTAGTGTCAAAGTTTTTGAGCTGCAAAGACCATAACTAAATAGGATTTTTCAATGGGCATATAACTATGTTCACGAATGACTAGTGTATGATTTAGATAGTACACAACACATTATTTTCCATTATCACCATGTTAATTTAGAAGTTTTCTAAGGGCCTTATTTGTGGTAGATAGATATAGTAATAATGACATTATTGGCATAGGAGGCAACAAAATAGGTAGATTAGCAAGATATTTCCTTAAACACTTGAAAGATTTCTAACATTCATCATCCCAATGAAAAATGACACCTTTATTCAATAAGTGTATGAATGAATGGAATTTTTTGTCTAACTAAGATATGAAGCATTGGATGGATTAGATATTGCCCTATAAACTATGAAACTAATTCAAATTGGAATGTGGTGGCATCTCTATTATGGCTTGTACTTTAGCTTGATCGACTTTAATGCTTCTATGAGGTAAAATAAAGCCTATAAATTTGCCTAAAGTAACTCCAACACACTTATTAGGATTAATCCTAACCTTGTATTCACATAGTCTCTCAAATATTCTATTTAGTGTTTTTGGATGATTAGAACTGGTCTTTGATTTACCTAGTATGTCATAGATATAGTCTTTAATAATGTCATGCATCATATCATGAAATATGATGGTCATGGTTCTTTGGTAGGTGGCCTCAAAATTTTTGATACCAAATGGCATAACCTGATAATAGAATGTTCCCTATAAAGTGGTAAATGATATTTTATATTGGTCTTGTGGTACAATCTAGATCTGATTATTCTTGAAAATCCATCCATCAGTGAAAGCAATATTTAACCCATTGTGGAGTCAAATATCATGTTAATTTTTAGTAGAGGAAAATAATCCCTGGATAGGCCCTATTTATATCTCTAAAATTAGTTTAGATTCTAATTCCTTTTATATTTTTACCGATTGGCACAAAAATTGAGTTTCACTCTAAGTAGTCAATCAATTGAATACAACCTACTTCCAAAAGTTTTTCCAAATCTTTCTTCACTAATATAACAATGAAAGGATGCATATTTCATAATTTATATTTCACAACCTTGGAAATAGGATGTACCACAAGGTGGTGTACAACCAAATTGGGGTCCAAACCAAACATGTTTAAGTAGGCCCAGGTAAATATATCAATAAATTCCCTTAGAAGGGTTGTAAAGATGTCACATTTCTCCTCAATGAGGGAGACACTTAATTTAATCCATTCTGGGTCATCTAGAGTCCTAATGTTAAATTTTGTATTACCCTATAGAAGAAGATTCAAACCATATTCTAGAATGGTTGGTAAAGATTTAAATTGGCTTGCAATGTCAGAGTTCTCTCTTTGAACTTGCTCTTCAAGTTTACCAAGGTAAGAGGAGTTTGAATCTCCTAAGGGTAGGGATGGCCATGTGACAAACACTTTTGGAAACTCTTGAATGATTTGATTAAAAGACTATTGCTCTTCATAACTAAACTCAAACCCAAAGGCAAGTTCATCATTGGTGATCTCTTGAGTTATTTTTAAAGAAGGCTAAACACCCCCATCTACTAGTGCCTAAAACAAGTTTTCACCACTAGACTATCCTTTCTCTTTACTTTTACCGTAGTCTAAAAGTGCATCAAAGAGGTTTTAAATTTGGGACCTCAATATTTTATTTAATTATTTGTGACTGAGGGTGTTCACTTGTTCTCCAAAATAGGCTGTAAGATCCAATTTGATTAAGAACCCTTGTTTGTGGTCTCCCAATGGAACATTGTCTCTCAGGATTATAAAATCATATAAAGCCTCATCATTTTCAAACTCATCTATAGGCACTATGAATTCTTATTGGTCCCAATATATAACTTGAGGATGATAAAGAGGAATTAGATTATTACAAGTAACTCATCTAAGGGTCCAAATGGCATTAGTATCAAATAAATTGGTATTAGTGAGGTCATAAAAAGGGCTATGATTAGACTTTACTTTGATATCAACATCACCATCACTAGTCATTGGCATTAGAACATGAATAAGATATGTGGGGTCACCCCCAGGTAGTTTAAATATGAGCCCATAAGTTATTTTATACCAAGTGGCATAAATTTGCTCAAGTGTTCCTTGTTGATTTGGGTTGAGATTTCCTCCTTGATAGGCATGCTTTTCCATAATCTTGATACATATAGGTTACTTAGAATTATAATAAAAAATAACCAATTTTTCATTATACAACTAATATTCATTATATATGAGTCCCATTCTTGGCCAATGCTAATGTGAAAATGATAAGAGATGGAGTATGTAATTTACCTTTGCTCTTTCTTTTCCATTCCATGCAAGGTGGCCTAGATTTGGGTCCTCCATAGGAATTTTGGTTCTATGGAAGCTTGGCAATGTGTAATATATCATGGGTCAAATACTTACCTAGGCCATTAGTTGAGATAGTATAATGATTAGACATTTTAGGAGTAATCATATGGGAAAGTAAACCAAGGGTATTTGGGTCAATGCAACTAGCCTCTAGTGAATCAACAAGTATTTATTTCCCTTTATCCTTCTTGGAAATAAGATTCAAACTAAAATTGTAGTTATAGCTTTTTTACTCAATCTCTAAATGCTTCTAATGTTCATACGACTACAAATTTCCATGGATAGTGACCTCCACACTTGAATGGGAAAATATTATGATAAATCAAGGTATAACACATGGTATAAGGTATCATGGGTTAAAGGCCCAATGATAACTAGTAAGATGATGGTCCCCTATGATTCTCGTTCTTCATTATCATAGTCTTTGATTGTAATTATTTTTAGTTAGAGATCATCTATTGTGTATCTAAGAATATTTATGAGCTTTAAAAACATAATATTTAGGCCCTATCCATTGTCTATGAGGACACACTTCACTTTGTGCCATGTTATGACAACTTCTATGTACAATGGATTGTTATGTATAGGGCCAAGGGATGACATATCACTTTGGTCAAAAGATGACTAATAACCTAGGGATAGATGTCCAACTAAAGCTTGAAATTTTTCTAGTGATATGTCCTTAAGAACATGATATTGACCAAGAAACTATGTTAAGATGTTCTTGTGGATTGTAGACATGTGTAACAAATTCAAAATGGAAATTTGTGTAGGTGTCTTCTATAATTGTTCCACAATATCAAACATATTTTCCTTCATAGTGTTAAATGTATTATTCCTATCTATAATGGTGGGTTGGATGGGTGAAGTGGCAGATAGATGTGGGCTTAGTATGGTAATATTCGACTACCAAGTTGTTATTACATAATCAAGATTAGATACATGACCATTGTTGCTAACAAATGATGGTAGAGAAGAACCACATAGGATAAGTCTCAGTTGTTGGAACACTAATGCATGGTCATGGGTCAATCATGAGTTATTGGTATAAGGTTACAAATGAATGATCCCTACATTTTGGTACACCTATATGTAGTCCCAAATTAGGGAAAGGTCACTGACATAGGTTGGTTGGTTGGAATTGATTAGAAATGGTCTTGTTTGGTTGATACTTGGTCTTGGATTAATGGAAATGGTAAAAATAAGACCTCCTACAATGTGGCCTACAAATTTGTTGTAGTCATGTGAAATTTCATGATAGGTCTATTAGTTGTTGGCATTGTTCTGGCCTTGATTCCATCCATTTGGTTATTGTTGGTTTTGTTACTACTGGTATTGACTCTGCTTTTATTGATATTGTTGATGTTATCTTAGCTATTGATACTTTTGGTGCTACTATTCTATCCTTTATTGCTATTTTTTTTGTTCTTATGTTACAAAAAGGTGTTTTGATAGATGTCAAGGCTTTAATTAGATGTGGATGCTCCATTATCCAATGTTATTTCCCCATTTTCAAAAATATTAAAAATAAGATGTTTAATTAGCACAAAATAGCATAGATTATGTCCATTAACATGATGATATTCACAAAAATCATTCTACCTATACCAATCTAGCTATGGAATGCCCTCGAGATAGTGCTTCAAAATAGGCAAACTAATCAAATTAGTGGTAACTAGTTTGCAAAAAAAAAATCAATTGGTTCTCCAAGGTCACTAAAATTTTGGTGAGTAGGCACAATTCTCCTTATAGGAGGGGTTTTTAAAGGCAAAGGTTGTTGAATTTGTTATGCTAATATAGGGTATTGTGCTTGCTACATTTGATGAAGAGGTTATTGGGTAAGAGTAATTTTCATATTTGGCATAAGCTGAGTAGATGATGTTTTCAAAATTTAGACATGTCATGACTTGGTTATTCCATTTCTAACAACATTCTTATTGTGATTGAATAGATTAGACTTTTCATAATTATTATCCTAGGCTAATTACAATGCCTGCACTTAGACTTGGTTCTAGTTTTGGCCATTATTTTGGTTTTGATTCTAATTCTAATTTGATGAGGTTATATTAATTATCACTTTGTTAATAAGGTCCCTTTCAATCAAAAAACATTTATTAATGGTTTATTTAAAGGCATGTGCACACTAAAACCCCAAATGGTAAGATATCTTGTTATGCAAATTCTTGGTAAACATAGTGGCTAATTTCTTATCTAGTAAAATGTGGGTGAACTAGCTGTCAGGGGAGAATTACCTACAACAATCAATATACTCTAAAACCAACTATTAGGTGACCCCTTATCCAACGAAAGCACAATTGATTACTTTCTTATAAGCAATTAAACACGGAATTATACCAGAATGATAAAGTAACTAGAAACTTGAGACAACAAAGAATTTGAGAGACAATACACACTCTTGTATTAGAAATTAATAGAAGAAAATACAATAAGGAAGATGCCACTTCTTCCTCCACCTCAAAGGCTTGCCACACCTCAAGACCTTCTTCCCTCTCTCTCTTGCTCAACACAACCCAACTCTACAACCTGAGTTGCTATCCCTCCTTGAATGCTTCAGCTGATCTCCTTGACCTTGCTTGCTTCAATGCTTTTCCTTGCCTTCTTGATAATTACAATACATGCCTTATGGGTCTTTAAATAAAATCCCATGCTTACAAAAATAGAAATCTAACTACAATAATTAGACACGCAGCTCATGACTATAATTAGTCATTTGACATGCAAACACTCGCTTCACTTAACTAACTATTCGTCAACAGCAGTTCAGGAAATACACAGGTGACCAACATTGGTCCTTGCTTGCCTGGTGCTGCCGACGTCGGCCGACTCCCTGCCATCACCAATTTCCTTCTCCACTGTCTGTGACCGACGTCGGTTATACTACCGACGCTGGTTCCTCTGGTTCTTCAGCATCCTCTTCTTGTGTCTGCAAATAGTTGAAGCTTTTAGCTCCAAACCCTAACAATCTCCCACTTGGAGATAAACAGTTGCTACTGTACCTGTACCTGTACACCATCTATTTTGCTCCTTAGGCTCTGTATCCCTCTTCAAAGTTACTCTTGAAGACCAACCACCATGCAAACCTGTGATGCTAAACCTATCACTTATGCCAAAAAGAATTTTGCTGCTCCCAAATTCTTCATGACATACTTCTGAACCAACTCTACCCTTAGCTCAGAAAACTCCCTATATATGAAACCCTACAACAAGTAACACAATACAGTAATAGGATAATGTAGCTAATATTATCCAACTTGGTAAAGATAAAATACAATGGTCAAACCTCCATTGTCTGCAGCCTAATCAAGACCATACACCATAGCCTTCTATCTCATGTGTCCATCCACTCTCTTCTCTCAAATGGGAATCCATCCCTCTATCCAGTGCTTTCTTCCAGCTGACAACTCTACCAACAAATACCTATTTGGTTCTACTCCAAGGACTCACACTCCTCATCCATGTCAAGCTACCACTGTTTCTAGATTCTACCTGCATTGCTTCTTCCATCTTCCTAGTTCATGACTATCAGTAAGCAATATAAAGAAGGTGAACAATGAATATGAGGTTCACTTACCATTTCTGACCTCCACATGGGTGTTCGAGACTTATAGATCCACCCAACATCCGTTCCAGTGACCAATATTGGCCATCTCCCAATCTACTCCCATCCAATGTCAGTTCCCTGCACTGACCCTGACTATCGACATCATTTCCCTGGCCGACGCCGGTGTCCCTCCTATCGACATCAGTCCTTATGACCAACATCAGACTTCTCCTGCCCGACCTACCGACCCTACTGATCTGCACATGACCGATGTCGGTATCTGGCTGACTGACGTCGGTTCTAGGCGACTGACATCGGTGTCTATGTGTTCCTATAAGTGATGAAATTTTCATCTGCAAGCTCTTCTTGGATCAAACCTCTATCCATGCTGCCTTGCTTAGATTTATTCAGCCCCTGTGACTGATCTCTGTCCTTCATCTCCTCCATAAACACCAAGGCTTCTTTGTTCCTATCAAAAGAATCAAATTTCCTTTTCCTGCAATGAACTGTATCTATGCTTTTTGAATTTGAACACATACCTTTTGAATCAAGAACTTCCATTCCCTTCTTATTCACGTGACCAAGCCTATTAGACCACATCTTTGAATCTACACCAGAAGTAGAATCAGTAATACAAGTAGGTAGATAAAGAGTACTTACTTTCTTACCTCTTGCTAGAACAAGTGCTCCCTTGGTAACCTTCCAAGAGTCCACTGTGAGGGTTATTGTGCATCCCTCATCACCCAACCTTCCTATAGAAATCAAACTCTGCTTCAGAATTGGAACATGCATGACCTCCTTCAACACCCATGTGTTGTCAATCTACAATCTCAGCTGCACTTTCCCTTTGCCAACTATCTGACAAGGCGTACCATCCCCTAAATAGAGCACTCCAAAATCTCCCTATTCATACTCATGAAACAAATCTCTATTTGGGGATGCACAAAAAGATGAACCAGAATCTAAGATCCATGATCCTACTTGACTATCTGAAGAAAGTATGAGAGCATCACAATATTTGCATCCTTTGTTTCTTCAGTACCTGCATGTTGATTCTCTTTATCTCTCAACCAACACTCCTTTGTATGTCCTTTCTTTCCACAAAACCAACAGGTAATACCTTTGGACTCGAATCTCCTTCCCGACCTTGATTTCCCTTGCTCAACCTTCTCCCTTTGCCTTCCCCTGCTTTCTGCACTTAGAGCATTCCCTGATGATTCACCTGTGCTTCTCCTACGTATTTCTTCATTCAAGATCACACTCACAACATCATCAACTTTTAAGATTTTAGAAGCAGATGCAAAATTACTTACTGCCATGACTAAACCGTCCCAACTTTCAGGCAAAGAACATAAAATCAAGAGAGCCTTTACCTCATCATCAAAAACAATATTGACTAAAGCTAATTGGTTTACCAAACCATGGAAATCACTGAGATGAGTATGTATCGATCCACCTTCCTACACTTGCAAAGTAAATAGCTACTTCATAAGATATACCTTATTAGAAGCCGAGGGCTTTTCGTATAAATTCGCCAAGGACTTTATCAACTCTTTCATTGTCTTACACTGTGATAAGCTGGAAATCACAGATGATGCAAGGCTCAACCTTATGGAACTAAGAGCCTTCCGATCAAGAACACTCCATTCTTCATCCTTCATATCTATGGGCTTGCATGCAACCCCACCCAATGGTAAGTATAGATCCTTCTGATACAGATAGTCCTCAATCTGCATCCTCCGATGTTGATAATTCTTGCCGTTAAACTTCTCCATTCGTAGCTTACTTTCTTCTACCATTGCTGAACTCGCACTCAATCAAAAAACCCTGTGAATGACCTGTAATCAAAAAAACAATACCCTACTTCTTGCAAACCGTAGCTCTGATACCACTTGTCAGGGGAGAATTACCTACAATAATCAATATACTCTGATACCAACTGTTAGGTGACCCCTTATCCAATGGAAGCACAATTGATTACTTTCTTATAAGCAATTAAACACGGAATTATACCAGAATGATAAAGTAACTAGAAACTTGAGACATCAAAGAATTTGAGAGACAATACACACTTTTGTATTAGAAATTAATATAAGAAAATACAATAAGGAAGATGCCACTTCTTCCTCCACCTCAAAGGCTTACCACACCTCAAGACCTTCTTCCCTCTCTCTCTTGCTCAACACAACCCAACTCTACAACCTGAGTTGTTATCCCTCCTTAAATGCTTCAGCTGATCTCCTTGACCTTACACCTGTAGATCTCCTTGACCTTGCTTGCTTCAATGCTTTTCCTTGCCTTCTTGATAATTACAATACATGCCTTATGGGTCTTTAAATAAGATCCCATGCTTACAAAAATAGAAATCTAAATACAATAATTAGACACACAGCTCGTGACTATAATTAGTCATTTGACATGAAAACACTCACTTCACTTAACTGACTGTTCATCAACAGTAGTTCTAGAAATACACAGGCGACCGACGTCGGTCCCTGCTTACCTGGTGCTGTTGACGTCGGCTGACTCCTTGCCGTTATCAGTTTCCTTCTCCACTGTCTGTGACCGACGTTGGTTATACTCTCGATGCCAGTTCCTCTGGTTCTTCAGCATCCTCTTCTTGTGTTTGCAAATAGTTGAAGCTTTTAGCTCCACACCCTAACACTAGCTTGTGAGTGATCTCCATTATTATAGATAACTTGTAAAACTTTCACTAGCATTCTATTTATCTTACATCAAATCTACCAACTAAATATCATGCTCGATATTGTAGGAGAAGTGTTTCACAAAATTGTTAAAAAGGTCATCAAAATTAGAGATTGAGTTTTAGGCAATTTCAGGAACCATTCCAGAACTTGTCTTACTAAACTTCTTGGAAACAACACTAAGAGGTATATGTCATTGTAGACCACTATTTGACAAGCAACAAAGAATTTAGTTAAAAGGGCCTTTGGGTCACCTTTACCCTTATATTTTTTTAACTTTAGTGGTTTGTATCCTAGAGGAAATGGTATTTTTAAATACTCTATGTTGAATGGGTAGGAAAATACATAATCCAACTTAAACTTCTTGGTTTGCCTTCTGACTTAGATAGAGCAATTGCATCCTTCATTTGTTACATCTCGTGTGCAAGGAAATAAGAGGGAACATTGGTTTGAGAGGAGGATGGGTGATCAAAAATGGATCAATTTAACCAAGGTATAATGGAGGCATGGTTTGCTATAGAAGGTTGGTTTGGTTAGGGAATTGACTAGGAATATGCATATGCAAATTAGGATGTGATTGTTAGAATTTCACACATTATGGTGTGATATTCTAGTTTAGTTTTGGTATATAAGATTGGTTTAGGGGAAATTATGGTTGGGATGGAAGGATATGGCTTGGGTTCAAGTATTTTTCATACTAAGATTGATTAGGGACTTGCTATTGACTAGCCATACTTGGCTTAATAAGAGGAACTTGTGAACCAAGGCCCTATCATTTAGTTTATGGCACACTTAGAAGAAAAGGCAATTATTTCCTGATTGGCACTTGTGGAATAATAGAACTCCTTGGTCACATAAACACTTATTGTGGAATAGACACATGTTTAAGGTTTGGTAGTTTTCATTGACCAATATTCATACATTTTTGATTAGACATCATTTATGATTACAATGGTATGTTGGTCTATGACTATTGAGGTATGTTCATCACTACTTAGCAAGGTATAACATTGGTTTCCCCTATTGAGGTGGTAGTATGTTTTGCCTCTACTGCATTGGTATGTTGGATTGCACCTATTATTTTGGAATGTTAGTCATTACTTGTTGTGGTGTGGAAATATTTGTCACATTTTGTTGAGGCATGACACTAGTCATTGTTTGACTACTTAATCCTTGAGGTTGCATGCTTGAAGAAGTAGTTGATTGAGGATTAGAGATAGATTGTTATGGTTTAGAGGTAAAAGCTCCTACCCCCTATGTTTTTGAACTCCTTATGGTGTAAAATAAAGGCATGTTTTGTTTTAGACTAGTTATTTATGTATTTACACCATTTTGGTCTAGGTTAGATGATACTTACATATTATCCACTCTATTAGGGTCACTATTCTGTATAGAAGTAGAAGACACTTATTCAATGGCTAGGGCATTGAACATGTCTTAAAATAAAGTGATTTATACAAATGGGTCTATACCCTAATTTTATTGGCCTATCAATTTGATTAAAAATCTTGTTGAAGGAGATAGCTCAATAAGAGGAGAATTTGACATGGTCATGTTATTAAAGTTATGCACTAAGTTCAAATAGGTCTGGTATGATATTTGCATCTATATGAAGTGGTATTCCATGAGGCCCTTTCATATGAAAATCATATGTGGGTCTTGATATGACATTGGCATTATAGCTCGAGGATTTTTAGAAGAGGCCTTTTCAATGTTTTGACTATAAGGTATGTTGTAAGGTAGTTTTACTAGACTTAGAAAGTTTTCATGGGGGAAGTCTACTAGAAACTTAGCCCCTACCTCTATAGCTTTAATTAAAACTTCATCCTTATTTGAAAGTAATTGATGATCAAAAAAATTAGGATCATAGGTTGATGGCATCATTACATATTCTGGTTGATGTTGATCTTATTCTACAACTAAAGGTACACTAGCTAGGTACTATGTTATTTACTCTTGACCCTACTCTAAGTATGGAAGTGTGTTAACCAAATAATGGGCCAAAATATATTCACCTTACTCCCCTAATTGAGTATTGTAATGTGGATAAGGATCTATCTCATAAAATTACATCATCACCATATGGGTCTTGAACAAAGTCTTCTTGTGTGATCACATTACCATATCCTAGATTGTACATGACTCCACAATGAGTACAGTGAGACATATTCAAATAAATGATGAATGCTTCATGAAAAAAGGGATGAGAGTTCTATAAACTCTTAAAAGTACTTTCCAAAGGACAAATGGTTTAAACTTGGTCTAACTTGGTCAAAGTATGGAGTTGTATCTCCAAAAAGGTCTATGTTAAAACTTGGTAAAACAAATCTAACGTCAAATGTCTAACATTAAATGTCTCACATAAAAGGTTCAAGTGGATGACCTAAAATTAGAATTCCAAACTCTAGGTTCAAAATATTCCAAAAAATTGTGATCTAGGAAAATAAAAGTTGTTAGGTCTTTTGACCAAATGCGACATCAAAATCTAGGCTTAAAATAGGCATGTGATAGGACTTTTGGCAAAACAAGCACAAAATATAGACTTTAAACAAAAGGATGGTTTAATCTAACAAATATAAAACACTTTGGCATAGACTAGGCATTTGAACTTAGACATGAACTTGGTCAAATTAGTATAAGGCATAAGGAAGATAGGATATTTCTCCCAAATTTAGGCACAAATAATAGTTTTCAAAAGTGGGTAAAGAAATAACCTAAGTTACATAACCAAAAAGATAAATATCGATGTCTAAGCCCAAATTAAGTGTTAATCCAAAAATAAAATCACATGAATAAGTAAGGTTTTTACACCCCCTTTCTCCCAAGATATTGTACGGTGACATAGAACTTTGGGATACTTGCCTTATATACACAGTATTTCTATGATAAGTGGGTTTGTTCTAAAACTATAAGTTTCACGCATCTAGATGGTTCTAAGTGTGGTTAAAAATATATATACAATCACATTAATTGAGTTCATACTAGATAAATTCCTATGCAAGGGTCTATTCCTTTGCATAGCAATTCCATCTATATAATTCTTAGTGGAATCTTTTGGTTAACTAAACTTGACTTAGGTTTTCATTACAATTTGAGAGGCTATCCACTCAGCCCTCTGGTAATCATAATATATATGCCCTAATTTATATACCCCATCATGGAGTGGGTTTGGTACAATGCTAGGAGATGAAATCCTAGGTCAACACACCCCTAGAGAAATTGTGAGGAGGCTATGAACTCCTACTCACAAGCCAAATTACATAAAAATAAATGACTACCAAAAAGACTTTAAGGTCATGTTTATATCACCCAATTCATATATATTCTAAGAGAGTCTTAATTACATTCTTTTCACACCTTTGGATAAGAAACAAATATAAATAAAAAAGCAATTTTGGTCACCCGAGTTTCCTAAAAGGGATGGGGGGAGAGAATACACATCAATCATTTTTAAAAAAATTAACAACTTTGAAAAAAACAAGCATAAAACAAAACACTCCTAAAAGTACAAAATCTAGGCGTGAGTGTTTATTTTAATGTACCAAAGCAAAATATTTATGAAATTTATCCCCTTGGCTTTAGTTTAAAACTTGAAAAAAAATTCATAAAAATAACTAAGCACAAAAAATAGCTAAATACCTTTTAAATACCAAATAAAATGTTCAAGACTTAACCACTTTCAAATTTATTCCTCTTTCTTTCTTAGGTCCTATAATTTATAAAGGGTTTTTGCCTTCCTTGAATCACTTTCATGAATGAGAAAATAAGATTTTGAAAAAAGTTCTCAAATTTTCTTTATTTTTTTGATATAGAGATCAGCATCAATCTATGTAGGGATCCATGTCGATATGTATAAATCATCATCGATCAATAGGGATTGATGTCGATTCCTTCTTACCTATAAAAATAAAGTAAAATACAATATTTTTTCTCATAGAAAGATGGTTAGCAAGATGGGTATAAAACCTAAAAAAATACCAAGTCATATACGTAAATAGTCACACAAATGATTTTCAAGCTTTTAAAAACAAAATAAAAACTAGAAAGCTCAAGAATAACTTGTCAAATAGATTTTTTCCATGCTTGGTTCTACACACAGGGATTAGCATCGATCTTAGGTGAATAGACATCAATCATGGAATGATTAGCATCGATCTCTATGTAAAACTCAATGTCACCAAAAAAATAGAATACAAGAAAAATAAAGGTAAAACTTGAATTTTGAAGATTCCTAAGCTTTTTTTGTAAAACTAAAATCTGCATATTAGTCTCTTTGCATGTTTGGGATGCTCCATAATGTCCCATTGAGCATGCCATTTGTGATTAACTATTATTTGTGTTTTGTGTTATTTTAGATTTTGTTTGTTGTTTTTTCTTTATATTTTTTGTTTATTTACCTATTTGTTTACCTATTTATTTACTTTATTGTTATGACTTGATTTAGTCTAGGTGCATTCATTAGGTGATTCTTTATGCATCATTATTTAATCCATTCATACTCATACATCAACATTTTCATCATGGTTTTTATCATTGGTGCATTATTTTCCACTTATTATTGGATTGTGTGTTAGTCCTTATGCATATTTTAGCCACGTTACCATGGTGTTCTATCATCATGTCTATCATCATGTGCTATAGAAAAACTTAGATCAGGAAGTTTACACAATAATTACGCCATGATATATCTCCTTGGCATTATAAAAATTCTTGATCTAATCCCAAATCATTTCACAAATAGAGTAATTAAATCATGAAATATGTTTTCCCTTGCTAGTTCAGACAAGCATTTCCCTACTAGTAGGTTACACAAATTCATCTTTCTCCTCTGTACCACTTCACCATCATATTCCATATCGTGTTTACCACTATCAGGGTAAAATAATTATAACCACCTTTGGGAAAATCATTGTATACCATCCCACTTACGTTTCCAATGATTCTAACCACTTTTAGGCAAATCATTGTGTTTCCATCCATTTAAAGGTTAATGACTATAACCGCTTATGGGAAAATCATTATCTTTTCTTTGACCAACTAGGGCATGTTTTCATTATGATAATTCTTATAACCATATTTGGGTAAACCATTATCTCTATCTACCCAACTAGGGTATATTTTTATCCTTCCAATGATTATAACCACTTGTGGGCAAATCATTATTTCCCCTTTGATGATTATAACCACCTTTGGTAAAATCATTACCTTTTTTTCCATCAGGCGTGCTATTTTTTAATCATAAGAATACAAGAAGGGAGATTAGTAACATGTTAGTTCAAGAAATAAACACACTAACACTTACACTCCAAGCCTAGATCTTAGGGGTGAGCCTAATTAATAAAAGACAAGTGAAAGCACAACTAAAATACAAAATACAATTAATCCTTTACCTTCCTTAAGAGATCTAAATGCATTTTTGAGTGGCTTTCTCAACTTTTTATTTAAAGAGTCTTTGACAATGGAGGTTGTGTATCTCTTTCTCTCCTTGGCACCATGGCTTGTGTTGTGGATTGGCTCAAGATTTTAGAATTATAACACTACTTGCTAGGAATTTTTGCATTACAACACTACTCTAATAAAATCTTTGAAGTCATTTGTGAATGATAACTTTGCACCAAAATAGCTTCTTTTATTCAATAGGTAAGGCATTGTATTTATAGAAAATGGATCGAACCTCATCTAAGGTGAGTCAAGGTGGAGTTTAAACATGTAATGAGTTAAAACCTAACAAAAGTGAGTCAAATATAACCCCAATAGAGTTAATATTTTTCAATGAATAGGCATGGGTCTCCAAAATGAGATATTTTAGGATATTTCCAGAGAGCTTGACAACTCACAAAAGGTCATGATGAAAGGTTAGGAAAATTGAATTTTTAAATTTCCTTTTTTAGTTATTCATTAATTACACATGGATAATTCAACTAATCATTTAATTTGGTTTAGATTTATTATTAATTCTAATTATCCATTTAGATATTTTAAGATTTGATTTTTATTCATGTGCCCCACTTAATAGGTCTATAAGCCAAATTGATTGATGTGATGTCGTAGGATGATTAGGGATGAATCCATGAGAGGTTATGATTGCATATGATAGGATACCCTAATTAGGGATGCCTCAATGTTATTATGAGCTTTGATTAATGATCCACAAGTAAATTTGGAATGTTTAATGATTCCTAGGCCTAATTTGTAATGGTTGGTAGGAATAGGTCTAAAGTCTGGTAGAAATCTAGTTAGATATATGGTAGCATGATCTTTTGTGGACCTCTTTAGTTCCACTCTATTTTACTTTATTTTAAATACCCCTTATTATTCTATCATTTATGTGTTTTTAGCCTCTAGACTCCTATGTCCGTGATGGACACTTATGTCAATACAAGTATCCAAAGATGATGCAAGTGTCCAGACCTATTCTCTTACCCTTTTCTATATATTTTGATTTTATGATTGTTTATTAGTCCTTTTTGTTCATTCTAATATCAGTTATTTTCCCACTATGTCCTAATTTGAAATCAATAAATCCCTATATGTACAAATTTTATAGTCTAATTACACCACATGGAATTTTTGATAAATCAAGTTCTAATTGGTAAATATTTTACATTACTAGCTATGAATTTTCACTACAATACTAAATTAAACATCTAAAACATTCAAAATATCATCATATTCTTGCATTGCTTATATCAAGAGTTACTATAGGAGAAAGACCATATAGTTGCATAGTTACAATTACACACATATGCCTAGGAGGGAGAACTAAATGTGAGTTTAAGGTCCTCTTTGAATTATTGTCTATGTAGGTAGGACTTAACAATAATCAGGGTTTCTAGGGTAAGCTTGACTCATGTGCTAACCCCTTTTTACCAAGTTGTAGGAGGTCTAAGTCAAATGAATAAGGGTTTTGTTTATTGGATGGATCTCACACATAGGTGGATTTAATTTGAGTCACAATATATTTATATAGGTGACAAAAAAAATTTGGTATAAAGTTGGATCTATTCCTTGGTGTACCTTGTACAAGACACCTATGTTAAAGGTAAACACTTGCATCGAAGCAACTATCTCTATTTGATGTAACTATTTGGTGGACAAAAATAGTAACAATGTAGAACAAACAAGGCTCAAACTTACAGTGTAGTCCTATGATGATTCTTGATCACTGTCATGCCTTTTAAACATAATATAAAATAAGATATGCTCTCTTTTATCCCTTAGTTACTTTGTACTTATTGTATTTATTGTACATATGTGAATGGGTAAAGGATATTAACTTTATTGTATATTATTGAATCCTGAATATTACCTTGTTGCATTCAAACAAATTTTAATGCTTACATGTTATCTTGTGAACTCCAAAAATCATAAAATAGTAACAATATATAGGTTTGCTAAAATATATTATGAATACATGGATTTCAATCAAATTATAACACACATCCTTAAACTTTGACTATGCCTAAACATATTGACAACAAAAAATAAACCTAACTACAAAAATATGGTTAATAAATTATCTTAAATAACAATAGATCTAGAGATAGTTGTCAAAGTTTTATTATCTAAATCAGGAGTTTATGGAAAGAAATTGAGAACCTTGAAAACTCATGGCAAATTGTGGACCTTATCCAAAATATTAAGTTTTTCCTTTGGATTCTAGAATCATATTGAGTATAATTTAGGGGTGTCAGAAAGCACAAATTATGTTTAAAAATATGTTCACCAAACCCAAGTTTCCAAAAACCTCACTCATTTTTTTCACCAAGAAAACACACTTCTTCTCTTTGCCTTATTTGAATAGTTAAATATGAAAATGATAAGGAAAATAATGTGTTTTGGGAATTGCATTACACCAAGGAATGATTGGGTTTCCTTGATATTTTTCATTCCCCTTGATGATGTACAATATCAAAAAAACCTTCCAATAATCATAATAGTTCATCAATCAAGTAAACTAATACAAGATCTCACTAACATGAACTTTAGTACTACAATGGTTGGTCTCCAAATATTTCTTGATTTCTCTATAATGCTTATAAATTCTCAATAAATTTATGTGAAATATAAATGTTATATGTTTTTTCAAATCATTTATAGATGACTTGAATTCAAATTAAGAATTTATTGGCATAAAAAATATTATCAAATGGTTGAAACACAAAAAAAAAGATAGGACCACAAATCACAAGTATATCCTTACTATTGGGACCACATAAAACCTAAGAATTATATTAAGCACATTTTGGACCCTAGAATTCTATTGACCACTAAAAGACCATGAAATCAATAGAATAGTGAAATGGGAGACAGAGAAAGGGACATGAAAATAAACCACAAAATATGTCAATAACACCTAATTTAGACAAATAACCTAAAACTACATGAGTACCTTAGAATCATGCAATTTTACAATTAATAAACACTTAAGGACCATTTAAAGGGGTCTACAATAGATTAAAATCATGTTATTTAAGAACTAATAAATGCCAAGGGGCCATTTATAGGTGTCTACACTATTATTACCATCTATAAGTTTCAATTTTTTTTTTAAAAGTGTCATTAAAATTTATGTTTATTTCATAAATTTATCTAAAATCCCTTGTGGGGTTGACATAAGTTAATCATAAACCTCGTGTTGAAAGTTAACCTATTAATAATATTTAATTTTTCAAGGTGTTAATTGAAATTTAAACCTTGGTATGCATAGAAGGAGGTTTCCCACATCAAAAACTATTTTTTTAGATATGGGTTTTGTTGTTCCCAAAATCAGCTGCGCTTATTTTTAGACAACCCCTATGAAACTTGTTCATTTCGTCTTTCGTCTCTCTAAGCCCATTTTTGAGATAGGTTTTTCTCATTCTCATGCCTGCTTAACTAACATGTTTTCAAGTTCGTGACATCTTTTCGTTACGTTTTTCCCAAAAATGTGAAAGTTGTTACGGTCTCAATGCGAGTAGGAGACCAATTTTTGGCTTTTTCAGAGTTAGTATTTTTCTTCTATTTTCCTGCAAAGGTGGTAAATTTTTCCACCATTGCATATTTTTATGCAAAGGTGGGGAATTTTCCCACCATTGCATATTTTTATGCAAAGGTGGGGAATTTTCCCACCATTGCATATTTTTATGCAAAGGTGGGGAATTTTACCACCATTGCATATTTTTATGCAAAGGTGGGGAATTTTCCCACCATTGCATATTTTTATGCAAAGGTGGGAAATTTTACCACCATTGCATATTTTTATGCAAAGGTGGGAAATTTTCCCACCATTGCATACCTTTCCCTCATTTTTGCTATCTTTGGAAAATTTTCATTTTTCATGCCCGCTCCCTTTTTTTTTTTTTTGCTTTTGGACCTGCTCACGTCTCATCCCTTTCAAGCACATTTCCCTGATCGTGACCAGCAAATGTGCAGTTCTCCCAGATCGCTACTTTCTTCTCCTGATTGCATAATCATGATTTCTGCTGCAGTTTCTGTGAAGGATCCCTCTTCATCGATGTCTTTTCAACAAAAGTTCTTCCAGATCACTGAAGTTTCTCTGAAGAAGTCGAAGACCATGAAGAAGACTGAAAAATAAAGATTGAAGTTGTTCTTCCGTGCTTTATTCAAAATGCACTTTGTAATTGTCTTAGGGACATTTTTACATGCAATTTTGTAATATGTAATTACATGTAAATATTTCAGAAAAATATCTAAAAGTCAAAGATGAGTAATCTTTGACCAAGATATTTTGTATATTTCATTATTTTCTATTTTTGAGGATTTTCTCCCTATATATAGTGGAGAACTCATTTGTAAATGATCTTGGAAAATTTAATAGCAAATACTCTGCTGAAATTGAAGCAACTTTTGAGACTTTGTGCTGAAATTTGTAAATCATATTCTGTTGAATGAATGAGAAGCAGGTTATTTCAGACTTTGTGTTGAAATTGTCTGTGTTATTTAGGAAATAGTTCTTATGTCCTTTTTCCTGGTAATATCTTATTCATCTAATTTGATAAGCAAAGTGGGTGTGTTTATTTTGTCTAAGGGCATTTCTAGAGGGTAGAAGATAGACTTTGTGTTGCTTTTATCTTTAAGATTCAGTTATCTTCTGTAGTTTTAGGTGAAGATTTTGTGCTTCACTTTACTCTACGATTGTACTTGTTCTAGATCGGTGAAGAAACTACGGAAGACTTTATGCTTGTGTGAGCATTCTTGTGAACTTTGTTACTACAGGTGATTTCTTGTTTTCTATTTAATATCATTCCTGAAAGAAGAGAAGTGTTGTTAGCTTAAGACCAGATTTTCCCTCTTTTGTTCTTTATACATTACCTCTGAAAAAAGAGAGGTAGATGATGTTATACCACCCCCATGTGTTATTTTCTACTTAATTATATGCATATATCCAGCATGTAAGTATTTATAGGGAACCTACCCTTGATGAGAGGAGAGATTTACTTCATCTAGATCTGGTAAACCCATACTATTCGTGGTGTAAATCTCCCTATGCTGTGGCTGATATCTCCATTTTGTCATCAGTTAGTTGACGACAAAATATTCACCCAACAGGTTTTACCACAATGGTGTAATTGTAATGACAAATAGGGATGATGGGAGGGTTAAGAGTGTAAGTCATCAATGAATATGATGGAACTTAACTTGGTCTCCATTTGACCATTATAAGGCATCATTTCTTATTGATTGATGAAGGCAATAAAAAAGAGGAGTTTGGAGCTTATTTTAGATGATATTTTATGATTATGTAGTATCTCAATCTTGTACACTTGGAAAACTTAGAACTTGGTTGATCATCTCAGTTCTTTACCTTTCCCACTTGTGCAAGTCTTGCATCTACTTTATATTTATGATCCTTGGCCTATATCTCTTAGTTTTACCAATCTTATATTGATGATCCAAGCCTTATATCTTACCCAAAATGTGTTTATCTTCCATCTCTATAAGTTTTAAACCTATCTAGACACTAACATCTAGGTTAGATAGTAGCATCTATGTTACTATCATGTCCCGATGAAATTGTCCAGTTCCATAAAGTCATCTAATTTACAAATGAAATATATCTTAATGGTTGGCATAAGTGATTTAATGTAATTTATTACTCCAAAGTATTGATATAAATACAATATCAACCCTCATTCATTCCTCACCTAGAAACACCTAGAAAAAGACCAAAGAGACCAAGGCATTTATCAAAATCACTTTATCAAGCATTAAATTGTACAAAGTGTCCATGTTTATATACCAATTATAGGTACAACACATCTATAGGTCTAAATTAATAAACAATTATCCTAAGAGCCCAATTTTACAAGTTAAAATCTAGGTCATTGTTGTACTTGCTTTGCACATATTATATGATTCATGTTGACCAAGTTTGACTTTTAGGTCAAACTTGGACCCCTATAGGTAAGAAAATGCTTTCTTAGATGATATAATGATATAAATCTATTGTCATTGTGAGTATCATATGTCGTTTGATGTTTTTCAATGCAATTTTAGCCTTGGTCTTAGTTACATTAGTCAATTTGTCAATTTGGGGTCATTTTATGTGTTTTTAAGGGTCATTAAGGTAAGTGGCATAGGTCCCAAGGTGAATAGGTGTCCTATTTTCATTAAAAATATCCAATAGGTGTTAGGTTGTGGAGATAAAAGCTTCACTGATACAAATAGGTGAGGAGGTTGTAGAGAGTTTGTTGTTGTCACAGTCACCGGCGTCAGTCAGGCCAACCGACGTCGACAGGGTATAGACAGGAAGCAACTGACGTTGGTCAGGGATCGGCCAGCGTCGATCACCTCCAGGCAAACAGGGACCAATGTCAATTGCCTGTGTGGTTTGAGCTATGAGTGTTACAGGTAGTTAGTTAATGAACCAAGTGTTTGCATGTCAAAAGCCAAATTTAGACTAGAAGCTACAGATCTAATTATTGTAATTAGGTGTCTAATTATTGTTTGCATGAGATCTATTTAAGAGACTCATTGGTTGTATTGTAAAGTGTTCTAGTTTGAGTTGAGAAAAGTTAGCTCCTTCTATATGTGAGGTGAGCAAGGGTGTTCCTCCTAGTTCCACAGCAGTGCCAAGGTGGGTGTTGGTTTTGGAGAGTCAGCAGGATTCTTCAGGGGTGTAGGATCTTGGTCATCAGGTGTGCATGGATACGTTAGGAGATCTACATGGTAAGTAAGATCATTGATCTGTAGGTGTATGTGTCTATAAGTTCTAAGGTTCATAGGTGTGCAAAACTAGATTGATTTGTAGGTGTACAAGATCAGATAGGACAGCAACACAACAGGGAGTAGGATCAGGTAGGATCTACTTGGAGTACAGTGTGTACTCAGAAAGAGAGCAAAGAGGAAGGCAAGGAATATCCTTCCATAAGTAAGATCAAATTGAGGTGCAAGTTGTTGCAGGTTCATGGGAGATCTACTTGAAGTATGATTGTGTACTTGTGGAGTGCATGGAGCACTTGTGGAGTGCGTGGAGCACTGGAGTACTGGCAGTAGTGGATACTGACTGGTTGGAGGTGAACACCAACTCTGTATTTGAGTTGTGTGTTGTGACTGTAAGAGAGAGAGCTTTCAGGGAAGATTTATTGTTTATGCCCTAGAGGTGTGGGAGCCCTAGAGGTGTGTAAGGAAGAAGAACTATGGTAGCCTTCTTTGTTGTATTTCCTCCTGGAAGAGTTTTAATACAAGTTGTGTATTGTCTCTCATATTCTGTGTTATTTCTGAATTCTAGTTACTTATGTATTTTGGTTAATTTCCGCATGTTAAGTTGCTTGGTAATCAATTGTGTGCTTCCGTTATTTTCCCAACAAGTGGTATCAGAGCTAAGATTGCAGGGAGCAGGTTTTGTGTTTGGTTACAGGTCACTCTCATGGGTTTCTGATTGAGTGGGAGTAGAGCAATGGTAGAAGAAAGTAAGCTAAGAATGGAGGAATTGAAAAGCATAGATGATCACTTACGGTCCTATGGAAACAAAGAGCAGGGAAAAGAAGATTGTTGGTTGGTAGCAGATCAGCATGAAGGAACTGAAGATGCAGATGTTGTAGGTGTTGTTGCATAGGATGCTCTGGGAGGTTTCTTAGATAAAGTTGAATCTTGGTTAATAGATTCTGTTGCCTCTTTCCATGCAGCCCCAAGGAGAGGAGCTGGTGAGCCTTGTCAAAGAATTGGCAAAGGGCAAGTGAAGCTAAAATTATAGGTGGCCAACACATGGGTGTTGAAGGAGGTCATGCAGGTCCTAGGCTTGGAGATGTGGCTAATTTCTTTAAGAAAGTTGGGTGATGAGAGATGCACAAGAACTCTCACAGTAGATGCACTTAAATTAGCTGGTGATAAGAAAATAGGTACTCTTTATCTACTTGTTTATATTATTGATTCTTCTTCTATTGCAAAGATGTGGCTTTGTAGGCTTGGTCACATGAGCAAGAAGGAGATGCACGTTCTTAAGCAGAAGACTGATATATTTGACAGGCTTAAGAACTGGAAAGCCTTGGTGTTTATGGAGGAGATGGCAGATAGAGACCAGTGGATGGGGTTGGATACTTTTGAGCAAGGCAGTTTGGACATGGGTTTTGATTCAAAGGAGCTCATAGGTAAAAAGCCATCACTCACAAGAAAACATAGGTACCAGCATCAGTTAGGAGGAATCGGTGTCAAACAGACAGGTGCCGATGTCGATCATGTGTAGACCAAAGCTGGTGATGTCAGGTAGGGTAAGACCAACATCAATCAGGAGGATCGACGTTAGCAATAGGTATGATTGATGTCGATCAGGAGGACTGACATTGGTAACAGGAGACACCGACATCGATAGAGTTGGTAGTCAGGACAGGCGCATGGTAACCAACGTCGATCGGATGTAGATTGTGTAGTGACCAAGGTTGGTCACTGTAACAAATTTTGGGTAGACAACAAGCTATCAAGGAGTCTCAAATGCCCATATGGAGGACTAAAGGTGGTAAGTAAGCCTCAAATTTGTTGTTCCTCTTCTTTATACTAGTTACTGACTGCAGAGCAGGAAGGATCCAGGAAATAGTGGGAGCATGGCAGGAATATGATGCAGAACCAAATGGGAGATTTGGTAGGGTTTCCAGCTAGTATGAAAGAATAGAGATGAATGGATACCTTACTTAAAGAATAGAGAGAACAGACACGTGAGATGGAAGGCTAGGTCATACGGTCTTGAGGTCACTGCAGGACAGTGGTACAGTGCTGACAGGTGGTACCAGGTGGATGACAAAGCAAGGCTTTAGTCAATGTTAGTAGAACCATTGTGTTTGTCTTACTAGGTGGATGATGGTCACAACATTATCCTATTGTTGTATGTGGAGGATGAGCTTGGTTAGGTTCAGACATATAGGGTTTTGCTGAGCTAAGGGTAAAGTTAGTTTAGTGGCATGTCATGAGGAATTTGGAGCAGTGAAATTCGTTGGCATGAGAGACATGGAAGATCAAAGGTTGATTTTATCTCCAGTGGGAGCTGATGTGAATCAGGTGTTGGCAAGGTTCAGGATGCAGAACTGGAGCACACTAAGGGCTGGACAATTTAGTGTCTGAAATCACATGAGGTCTGGTATAGACCTGAGTTTGCCCAAGCAGTGGGTGTTGTCAGAGAGTTAGGAGCCAATTTGGGGAAGTGGGTTCATAGGTATTTGAGAGGGACTAGCAGTAGGGATTCATGTTATGTAGGGTTAGGACTTCACTACATGGGTTTGTAGGTTCAGATGTGGCAGGGTACTTGGATGACAGGAGGTGCACCATAGGTTGTGTGGTGGGTGGTCTTTAGGGTTGAGCTTGAAGAGGGATACAAGCCAAGAAATAGATTAGACAAGATGCAGGTATAGGTACAGTGCAGCTATTTATCTCCAAGTGGGAGATTGTTAGGTTGTGGAGCTAAAAGCTTCATTGATTTAAATAGGTGAGGAGGTTGCAGAGAGTTTATTGTTGTCACAGTCACCAGCATCGGTCATGCCAACTGACGTCGATAGGGTACAGACAAGAAGTAACTGATGTCAGTCAAGGATCAGTCGGCATCGGTCACCTCCAGGTAGATAGGGATCGATGTCGGTCACCTGTGTGGTTTGAGCTATGAGTGTTACGTGTAGTTAGTTAACGAACCAAGTGTTTGCATGTCAAGAGCCAAATTTAGACTAGAAGCTGCGGATCTAATTATTGTAATTAGGTGTCTAATTATTGTTTGCATGAGATCTATTTAAGAGACTCATTGGTTGTATTTTAAAGTGTTCTAGTTTGAGTTGATCAAAGTTAGCTCCTTTTGTGTGTGAGGTGAGCAAGGGTGTTCCTCCTAGTTCCACAGCAGTGCCAAGGTGGGTGCTAGTTTTGGAGAGTCAGTAGGATTCTTCAGGGGTGTAGGATCTTGGTCATCAGGTCTGCATGGCTACATTCGGAGATCTACATGGTAAGTAAGATCATTAATCTATAGGTGTATGTGTGTGCAAGGTCTAAGGTTCACAGGTGTGTAGAACTAGATTGATTTCTAGGTGTGCAAGATCAGATAGGACAGCAACACAATAGGGAGCAGGATCAGGCAGGATCTACTTGGAGTATAGTGTGTACTCAGAAAGAGAGAAAAGAGGAAGGCAAGGAAGATCCTTCCATAAGTAAGATCAGATTGAGGTGCAAGTTGTTTCAGGTTTAGGGGAGATCTACTTGAAGTATGATTGTGTACTTGTGGAGTGCGTGGAGTACTTGTGGAGTGTGTGGAGCACTGGAGTACTGGCAGTAGTGGATACTGACTGGTTGGAGGTGAACACCAACTCTGTATTTGAGTTGTGTGTTGTGACCGTAAGAGAGAGAGATTTGAGGGAAGATTTATTTTTTATGCCCTAGAGGTGTGGGAGCCCTAGAGGTGTGTAAGGAAGAAGAACTGTGGCAGACTTCTTTGTTGTATTTCCTTCTGGAAGAGTTTTAATACAAGTTGTGTATTGTCTCTCATATTCTGTGTTATTTTTGAATTCTAGTTACTTGTGTATTCTAGTTAATTTCCGCATGTTAAGTTGCTTGGTAATCAATTGTGTTCTTCCATAAATTCCAAACAATAGGTTAGTATGAGTGTCAGGGATGTTAGTCACATTAGAATTTTATAGGTTCTCTAATTGAAATTATAGGAATCAGTTGGAAAAGGGAGAAAATGGCACTTATTCAACACATTGGGAAGTGTGTAATGTGGGGAAGATCATGGAGGGTCTCTTAAAATTCATAAAATTCACCTCAATATTTTTTTCATTTTGGAAAGTCCATTTTGATGCCAAAACTATTCTGCATATTTCTTGCTTTTCTAGACAAACTGAAGTGACCTTTAGGTTTTTGCTCGGTACAGACAACACAAGTAGTTTTAGGACAAATTATTTTAGGATGTTTTTTCACAATATGATACATTAATTTTAATATATATTTTTAATATTGGTCAACTATGCTTTATGAACCATTGTTAACAAGTTGACTATGCAGTTTTGCTAGCTATTTCCTACACCCTATAGGTTTTGCTTCATTTTGGAAAAATCCATATGAACTAGTTGGTGATGTTAGCTCCAAAGGGTGTTTCAATCCATATAAAATTGTATCCATTATTGGTTTCATGATTCATAGGTTTGGATGAACAAATTTGTCTATGATGCAAGAAGGTGTCACCATGTGCATTTTCAGTTAGAGTGATTCTATTTATTGAGTGTCTCTCTCCTATAAGTGTCTCATTAAACTAGAAAATAGTGTTTAATAAGCCTATATTTCATGTTACCACCTATTTTCATGTTTGGGTTTCACCATGTTACCTCTTGGTTTGTTCCCAAGCTTGTTTGCCTCCATTGTCAACTCTTTGCACATTTTTAGTTGCAGTCCCATGCATAAGCTTGTCCATCCTATCTATGAAGTGATAATAGAGGTGTATTGGCTTATCCAAGACTTTATTAGTTTAATTTATTTATTTTTTGTGCTTGGGGAGGTGTAAGTTTGAACATATGCTCATATTCCATGCCAAGGCAGTTATTTGATGCATCTGTCTGCTCTTTTCACATATATGCAATGGTTTTTAGGTTGGAAAAGGTGTTTTTAAGCTTGTTAAAACGTGTTTCTTGGTGAATATCATTTATTTGAATAATTATAATGAATTTTTATCTATTTTTAATCTATTTAACATCACATTTTTCCACATTTCATGCTTTGCTTGCCTAATTTGCCCAAAACACTCACCTACAGGCCCCTGATGATGTCATGTTAATGTGTGGAGAGAGGGACATGTACTCCAACTACTTATCATTTCTAAATATTCATTGAAATTAGTAAGATAATAATACAAAGTTCACATTCATATAAGGTTTCATCTTGCTCATGCCTAGTTCACTACCTATGCACCAAAATATTCACCTACAGGTGGCTGAACAGGGAACCAAAAGCCTACTTGAGGAGATGGAGACAAATTGACACTTTTGTAAAACCTTGGTATGATGAAAAATATTTTAAAAAATATATATATAAGGTATTAATATGGTAATTTGAGTTATAAAATCATGTTGAGAAGATGAAGACTATGTTTAGGCCTTTTAACCCTGAATTGACAAAACAAAGATCCAACAAGTTTTGTGTATATCCCATAACATGTTTTCATAGGGTTATAAAGAATATAGAGTGGATAACCTTATTTCCTATAGTATATACTATACCCATTCCAATTTTTAAGGTCAAATAGTGAGGTAAAATGCATTTCTTAAGACCTCAAACATGCCTAAGAAAACACTAAATCCAAGTAGTTAACACCTACAGGTCTGAGCCCAAAAGAAGCACTTTTCATCTAGGTTGGTAGTTTTGGGTAATATCTTCACATTGGGGTGGTCCAAGGTGGTTTAAAAAATATTTAATTATACAAATATCAAGTAAATAGTTTTTGAATATTTTTTTAGCCCCTCTACACACCATTAAGTCTGTACAACAAACCCAAATGCTCACCTATAGCTAGGCAGGCAAACAGTGAGCTATTTTCATGCTTGGTGATGTTTAAATGGAATAAAAGGTGTGTTAAAATAATTATAATGATCTTTTTTTACCTAAAATTGGTTTAATTTAGTATCTAAAAATCATAACCAAGGTCTATCTAGGCCATGAACACCTATAGGATGGGTAGTTTCAACAAGAAACATAGTTAGGTTTGGACACACAGTCACCATTGGCAAGGTGTTTGAAAAGAAATGAAAATGGAGTGATGAAAAAAGTTTATTAATAATTTCCTTAGATTCATTACAACCTTTAAAAACTTTTAGGATGTGATAAATAGACCTATAGGTACCCCTCAGGCATGCAAAATGATGACCTACAACAGTGTCTTAAGGAGAAGTAGCTCAGTCCAAGGAAAGGTAAAATTTGAGTTCAAATGGAGCATATAGGTGAGTGAAAATTAAAAATACTAATTATATTAATTTATATGGTGTTTTAAGGAGTTCATGGGCATCATGACCAAATGGATAGGGTCAATGGCACCTACAAGTAGAGTTGTGGGCAAAACACCTCATCTAAGTAGTGTTTTAAAAGTTGATACAAGATGGTATCTTGAAGGCTCTTAAGGAGAAGTGTTGTTTAAATGGACATGGTATTAATTAAATATTGAATCAATGTATATTCCCACACTACACATAAGTTCCAAGGAAGTAAAATGATGACCTACAACAGACCCTAGAAAAGTGTCTCAGTCCAGTCAATAAGGACAGCTTTTGGGGTAAAATGTGCATTAGCATGGTAAATGTGAACCCATTATTGATTGAACAGTGAATTATCACCTTAAGTGGTATGTTATTTATGTCATGAAACTTTCCCAAAAAGGAAAAATAGGGCTCACAATAGGGTCCCAAGACTCTATGCACAATCACAATAGGGTTCAAGTTAGTAAGGGTAAGTGAGACATGGATTGTCTAGAGATGGAAGGAAATTTTAAATGAATAAAAAATGATCCATTATATTCCAATATTTTTCATAACAATCCCATACCTTTCTAAATTTCTCAAATGCTTTCCCCTCTTAACAAATGGATAATAGTCTATACAAAAGACTAGGAAACCCCTTTGCCCAATGAGCAAATATGAAGAATCCATATAGGATAAGTGTTTTGAATGGATTTAAAATATCCATGAGAAAAAATTTAAGGTGTGGATAATTTTTAAACATCATAAAATCATGGTTCTAGCTTGGAGAGGTCATCCATAGGAGGTTTTGAAAGAAATGTAGGAAAACAGGGTTTTTTTAGGCCTTTTTGAGGCATTTTGAGATGGTTGAACACCTAAATAATGGAATAAGACAAAACCATATAGTAAAAATAATCCTAATAACTTGTAAAAACTCTAAAAATATTCATTTTTCCTAGGAATAAATGTATATACCTTTATATTTTGTCTCAGAGGTTAGTTAGTCTAGGAAAATCACAATTTGGCAAAGTGACCTAATGAGTGTAGAATGGGCAGGAGACTTGATGTGAAGATTTTGGGAAATTAATAAACATATTATCAGGTGTATATAATTCAAATAAGGTATAATAAGAAATAGATAAATCTTATACTCCTCAAAGTACCCATTTTCCCTTTGCACATAGTCCAACTAGATAAGGTTTCTACTAGGTCTAGTTAGTGAATGAGAGAAGTTGATGAAGTAAAGTTATTTAAACGTAATGTAGTGGTATTATTAGCTTAAATGGGATGTAAATTTTCCTAATACACTAATACAACCATGAGTTACCATTCCTAACATCCAAATCCATTAAGGTGCCTAGTAAACCTATTAGGATTTGAGAAGGCCTAATGCCAAATGGTAGTTCATCTTCACTTCTAACTCATAGTATACTATCCAAATCATTGAGTAATGATTTTGAGGTCAAAATATAGGTTTTATAACTTTTGGATTGAAGAGGAGACATCAGGAGAGCCATCCTTGAGCTCAAAACCACTCACACTAATGTAAAATTAGAAGGGCAAGTTTGATAAGACAACTTTTGGAGATAACATCTACTTGAAGGATATACATGGGAGAAAAAGGGTTTCAAAGGAGTTATATAAGGTCCCTAGAAAACAATTTGTGGCATTGGTTTGAAAATTTAATGTGCAATATTTATGAACAATGGTTTAGAGCAAAAACTATCTAAAACCCTTGAAAAACCCTTGAATGAACCCAATAGAGAAAACAAGGTTGGAGAGCCACCCAAATGGAATATTTTGGAAATTAAATATATTGGATAATAGACAATACTCACTCAGGCTCCCCCCCCCCAATCCATGTAGATGAGTTGTATGAAATTGTATGGATAACATGCAAAATAGTGTTTTTCTCACCATTTTATGTATTTTACAGGTTCTAGAGAAGATCTGAAGATGCAATCAAGTTTGAATGGAGGATTATGAATTTTTATAATTTATTAAGGTCATTTGTTTCTAATAAAAACTACTAAGTTTCCAAACTAGAGCTCTCATTTTATCTAGTCAAAGTTGGCATAGTGAACACAAGGGTAAAAAGTGTGGAAACCTTAAATGGATGTTTTTTTTTAAAATTCTACCTGGGTATTATAATGTGATGGATAGTCTTTAAAAGTTTCATTAACTCCCTTCCATGGTTTTTATGGGAAATTGAAGCCAATTTTCAGGCAAAGTGTGAGGGGTGATAGAAAAGAGGAGTTTTTAGATTGTAGGCAATGATGGATTTTTTCCAAGAGTCTCTAGATGATTAGGATTAGAACCAATGCATTAAATTGCATGATTGAATGCCTTCACTCTTATCCCAATCATCATACCTATCCCTATTTAGTGGTGGGATGTTCAAATAGGTCTAAATGATTAAGGTAGTTTCCTAAGCCAGGACAAAGAGTTTTATGCCACTTTTCATCAGTTTGATGATTTGTATGGACATTTGGACCTCTTGACATTGCATGTTCATTTAAAATATATTTCTCATGAAATTTTAACATATTTTATTATATTTACACGTCTAAGTGACCTTTGGACATCTTTTACCTTGTTTCTATCTCAAAGGCTATAAATATTGACTCTTTTAACTCTTTTGAGCAGCCTCCATTGGTTAATGGGGAAATCTTGGACAATTTTGTTTTTGATTGACTCTTTAAGGAATAAAAAATTGATTTTTATTAATCACATGTTTTTTAATTGAGTGTTATTACAATCTTGTTGGTCTTGTCTAGTAGAAGATTATCTTTTCTAGCTTGTTATCCTTGATTGTTCACCAAAGGTGCATAAGAGCAATTTTTACATATCTTTGTTAGTGTTATTTTATAATTTTATAGGTGTATTAGAAGTGTTTCATGAATGTATCCATAAATTAATCCTTCATTACCCTCTTAAGTATCAAATTGCCTTTCAGACCTAACTTATGAAACATTGATGTGTCAATGCAACTTGAATTGTGAGTTTTATGTAAAAGAAGTCTTGTTTGACTCTAAGTGATAAAATTTAAGTAAATAAGAGGAAATATACTATTGGTTGATCATTTTTTTTACCTTTATTATTTTTTTCTTAACCATTTTTATCCAAAGTTTATAGGCAAGAAAGTGCTTTAAAAAATGCATCATGAGAACTAACCCTTCTCGAGATTCATCTCAATGAATTATCACCCATAGCAATAGAGATGTTTCCATTATGACACTTAGATGAGGAGAGATAATAATCTCCTCAAGGGGTGAAAATCAAAGTGACAACATTTTTTGGCATGCCCAGTAGGACTCTAAGTCCTAGAAGATTGTCCAAGATTAGTGCTGGTCTTGGTATAGTTACAACTACAAGAACATCTACATTTAGTACCTGGCAACTCCACTAAAGTTTTAAACTATTTGGTTTTTCATAAATCCCTAATTTATATTCCAAATTTACCAATAGGTTTGATTTTAAATATATACCCCTTGATTTTATGTAATTGCCTTTATATTATATCAAAAGGTTTAGGTTTGTGAATACTCATCCTTATTCAAGAGAGTTGGTGTTTAATAAGTATAAGTTATTGTTTAGTTCAATCCCTAATACCCATATTATACATTCCAAGATACCTAGGAACCAACCTTATTTATCCTTCACTGGATCATTTCTTTTGAATCTCACCCAATATGACCAAATTCTAGGAGCTGCCCTTAAGAGTGTTCCATCTTTAGTGGAAAGGGTCATATTACTACCATTGAGCACATTATAAACATAGAATTTTTTTGAAATATCCATAACATCATTTAATATAATATTTTTATTAGGTTTTTGTCATTGTCTTTCAAAGGAAAATATTTAGATTGGTATGGGACTCTACCTAAAAATTCTATTGGTTCATGAAATGAACTAGGAGATCTATTAACTAAGAGGTTTGGAGAGAAGAGTGACCATCTATCTCTAGTTGAGTATTTGAACACTATCAATATTTCACCACAATATTTTATGAAATATTTTAATACTATATTTTTAAAAACATGGGATAGAATCCCAACCCTTGTGATACCTACTCCAAACTATGCCTTCTTGTACTATTTAAAAGCATTGAATAGTGATGTAGCCATCATGATCCAATCCATGGGTGAGAATACACCCCCTACTACCTATGAGATATCCATCAATGCTGAAAATTATCTTGTTCAAGAAATAAATATTGTTCCTAGGCCACCAATGCCATTGTTCTCTGATTTGTAGCCTCTTAGTCAAGTTACATTACCTACCTTGACTCCTTTGCCTAGGCATGAAAAGTCTGTCATTGTCCCAAACAATGAGATATATGAAGTCAAGATTTTGATCCAAAGTGTTAATAATTAATTGGTTGCTCTTAAAATTTAAAAATATTAAATTTATAGGCCATACCAGTCCTACAATCATTTTAGGCAAACCAATAGGCCTCCTTTCCAAGTTAATGCTCAAGGACAAGGTCAAATCACCCAAGCTAGACCTTACCAAAGTTACAATCCTAATGTTACCTCCTCTTCCAAAGATCTTGTTACCACTAAAAACAACTTTTTTCAAGAACAACAAACTTATCCCTCCTATGACCAAAGTCAAGACCGAGTTGTTTATGCCAATGAGATGCATAATCAAGCCATGACTATACAAGGTAATAAAACATCTCAAGTTTCAAACTTTGAAGGGACAATGCAAGGTGGAATGAAATTTATAATGGAGAATGGAAAAACACAATTTAATTATACTCATAAATTATTTGGAGGGAGATTTTTGTGTCATCAATCATTTGGGGAATTCAAGCAATGTGAATATTAGTGTGGCTTCCAACACTAGGTCTAAGAAGAGGGTTGTTGAAGAGACACAAGGGGATAATCAAGGACCTATTTTAACTCCTAAAAAATCTCCAATTTTGGGTGGGTCTAATCCATCTCCTAAAGTGAAATTAAATTAAAAGTTTTAGAATGTAATGCATGTTCCTACACATCCACCTTCACAAGCTACACCACAAAGTACTAGTGTTTCTAAGGAACCTTCCAAGGTGAGAAATACTTCTATAAATGTTTTGTACTAGATGAATAAGTTATATATGAATATTTTACTATGGGATTCACTAAAAATACCTATAAAAAAAGGACATTCTTCAAAAATAATTTTAATGACTTGGTAAGCAAGTTGGGTTAGCTAGGAATGAGAACGTTGTCTTGGTGAATGGGACTCATCCCATTGATTGAAAATTAAATAAGATTGATAAAACTCATATTTTATAAATATCTATAATAATTTTTGATTTCTTAGTTCATAATTTCATCATATATAGTGGGGATAGCACTTTAGTTATGCCCAAGTGTATAGCGGACAAACTAGGCCTCAAATATGAGCCAATGGCTAAGGGAGTTTTACAATTAGATGGATCGCTAGCAAAGACCTTGGGAGAATTCAAGGATTTGAACTTTATTTTACATTATTTTCCTACATTTTCCATTCCTAATGTTGTGGTTATGGTATATTTGACTCCATACTTTGCTTTTTGTTTGTCAAGAGAGTTTACAGCTAAGATAGGTGGATACTTGGCAGCCAATTGGTCCTATATGGTTTTTAAAACAAAGTATGCTACTAAGGTGAAGATTGAATAAGATCCTATCCATCAAAATAATTTATATCCTTACATTCCCAACGTTTAAAATATCAATTATGCCATTATTGATGAGGAGGAACTTCACATAGACCAATCTCTAACATCTTCTCTTGAAGGGGTTTCTGATTTGTACATAGATGAATGGGGAGATGAAAATTATGAGCATGATCCTTATAAATTAATATAAGAGGCTGGTCTTGGAGTGTATTTTATGCATGAAGAGGACTCTTTCATTCCAAACTTGGTCAATCCAATTGAAGACATGGATGGTTTATGGAAGCTATTCTTTGATGGCTCTAGAAGTAAAGTTGTGACAGGTGGTGGAGCAATGTTGGTTTCTCCTTCCAAGGAAAGGTAATATTCCAATTTCATATTTAAATTATCTTGTACTTTTAATGTGTTAAAATATGAATTCCTCATTCATGGCCTTGAGTGGGATAAGAAAAGAGGTGTGAAGGAGTTACAAATGTATGGTGATAGTGAGTTGATTATAAATCAATTAAGAGGCCAAAATATGACTAAGAACTCTTTAATCAAGTCCTATAATCATAGAGTGTGGGATATTATGAAGTATTTCCAAGCTTTCAACATCACATATATCCTAAGAGATGACAATAAACATTCTGATAGGTTGGCAGTAGTTGGATCTCAATTTGATGTTGCAAAGGGGATAGGATAGGATAGGAACCAATCACATCTCAAGGTGATTATAAGGCCCTCCATACCAAATAATGTCACTAATTGTAAAGTGTTTTATAGTGACCAATAATTGACACTTTTTATACAAGATGAGGCTAAGTTTTCTTCAAAGAATTAGACCAAGCTACAGTATCAATATGGAGGGCAGATTTTATAATTGAAGTCAAACAATCTCCAAAAAGGCTTAGTCACACTTGAGATTATTTTCAATGATGATGACAAGCTGAAAAGAGAAAAGATAAGCATGTATACTTAGAAATAAAACTATGAGAAATTATAAATCTTCAAGGATAAGATTCTTGCACTTGGGAAGGTATGTACTGGTGGAGAGAAACATGCTTTCATTGAGTTAGGCAAAGAGTTTTCTTGATGTCTTTACATGGGAATATAGTGATTTGAAGGGTTTTGATCCAAACTTAGCTCAAAATATGATAGATATAGATGATAATTCTAAGCCCATTAATAAAATACAAATTCCAATCAATCCTAAGATTGAGCCTCTTATGAAGAAAGAGCTTACTAAGTTGATTGAGTCTAAAATCATCTTTCCCATTAAGCATTCATCTTGGTTGGTAAACTCAATCCCTGTTAGGAAGAATAATGGAGAAATCAGGTTATGTGTTGATTTTAATTACTTTAATATATTTTCCTTGAAGTAGCATTATCATCTTCCCTCCATGGAACAAATTTTGCAAGTTATGGTAGGTAATGAAAGGTTTTCTCTCCTTGATGGGTATTCTAGGTATAATCAGATTTTGGTGAAGAAAAGTGACCAATATAAGATAGCCTTTACTACTAAATGGGGTAAATATGCTTAGATAAAAATTATTTTTGTATTTTATAATACAAGAGCTACACCTCAACGTGTAATGGATATGGCTTTTCAAGGACTAAAAATGACATTATATTGGTGTATCTTGATGACATCATAGTTTTTCCTAAGGATACAAAGGATCACTTAAATCACCTTAGGCATATTTTTGAGATATGTAGAGATTTTCTAATCTCTCTCAACCCAAAAAAAAAATTGTTTTCTATTCATGAAGATAAACTTTTAGGACACATTGTCTCCAAGGAGGGCTTGTTCATAGATCCTGAAAGGGTGAGTGCAATCTTGGCATTGGCTTTGCCCAAACACAAGAAAGGTTTGCAAACTTTATTTGGGAAAATTAATTTCATAATGAGGTTCATTCCTACTTTTGAAACTTTTTCAAGCCTCAAACCTCAATGCTAATAAAGGATGAAGTGTTCACTTGGACAAAAATAAGGAAGGAGAGTTTTGAAGAGATTAAACAAGCCATTGTTCAAGCTCCAACTCTTACAAGTCCTAATTTATCAAAGGAATTTAACTTGTATAAATTTGTAAATGATGAGGTAATTTCTCCCATGCTTACTCAATATAATGAATAGAACTTGGAGCAGCCTATTGCCTTCTTTAGTCAAGGATTAGATCATTATGAGGTAAGATAAACCTATGTTGAGAAGTAAGTACTTTCAGTTGTTAGAAGCCTAAATAAGTTTAGGTACATGTTATCTAAAAATAAGATTCACATATTAGTACCTCATCCTAGTGTCAAAGAATTCATTTTGAGTAGAGATTTGAATCAGAAAAGGGCTGGTTGGATCATAAAAGTGGAGTATGACGTAGAAATCAAGACAACCAAGCTAGTGAAAGGGTTGTGTGAGCATCTTGCTTCAGAATTGAAGGAAAAAAAGGAGGTTGTTTTAGCATTTCATGATGACCATATGCTATATAAATCTTCATAAATGAGGAATTGGACACAAGATATGATCCATTTTCTCCAAATTGGTGTGTGTCCACAAGGCCTTGATAGGGCTAGAAGAAGATGCTTTAGATTATAATCCATTCCTTATGTACTTATTAAAGGAGTGTTGTTTGGGAATGACTTCTTAGGTATGTTATTAAGGTGTTTTGAATTAGATTAGATTGAGAAAATTTTGTTTGAGTTTCATGATGGACTAGCTGGTGGTCACTTTGCTCCAAGAACCACAACTACTAAGATTATGAGGGATGGATAATTTTGGCCTAGTTTGTTCAAAGAAAACCATGATTGGGTAAGGAAGTGTCCAAAATGTGCTCTCTTGGATGTTAAATATAATATTTCTACCTTACCTCTTCATCCAGTCCAAGTTAACCAACCCTTTATACAATGGGATCTAGATTTCATAGGCCTAATCAACCCTCCTTCTAGTGCTGGCCACAAGTGGGTGTTGACTGATATAAATTACTTTACAAGATGGTTGGAAGATATTTATCTCAAGGAAGCAAATTAAAGTTTAGTTCTAGACTTATATGAAGGCATAGTGACAAGTTTTGGTGCTCCTTCAACAATAATTTTAGATAATGCATTGGCTTTCCTTGGGATGAATACAAGTGAATGGGCTTTGAAACATGGCATCTATCTGAGTACCTCATCCTAATATTATCCACAAGGGAATGGGTTAGCTGAGTCCACTAATAAGAATATAATTAGGATCATTAAGAGGATAATAAAGGAGAATCAAATGACTTGGCATTCCAAGTTGAAGACAGCTCTTTGGGCCGATAGGATCACCCCAAAAAGAGCCATTGAAAATTCATCGTACACACTTGTTTATGAGAGAGAAGTTAAAATAATTATTTCACTTAAAATATCAGCCTTAGATCTCACTTATCAGTTAGATTTGATGGAAAATGAGAGCATGAAAGTTAGGTTGTGTGATTTGATGGAACTTGAAGAGAAAAGAGACCAAGATACACAAACTATGAGAGCTCACCAAAATAAAACAAAGAGATACTTTGACAAGAAATCCATGCCTATAAGTTTCAAAGAGGGAAACATTTTTCTAAAGTGGGATGAAGATAGGGCTAAACCTAGAAGACACACAAAGTTTTATGCTTTATGGAGTGGCCCATATGTTATCACCTAATGCAAGCAACATAATGTTTTCCAACTCTAAAAGTTGGATGGAGAGGAAATTCATATCTAAGTCAATGGGATATATCTCAAGAATTGCTACTAAGGTTATCCTCTCTCCTTGTACATAGTTTGTGGTTTCCTTTTTTTCCCTAACTATTTGTGTACATGTGTGAGTTGGTTTGGTGGCTTGCTTTGTCTTGTGTTGGTTTGGTGTGTTATGTTTGTTTTGTGTGTGTTTTAGGAAATTACTTGATAGTTGTCTTCAATAATCCATTGACTCCATTGGCCCTTGATAGCAAAAAGCTATTGGTCATTAGTATAGCAGGCATACTATCCCTCTAAGTCACCATTTTATTGACCAAGTTTGACTTTTAGGTCAAACTTGGACCCCTATAGTTAAAAATATGTTTTTTTAAATGTTATAGGGATATAAATATATTTTCATGGGGAGTATCATATGTCATTTTATGTTATTTAATGCAATTTCAGCCTTGGTCTTAGTTACATTAGTTAATTTGTCAATTTGGGGTCATTTTATGTGCTTTATAGGGTCATTAAGGCAAGTAGCATAGCTCCGAAGGTACCTAGGTGTTATATTTTCATTGAAAACATCAAAGAGGTTAGTATTATTATCAAGGATGTTAGTCACATCAAAATTTTGTAGGTTATCTAATTTAAATTGTAGGAATCAGTTAAGAAAAGGAGAAAATGGAACTTGTATGGCACATTGGGAAGTGTACCATATGGGGAAGATCACAGAGGGTCTCCTCACCTTCATAACATTCACCTCAATTTTTGGTTCATTCTGGAAAGGCAATTTTGATGCCAAAACTATTCTTCACATTTCTTGTTATTTTGGATAGACTAAAGTGACCTTCAAGTTTTTGCTTGATATGAGTAGCACGAGAAGTTTTAGGATAAATGATTTATGGGAGGTTTTTTTACACTAGGATACCTTCATTTTCATATATGTATTTTGAATATTGGAACTATTGATAACAAGTTGATTGTGTAGTTTTGCTAGTTGTTTCCTATACCCTATAGGTTTTGTTTCATTTTGGCCAAATCTGTGTGAACTAGTTAGTGATGTTGGCTCTAGAGAATTTTGGTATCCTTATTTGATGGTATTCATTATTTTTTTCATGATTCATGAGGTTTGTATGAACAAATTGGTCTATGATGCAAGAAGGTGCCACCATGTGTAGTTTTAGTTGGAGTGCTTCTATTTGCTAAGTGTCTCTCTCATGTAAGTGTCTCATTCAATTGGGAAAGAGTGCTCCAAAATTATCTAGGTCATGTGACCACCTCCTTTCAACTTTTATTTTCACCATGTTACCTCTTGGTTTGATCCCAAGCTTTTTTCTCTCTATTGTCAACTCTTTCCACATTTTTTGCATGGTTTCATAAGTTTCCAAAGCATCTAGAGTGGATAAACTTCTTGCCTCTAGTACAAAATATACCCATGCCAAGTTTTAAGGTTAGATAGTGATGAAAAATTAATTATTTGAGACCTCAAACATGCCTAAGAAAACACTCAACCTAGGTAGTTAACACTTGCATGTCTAATCCCAAAAGAAGCACTTTTCATCTAGGTTGGTAGTGTTCGATCATGTCTTCACATTGGGGTGGTCCTAGGTGGTTGAAAAAAGATTTAATGATACAAATATCATATAAAGAGTTTTTAATATATTTTTTATCCCCTATATACACCTATTAGTCCAAAAAATAACCCCAAATACTCACCTACAACTAGGTAGGCAGATAGTGAGCTATTTTGATGCTTGGTGGTGTTTAAAGGGCATCTAAAGTGCATGAAAATCATGAGAATGGTCTTTGTGACCTTAAATGGGTTCAAGGGAAGATTTAAACATCATAATTAAGGTCAATATAGGCCATGAAAAACTACAATAATGGTAGTATCAACAAGAAACATAGATAGGTTTGGACACATAGTCACCATTAGCAAGGTGTTTGAAAAGCAATGAAATTGGAGTGATGAAACAAGTTTATGAATTTCTTGAGAGTCATGAAAAACTTTAAGAACTTTTTTGATATGATAAATAAACCTATAGGTACCCCTCAGGCATGGAAAATGATGATCTACAACAAGGTCTTGAGGAGAAGTAGCTCAATCTAAAGAAAGGCACAGTTTGAGTTCTAATGGCACCTATAGTCAGAGTTGTGGGTAGAGTACCTCATCTAAATAGTGTTTTAAAATTTGATACAAGATGGTATCTTGAAGGATCATAATGAGAAGTGTTGTTTGGATGGACATGGTGTGAATTCAAGATGGTTCAATGGATCTTATCACACTATAAGTAATTTCTAAGGAAGCAAAATGATGACCTACAACAGACCCTATAAAAATGTCTCAGTCCAGTAAACATGGACTCAAATTTTGGGGTAAAATGTGCACTAGCATGGTAAATGGGAACCCAATATTGATTTAAAAATGAATGATCACCTTATGGGGTTTGTTATTGATGTCATTAAACTTTCCCAAAAAGGAAAATAGGGCTCACAATAGGGTCCTAAGACTCTATGCACAGTCACAATAGGGTTCAAGATAGTAAGGGTAAGTGAGACATGGACTATCTAGAGATGGAAGGAAAGTTGAAAAGACTAAAAAATGATCCATTATAGTCTAATAGGTATCATAACAATGCCCATACCTTGTTAAAGTTCTCATATGCTTTCCCCACTGAAGAAATGGACAACAGTCCATACAGATGAATCTATATAAGAGAAGTGTTTTGAATGGATTTTAAATCTCCATGAGAAAAAATTAAAGTTGGGGAGAATTTTGACACATCATAAAATCATGGTGTTGTCTTGGAGAAGTCATCCATAGGAGGTTTTGAAAGAAATACAGGAAAATGGGGTTTTTTAGGCCTTTTTTAGGCATTTTGAGATGGTTAAACACCTAAATCATGGAATCAAAAAAAACCTTCGATAAATATCATCCTCATAACATGTAAAATTATCCAAAAATATTCATTTTTCTTCATAAATAATTAATATACCTCTTTGTTTTGTCTTAGAGGTTAGCTAGTCTAGGAAAATCAAAATTTGGCAAAGTGACCTAATGAGTGTAGAATGGGTAGGTGACTTGATGTGAATATTTTTGGACCTTAATAAACATATTATGAGGTGTATATAAGTAAAATAAGGGATAATAATAAATATATCAAGCTGAGACTCCTCAAAGTACCCATTTTCCCTTTGCACATAAACAAACTAAACAAGGTTTTTACTAGGTCTAGTTGATGAATGAGAGAAGTTGACAAAGTAAAGTTATTGAAAGGGAATGTAGTCATATTATGAGATAAAATGGGATGTAAATGTTTCTAATACACCAATACAAACATGAGGCAATAGTCCTAACATCCAAATCCATCAAGGTGCCTAGTAAACCTATTGGGATTTAAGAAGGCCTAATGTCAAATAGTACTTCATCTTCACTTCTAAATCTTGGTAGAGTATCCAAATGATTTATGAATGAATTTGAGGTCACAATATAGGTGTGATAATTTTTGAAGTGTAGAGGACACATTAGGAGAGCCACCCTTGAGTGTAAAACCACTCACACTAATGCAAAATGTGAAGGGCAAGTTCGATAGGACAACTTTTGGAGCTCACATTTGCTTGAAGGATATGCATGGGATAAAAATGGTTTAGAAGGAGTTGGATAAGGTCCCTATAAATAAATTTGTGTAATTGGTTTGAAACTTGAATGTGCAATATTTATAAACAATGGTTAAGAGCAAAAACTATCTAAAACACTTGTAAAACCCTTGAATTAACCTAATGGAGAAAAAAGGATTGGAGAGCCACCCAAATAGAATATTTTTTAAATTAAATATATTGTATTTTGGAGAAGACTCACTCCAAATCCCCCCCCCCCCCATGTAGATGAGTTGTATAAAATTGTATAAATAACATGCAAAATATTGGTTTTCTCACCATTTTGTGTATTTTGTAGGTTCTAGAGAAGATCTGAAGATTCAATCAAGTTTGAAGGGAGAATTAGGAATTTTATAAATTCTTAAGGTCATTTATTTTTAAATAAAAACTTCTCAGTTTCCAAACTAGAGCTCTCCTTTCAACCAATCAAAGCTGGCATAGTGAACACAAGGGTGGAAAGTGTGGAAACCTCAAATGGATGTTTTTTTTAAATGTACCTAGGAATTATAAGGCTATGGATAGTATTTATAAGTGTAATTCACTCCCCTTAATGTATTTTCATGGGAAAATTAATCCATTTTGAGGCCAAGTGTGAGCAGTGATAGAAAAGATGAGTTTTTAGACTGCAAGCAGTGATGGCTTCCTTCCATGAGTTTCCAAATGATTAGGATTAGAACCAATGAATTTCATTCAATTAATAAATTCCTTACCTTTTATCCCAATAATAATACCTATCCATAGTTTGTGTTTGGATGTTCAAATAGGTCCAAATGATGAAGGTATTTTTTTAAGCCAGGATTGAGAGTTTATGCCACTTTTCATCAATTTCATGATTTGTATGAACATTTGGACCTCCTAACATTGCATGGTTTATTTAAAATCTATTTATCATGAAATTTTAACCTATTTTATTATATTTAAACATGTCAAAGTGACCTTTGGACTTCATTTTCCTTGTTTCTATCTCAAAGGCTAAAAATATCAACTCTTTTGGCTCTTTTTAGCAACCTCCATTGGTTAATGGTGAAACCTTGGCCAAATTAAGACTCTTGAAGGAATAAACAATTTATTTTCCCTACTAACATGTTGTTCATTTGAGTTCTAGTGCAATCTTGTTAGTCTTGTCTAGTAGAAGATTATCTTTTCTAGCTTGTTATCCTTGATTGTTCACCAAAGGTGCATAAGAGCAATTGTTATAGGCCTTTATTAGTGTTGTTTTCTAAGTGTATATGTGTCTTATAAGTGGTTAATTACTATATCCTTTGAATTAATCCTTTATTACCCTATTAATCATAAAAGTTCCTTTTGGACCTAACTTATGAAACATTGATGTGACAATGCAACTTGAATTATGAGTTTTGTGTAAAAGAAGTCTTGTTTAACTCTAAGTGGTAAAATTTTAGTCAATATGAGGAAATATAATATTTTTGCATCACCTTTTTTAATCTTTATTAATTTTTTTTCTTAGCCCTTTTCATCCAAATTTTATAGGTAGGAAAGTACTTCAAACAATGCATCAAGGGACCTAGCCCTTCTAGAGATTCATCTCAACAAATTATTACCCACAGAAAGAGAGATTTTTCCATTGTGCCACTTGGATGAGGAGAGCTAATCATATTCTAAAGGGGGGTAAATACAAGTGTCAAAAATTTACAAACAAGTGAGTACATAGGGGAGAACTACATAAGTCTAAGGCCCTCTTCAAATTATTGGCTATATAAGCAACATCCTTTGATAGAGGGGTCATTAGATTCAGCTCGACATTGTGTGCCCACTAAACTATTTTTCCAAAATTTACATTGAATATGTAAAGCTAGGACTTCATCATTTCAAAATGAGTTACAATCCATGACCCATATCTAAATACACTATATCAAAGGTAAAGTAAAACCCAAAAATATCTAGGTGGTCACATCTTGTTTTAGCAAATATTTCATATAGAATAATATCATCAAACCTAGATAGTAGAATTTATTTGAAGCATAATCACTAAGAGGTGTGGTGAATTAGTGTACCAAAAAAATTATTTTGATTATAACCAATCATTCATGAACTATGAAATTAAAATTAAGATCTATCAATGCATAAAGACCATTCACACGAGTATAACACAAGAAAACACACATATGATTGGGAAACCCTCAAGGGGAAAAAACCCATTATGATCCTTGAAAATGGAACAATATACTATAATATAAAATATAAAATTATATTGAGTACCAACTCAACTTGGAGCACTAACCCCAATGAAGTCAAGCACCCACTTGACTAGGCTTTAGCAACCACCCACTTGCAATGAAGCACCAACTCCCTAAATGACTCAACACCAACTAAACCACCTCATGTATTTTGATCACAAAACCTTTCATCTCATATTATGGTCTCATTTTAATACATCCTTATTCTCTTCCAATAATTATTTTATTTGCTTCATTACATACGCAAAATAGGCCTAAAATACCTTGTAGATATACAAGTCTCATGATCACACACCACTTGGTTGGGCACACACCTTTAACCTCTTATTTAGGACATATAATAGGTATTATAACATATTTTTAACATGATTAAAATGATATTTGGAACCCTTTTTGTCTGAAATAGATTAATTAGGCCTCATTTCTCTTTTACGCCTCATGGAGACCAAATTACATTAGGTTTATCCTCTTAACACCAAATATTCATCTTCTTCAGCCTAGATGGATTTCTCAAACACCTTAAAAAAATTAAACCACTTATACAAATAAATATTATAACATCCTCCATGTTTTGTTATATTTGCATCCTTTATTCATACCTTGAAACCTTCTTTATGACAAACCACCCTATTAGGCTTGTGTATAATCAAAAATTTGTCTTACAAGAATGAAGCTCAAACACACTTAATAAACTTACCCATCACAAATGAAACATGTATACATATAATATATGACCCCAATATCATCCATAAATTCTTGAAACACTTTCACTCATAAGACAAAGGCTCAAGAACATCTTTGTAACATACTCACTCAAAACTACCAATTTACCTCAAAGACCAGTCATGGTGAATTGGACCTCCAAAACATATGTAGATAAATTTCATGACTCATAATGCATGTAAATAGTCATATGAGATATAAAAACCATATTTATATATAAATATCATATGTTCTAATGGAAAATATTGGTCTTGTTGACTAGTTTTTTGACCTTATATCACACAGCATTATCTAAACTAGATAGGTTATTTTGTGAACAACTTTTTCACCATATTTACAGATTTCAAAAACACCTTCCAAGCATTAAAATTACTTATAATTCATAAATAAACTCTTCATGTATTTTTTTCATCAATATGATATGCTCATACCCTCCAATCCATCTTCTCATTTCTGCCAGAGTTTTGTAATATTTGCATCATTAGGTATGTTTATGACTAGCTAACTTGGATGACCAATTTATCACACTTTAAGGGTGGAACCTACCCAAAAACCATCATTTTCATGTATTATGAGTCTCTATATTCTTCTACCACCATTTATTTTTCTTGACCAATGCAACTTTTGAGATCTAAAGTAACTTATTAACAAATAAGCCTATATTTATGCATTTTCTCTCTCATCTGACTAACCACCACCACCTAGAGGTACCTGAGAGATTTTAATACATTATATAATATATTTTATAGGATTTCAATCCATTTTGAGCTATTTTTAACAATATATTTCACATTGTGTCCTTATTAGGGTTTTATGGAGGTTTAACATAGGTTTTGGTGTTAATGATTATTCATAAAGGACTAGCCCTTAAATCTAAAACCAATGCTTGGATATATTAGATATGACCTTTCCAGATCTCTCCTTAACACCTTAGGTTCCATTTCAGATGTTACACATTCCAAAGACAATTTTAAATTGCTTTTCAGGTCTTGAGACCTCATTTTATGAACTCAATGAGGCCTAAAATAGTGTTTCAAGCAATTTCCTTCAAATCATGACCTCAAAATTTGTGAACATTCAAAAAAATCTCATATTACCTTTTTCCATGCTCACACATGCAAAATTACCTTGAAATATAATATTCATACCTCATTAGGCTAGGCAGGGTCTAAGAGAGGTCTAGGTGTAGGCTTAGTCTGAAGGTCCTACCCATAAAGGTTCACCTTGAAACTCTCATGAGTGATTTAGTGCCTTACATACATGCTAAAATAGTTACATATATCCTTAATATGCTTGTTTTCATTCATTTTCATGTACATCCATCTTCATTTCATAATTAGGCTCATGACTAGGCTTCTTATGCACTTTGGCATCAATGACATGTACCTTCATGCAACCATAAGACATTAGTTGCCTTCAAATTCTCTATTTTGAATTCAAATTATCTTTCATGACAACATCCTTGAATTACAACACTCTCTCAATGCTCCTTGTCACATTAACATACTACTAATTAGGCTTAGTCACCTTTGACATCAACCTCATGCAAGATGCACCTTTGACATTAATGACAATACTCAGCAACATCAACATAACCATTCTAAGCTAACATTACTAGTTAGAGAGATAGAATAATTAGAACTAGAATCTAATGAATGTTCTAAAATCTTTTTCTAGCCTACTTTTAGCCTATTCTAGATCCATAACTGCATTAGCATTAAGTCAAACTAAGTACATCACTTCTTTGTCATTTTTATATCTAACATAGTTGTACTTTTCATATTTAGACTATCTCAACATAATAAATTTAATAAATGCTTATATATAAGTTTAGCATCTAATTGGCCTACTAAAGATCTAATTATCACCATTGTGCCATTTCATATATATATATATATATATATATATATATATATATATATATATATATATATATATATATATATATATATATATATATATATATATATATATATATCCCTTTAACAATCTCGATAACACCAACCTAAATTCTATTTTAGGGTTAAACATTTGGTGAACCTGATCTTTGAACATCAAAACCCTAAGCATACCCTTTGGGGTACTTATTACATACTTTATCATGATATTTATTTAATTCATATCTTTTATCATGGATAACATTGATTTCTTTGATGACTATGATTATGAAACTATCCAATTCTCCCTTAAGGAAGGAATTTAAATTGACCAGTCTCCTATTCTTCCAAGCGCTAAAACATGTAAAATAAAATCTTTGAATGGTGGTGGTTTCTATCCCTCTAATCAAGTCAATGCTCCCACCACTTCAAGAGATGAATGCATTCATCTGAAGGAATACAAAAATCCTTTAGCCACACTTCTTATACCACCATTATATGACTTTGCATGTTATATCTACAAAAATATGGATATCATGGCTAAGGATTGGGAAAACATGAGTAAGGTATAACCCACTATTATAGTAGTTTTTTTGTTTCCTTTTAATTTAATTAACTTACTAAAAAATAAACAAAATGTAGGGTTTATGAAGAATACTTTGAGATACAAATATGGTTTTGCATTGATTGAAACTGTTGTCCCCCAAAAATGAGTGACATTTTTGGGACAACCTATGAAGTATTTTGGTTTAATAGACCAAAATACTCTCTCCCCTTTTCAAAAAATTGTTCTGAGCATTTGGGTTCTTCATTTTTCAAAGCTTTTCTAGAAATCTATGGACTCTGCAGGCTTGAATCTACGAACTCTGCAGGAAGAAAATCTATGGACTCTGTAGGCCAAGTTCTAAGAGCTTCACATGTTGATTTCTATAGACTCTACAGGAAAGAAGCAAGCTCTCAATACTTAGGTGATTTCAAAGTTGCTTCAATGACAAGGTTCAATCGAAATGTCCATCGGCAAGCTTCAAAGAACAAAGGCTTGAATCATTGAACCTTAAATCATTTTGGTTCAATGGTTCAACGAGTTCAAAAACCAATTGGTTTAATGTGCTTGGCGTAAAAGATTAAAAATACTTAGCCAAAGATCAAAGAATGAACCGATTGAACCATTGAACAAAAGTTGGTTCAACTGGTTGGTTCAATCTGTAGGTTCAAGCGGCTACCTGCTCCACCCCTAACCTATCACATGTATGAGGATAGTATTAGCTGAATTGTGGCTTAATTATCCTTATTTGATGTTATATTACATTTATCTATGCTTTATTTTGATTAGTAGGTCAGCCTATGGAGTAACCATGGCCTAGATAGACTATATATAGGAGGTAGTGGGTAATCATTTATCATCATATATTGTGAATTCTGCTCTTATTAAAGCTTGTGGAGGTTTCCCCCTTGAAGTGGCTTATCTATTATCATATATTTTGATATATTTTAGTCATATTTAGATATAATTCTACTATTATACTTAATTCTTGAAGTGATTTCATTACAAGTGGTATCAGAGCTGCGATTTGGGCAATCTTGTGGGTAAAACACTAAATTTTTAAATTTTGTGATATATAAAAAAAGGTTGTGAATTTCTCTAAAAAAATTTTACTGGAGGTGAGAAATTATAAAATAAATCGTCCATTAAATTTTTAACTCATTTGGATTTGTTTTACAAAAGTTATCGCTATTTTATGGTTTTTCTTAAAATTGCTCTATAGTGCACAGTTCAAAGAATTTTTTTGAGTTATTTACATTTTTGGAAAGTTTAGAAAAATTTGGCTACAGTTTGATTTTTTTATATTTTTATTTGAGGCCGACATAATTCCAAAATCACTTGGTCAAGGTTGGGTCAAAAGTGCCAATAAGGGTCGACATCGTAAAACCCTTTTATGGCAGGTCCACAAACTCGGGGCCGAGGAAAGGGTGCTAAAACTCTAGGTAAAACTCTTAACAAGGATGAGATGGAGTCAAAGGGGGATGTACTATACCCTTTGTGCTTGGGTTTTCTGACATAGATCACAAAGTGAGCCAGCTTGACTATAGTGTGCAAGGCATTCAGAGTGAGGTGCAAGACATACAATCTAATATGTAATCCATAAAAGATAGTTTGGGAGACATCATGATGGCTTTGAACATTAATCATTCAAATCATCAAGCTAAATTTATTTCACAAATCCACCAAGATGGTTCTCCTAACCAGTCTACTTCAAATCTAACTCCATGGCCACAAAGGAACCTATTACCAAAGGTGGATATATGCAAATTTGATGGAAAAGATCCACTCAATTGGATCAACCAAATGGAGAGTTTTTTTGACCTACAATAGATTCCAGGTGGACAAAAGGTTACCATGGCATCCTTGTATCTTCAACCTGATCAATTCATTTGGTATTGATGGTTGTGTGCTCAAAAGAAAAAGATGACTCTCAATGTCACCTGGTCAATTTTTACAGAGGTGCTACAATTACACTATGGCAATAGTGTGACAGAGAATTACTTCAGCCAACTGAAAAAATTATGACAAACTGGCTCTGTCAAGGATTATATTCATCATTTTCAAAACCTATCCTTACGTGTGGAGATAATTTCTGAAGCAAACTTGAATGACCTATTTTTTGGTGGACTCAAGGACCACATTCAACATGAGGTATGCATGTTTAATCCACTTAAGATTTTTGATTCTTTTATCATGGCACATAGAGTTGAGGAAAAATTCATAACCAACAAGAAGCAGCAATTCACTCACTTCAAATATCGTAGCATATCATCACCAGCATTTCCTCCACCTACTAGATTGACCCCTTAGCAAATTGAAGAGAAGCGTGAAAAAGGATTATGTTTTAGTTGTGACAACAAGTGGAGTAAAGGACATAGATGTGCTGAGAAGAAGTTATTCTACATTGAGGGACCAAATGAAGATGAAGAATCAAATTCCAATGATGATGAGGAAGATATATAGGAGGTACCTGAAGATTCCCAACCTACAATCTCTTGTCATGCACTTGTAGGTATTAGCACTCCATAAACTCTTAAGGTGGTGGGTTTCCTCAAGAAACAGAAGGTGACAATGTTGATTGATTCAGGGAGCACACAGAACTTTATAAACCATAAGTTGGCCACTTGATTGAACTATTTCATCTACCCAACACCAAAATTTCAAGTCATGATTGTAGATGGTGGCACAATTAATTGTTCAGGCAAATGCCATAGTATTAAGCTTACTATGGGTGGGTACAATCTTGACTCTCTTATGTTTGCTATTCCCATGGGTAACACAGACATTGTTTTGGGAGTCCAATGGCTCATAACCTTAGGTACCAGTAAGATGAACTTCCAAGAACTATTCATATGCTTTCATTTTGAAGGTAAAAAAATAGAACTACATGGATTACATGTAAAATCTCCACAATTGATTAGTTCACATCAGATGACCAAGATGCTAAAAAAGGGGGTAGTGAGAATTATTGCATGATTATGCTCCATAGAAGTTCAACCCACATAGGTATCTACACATCTTGATCTACAGATAATTCTTAACGACCACTCATCTATTTTTGGGGCCATGCCAAAAGGACTACCACCAAAAAGAGAACATGATCATGCCATTCAACTAATTCTAGGTAGTCAACCACCAAATATCAGACCATATAGATATCCATATGCACAAAAGAGTGAAATTGAAAAGATGTTCCATGAAATACTGGAGGCAGGGATCATCAAGCATTGCCAAAGTGCATATTCATCACCAGTGGTCATGGTGCAGAAGAAGGATGACACATGGAGGATGTGCCCAAATTATAGGGAACTCAAAAAGTACACCATCAAAGATAAGTTTCCTATTCTAGTAATTGATGATTTACTTGATGAGTTGCATGGTGCTAATTATTTCACAAATTTGGATCTTCACTCGGGGTACCATCAAATTAGAATCAAGGATGAAGATGTTCATAAAACTACTTTTAAAACACATGAGGGCCATTATGATTTTTTGGTAATGCCCTTTGGTCTTACAAATGCACCATCTACTTTTCAGAGCTTGATGAATGCTATTTTTAGGCCTTTCTTAAGGAAGTTTGTGCTAGTTTTATTTGATGACATATTGATTTATAGTCAGACATGGGAAGCACATCTGCAACATGTAAAACAGGTGTTGATAGTTTTGGAGAAGCACCAACTTTATGCGAAGCCATCTAAATGTGCTTTTGGAGTATAGGAGGTAGAGTACCTCGGTCACATTGTTTCCCATGAAGGTGTCAAAGTTGATCCCCAGAAGATCAAAGCGATAATGGAATGTCCCATGCCAAAAACTCTCAAAAACCTTTGAGGGTTCCTTGGACTAATAGGTTACTATAGAAGATTTGTGAAAGGTTATGGCAGCATAGTAGCTCAACTCACTGCATTTCTAAAGAAGGATGTTTTCCATTGGAATGATGATGCCACCAAAGCATTTGAGAAACTAAAAGTAACCATGTGCACCACTCTAGTTTTGGCTACTCCAAACTTCTCATAGACATTCACTGTTGAATATGATGCTTCTGGGTCTAGATTAGGGGTAGTACTAATGCAAGGAGGAAGACCCATTACATTTGAAAGTCATCAATTCAAAGGTAAGAATCTACAAAAACCTATCTATGAGAAAGAAATGATGGATATTCTTCATGCAGTTAAACAATGGAGGCCTTATTTGATGGGTAAACACTTTAAGGTGAAAATGGATCATGATAGTCTTAAATACTTTTTGGAGCAAAGATTATCATCTGAGGAACAACAAAAATGGGTAACCAAAATGTTGGGTTATGATTTTGAAATCATCTACAAGAAGTGTAAAGATAATGTAGTAGCAGATGCACTATCCAGACGAGATGTATTTATAGAAGCATTACTTTGTGCAATGTCCATATTGCAAGCAGATTGGGTGGATGAAGCTAGGTTAGAATGGGAGCAAGACAAGGATACACAAGTTCTGATTCAGAATCTCCAGCAAGAGTTGCATGCATCTCCAATTGGGGGACACTCAAGATTCTTGAAAACTTATCATAGAGTTAAGAAAGAATTATTTTGGGAAGGACTCAAGGGAGATGTACAAAAGTTTGTGCAAGAATGCTTAATATGCCAATACAATAAAGGTGAAATAGTTAAGACCCTAGGTCTGTTACAACTGTTAGTAATTCCTAGTCAAAGGTGGGAGGAGGTTTCCATGGATTTCATCACTGGGTTGCATTGTTTTGAAGGTAAGAATGTTATTTTGGTCATTATGGATAGGCTTACAAAATATGCCCATTTTTGTGCTCTCTCACACCCATTTTCAGCAAGTACAGTAGTGGCTATTTTTATGGAAGTAGTTCTCAAATTACATGGAACCCCAAAAATAATTGCAAGTGATCATGATCCTATTTTCACTAGTAATTTCTAGACTGAACTATTTTCTTGTTTGGGTACTCAGCTAGCTCATAGCTCATCTTACCACCCCCAATCTGATGAATAAGCTAAAGTGGTTAACAAATGTTTAAAGGGATATCTCCATTGTTTTGTATCAGATAAACAAGAACATTGGGTTAAATGGCTACCACTTGTGGAATGGTGGTATAACACATCTTTCCATACCTCTTCTAAAATGTCTCCATTTCTAGCACTATATGGTTACCATCTACCTTCCATAACTTCTTCATTAAAGGTGCACACCAAGGTTTGAGATGTGGAAGAGCACATTTAACATCAACAAGAGGTTTTGGCTAGTTTGAGAGAGAATTTGGCATTGGCACAAAATAAGATGAAGCAACAAATAGATTAACACTGTAGTGAGCAAAATTTTGAGGTGGGTGACTGGGTATTTGTTCATTTGTAGCCTTACAAGTATATGTCCTTGAAGCAATAGAAAAAGGACAACAAACTTGCTCCTAAGTATTATGGCCCTTATCAGGTTCTACAAAAAATTAGAAGTGTGGCTTACAAGCTCGAGTCACCTCATTCATCTCACATACACCTAGTATTTCATGTTTCCTATTTGAAGAAGGTCATTGGACAGAAAGTTTCCACCCAAACAGAGCTCCCAAAACTAGATGAAGAAGGACGAGTCATTTTGAAACAAGAGAAGATCCTTCAAACATGTATTAAGAGGTTGAGAACCAGAGAGATTAGGGAATATTTGATCAAGTGGCAAAACTAGAGCAGTGAAGATGCAACTTGGGAAGGTGAAGATTTTCTACAACAACATCCAAAGTTGTTCAACATTGAGGACAATGTTGGTTTGAAGGGGAAGGGCATGCTACATCCCTAACCTATCACATGTATGAGGATAGTATTAGCCAACTTGTGGCTTACTTATCCTTCTTTGATGTTATATTACATTTATCTATGCTTTCTTTTGATTAGTAGGTCGGCCTATGGAGTAATCATGGCCTAGATAGACAATATATAGGAGGTAGTGGGTAATCATTTATCATCATATATTGTGAATTATGCTCTTATTGAAGCTTATGGAGGTTGCCCCCTAGAAGTGGCTTATATATTATCATATATTTGGATATATTTCAGTCATATTTGGATATAATTCTGCTATTATACTTAATTCTTGAAGTAATTTCACTACACTGCAGTAAGCAAAAGTGGACAAAAGTTAGAAACCCCTCGGGAAAATGGCTAAGTAAAAGAGGCCAAAAGAATTCTCTCAAGAAGATTTTTCTCAAAAAAATTTTAAGGCAAACTTCCTTCAGACTTTTTGTCTGAAGGAATTCTTTTGGGCTTTTTGTCTAAAGGAAAAGCCCGACGGAAAAAGCCTAAAAGCCAAAAGCTTATGAAGATGCAAGAAACCGCCAGGGAAGTTAAAGCTCAAAGGTTTCATAAAAAATCCTAAAGGGTAGATACCCTTATGGGGGACACTTGGTGTCAGAAAAAGGACCTTTTCCAAGGACCCGAAGGGACACCTTCCCTTCGGGACGTTCCAAAGGCTGAACAAAGACGCAGAAGGGAATCCTCAAAGACTTAGATCAAAGAACTTAGGAAGAACAAGTGATGGGTAGAAACAAAGAACCAATGGACTGATTGAACCTTGAACAAAAAGAGTTCAACGGTTCACAGGTTCAAGCAGTTCAAAGGTGGCCTCAACCAAAGAAAGAAGCGCTTAAGCAGGGAAGTGATGGACCAAAAGAGACAGAGTGAACCGATGAAGCTTTGAACCAATGAACTTTCCAATGGTTCAAAGGTTCAAAGTTCAACATGATTAAAGTAGCTAGCGACCATTGACAGTCCCTCGGATGTCAAATTTAAAGTAAGGGAAAATATATGGAAATTCAAATAGAGTGCAGAACTTAAAGTAAGAACCAAGTGATTAAATAAAAAGAGAGCCTAAAGATTTAAATTGCTACAGGGGAGAGAAGATCGATGCAAAGGGCCAGAAATATTTTCAAAAGAGTTATTTTCAGTAGGTGGAATAGTGGATCAAGTAGACTTAGACTTCTGAGCACACCAAATCAAGGATGCAAGCCTATTTTTCTTCCATAAAATAATGGTGAAATTGGGCAGTTGTGCAAATATCAGTAAAAGGACCAGATAGTCCATACCAAAGAAGAGACATATTAGAGGAATGGACATGCCATAGTTATGGCAATACACTATTCCCAGCATGGTCCCTCTAGACAAAATTGAAGGCGCATTGAAGACTTTGACTACAGCATGGGCCGTCCCATGGGAAAGAATGCCAAGCCTTGCGTGATTGCTATAAGTTGGTAATTTCTCTCATTAGTAGAGGAGACTTTTCATTTTTACAAGAGTGAAACTTTGCCCATTTAAAAGAAGAAGACTAAGACTTTGAGCTCAGATTGTAATTTCATTTCATTTTATTTGGATGAGAAAGCAAGTTATTTGCAGACTTTGTGCTATTTTAACTTGTATCATTTTAGAAGATTGTTCTTCTATTTATCTTCTGAATGTGTTCTTATTTATTCAATTTGACAAGCAGAATTAGTGAAGGCAATAAGGGAGGTGTCTTGAAGCCAACTGTGGGAAGACTTCGTGCTTTCACAGTTGTGTTCAGTGTGTGTTCTTCTTTTCTTTTTGTGTTGAGGATTTTGGGATGACTTTGTGCCCCCATTGTCCTTCGTGTTATACTCTTTGGGTAGTTGAGGTGGAAACTTTGTGTTCTGTTTCATCCTATTGGTTACTACGCCCTTTTTCACCATTTACTTTTACTACCTAAAAGAAAATCTTGTTGTTTCCTACAAGAACATTTTTGAAAGAAGAGAAGTGCCTTCAGTGTTTCCACCAAGATTTTTTCCTTTATCTGTGAGCATCATCTCTGAAAGAAGAGAGATGGATGGTTTATTCTCCCCCCATGTGTTATTTTCTACTTATTAATATAGTATATAGCTCCTATGTATTTATAAATAACCTCCCCTTGATGAGAGGAGAGATTAGTCCCCTTTTGATGTGGTAAACCTACACAACTAGCTGACCAATCTTCTTGTTGTGGTTGATCAGACTTATTTTGTTTATCAGTACGTTGATTGACAAAATATTCACCCAACAATTTTTGGTGACTCTGTTGGGGAAGAGTGCACATTTTGAAGTCTCAAACTTCAAGCTGAAGTAGATCCTACTCTTTTCCATTTTTTGTTCTACAATCTGGAAACTCCATGTTATACCAGAGGCCAGAAATCCCAACGTGTTGTTGACCCTGCTTTTAAGTTGGTGTAGCAGAGTAATTTTGACTTGTTTCCTCCACAACCTTACCTTCAACGAACTAGGAGTCTTCCTCCTAGCCCTACCAGGTCACCAACACAAGGCAGAGCTTTTTTTGTTGCTAGCAGAGCTTTGCCTACCCATTCTCCACCCAAATTTGTGATCCCACTTCTACAAAATCAAATCATGGCTCAAGGCCCCTAGGGTAACTCTTTTAGTCCACTAAATTTAACTCCACCTCTGCATGAGCTTCCACATAGTTCAAGGAAGAATTTCTCCAAATTCTTTGGTGATAGGAAGGTTCATCTTGATGAACACATTACCACTTTTAGCATAGCCTGTGGCATAATAGGGGTGGAATTTAAAGACATAGCAGTCAGGCTATTCATGGAGACATTACAAAGTGCTATTGTAGACTGGTTCTACCATCTACAAGCTAGATCAGTGACTGACTAGGACACACTCAAAGATAAATTTGAAGCTAGGTTCAAGCCTGCAGAAGATGTGCATGCCTTGCTGGTCTAGCTCACATAGATGAAGAAGGAGCCCCATGAATCTATGAGGGACTTCATTGCTAGGTTTGACAAATTGAGGCATAGGATTCCCATGGTCGCCTAGCCAACACCTCAGAATCTCAAATGTTTCTTCATCAACTCACAACTACCTGAAGTGAGTTTCTTACTGAGACAGGCTAAACGCATAGACCTTGCCACTACTCAAGACTTGGCTACTGAGGTAGAAGATGACCTTATCTTGGCTGGAAAGATAAGAAGAGATCTGAATAGAGGTAAATCTTCTCCTTCTTCTAAATACTCCCCTTAAGCCACCATTGATCCAATGGTGCAAAAGCTAGCAAATGAATTATTGGTCCTCAAAAGACAAATGGCCTAAGTTATATCTTCTTTTCCTAATCAGGATATGCCAATGAGGACATTTCAAAATCAAGCATACCAAGGCAATGCTGCTAGGAATCAAGGGCAACCAAATCGTCTTCCTCCTATAGGGGAACCTTGCCCTTGAAGCACCTCCAACCAACTCAGCAACTAGATATCTAGAAACTAAACATGATTTCTCTTTCCAACCTGAGTTTGATCAAGAAAATGACATTGGTCTCTTCATGGAGGATCAAGAAGAATCAGCTGGCGACTCCCACATTAGTTTCATGAATTACCAAGATGAACCCAAATGTAAAGGTGAAATAGTCAAGGGATCATATGTAGTATTCACTTGGTCCAAGAATCAGTTAGCCCAGCAAGCTAATAAAGAAAGAATAGAGGAGCGAGCTTAGCCTGCAATTACAATTGCTAAGTGTGGAACCACTCTGCCCTTCTAGCCAAAGGATTCGGTGATTGCAAGAAAGGTAAGTACCTCAAATGCCCCTACACCTTCTACTTCAAATTCATAGTCCAGTCCTCCCCTTTTCAAAAATAAAAATGATGAACTCCCATCCTCTACTCCTGGATTATTCCAAACATTTGAAATAATTGACCATATAAAGAAAACCAAAATTCAAATGTCTGAATTTGAGTTCCTGCAGTCTAATCCTGAGCAATTGGACAAGTTGGTTCAATGTGGTAAGAACCAATCCATCCTTGAAAGAGAAGAGGTTAAGAAAGTAACCCATGATCCTCCAAGGAACATGCCCATCTCAAACAATCTTGTCATTACTCCTCTTTCTGCCCCTAGGAAAATAGAACCTTTGTATGTTTCCCTATTGATAAATGGTCACTAGCTCAATAATTACATCATTGATTATGGGGCTTCAAACAATGTCATGCCTGCTAAAGTGGCAGAATCTTTGGGTCTCACACTGACCAAGACATTTGGGAGATGTTTCTCCATGGAGAAAATATAAGTGCCACTACTGGGGAAAATTAAAGACACCCAATTTGCATTTGTTACCTTTCTAGACAAGTGAATCAAGATGACTATCCTAGTGGCTGACGTCCCAACATCATATGGCATCCTTCTTGGGTAGAACTTCTACAAGGATGTTGGAGGGGAATTAAGCATGGACTTGTCTCAGGCAAGAATCCCTCTGAAAGGTGTAATGTAGAGGTTGCTTCCTGAGAAGGAGGCAAAATACGTTGTCACTCAGACATCAAGGCCTGAAGCTCAAATTTTGTTTGAGTCTTCAGGTAGGGGTAATTATTTTCTATCTCTAGAAGACATTCATGTTTCAGTAGATAAAAATCTTGTAGGTGATGATCTAAGAATTAGTTCAGATGAAACAACACCAAGTATGCCTGATAGTGCCAATCATTGGCAAGTGTTGAATGGGAACAATCAAATCATGTGTTGGATTGAACTAGAAGAGCAACCAATTATGGTAGTGGACCATGCTGTTGCACATCAAAATCAAGAAAATGAACTCTTTGCCAAGAGATCAAAGATTCATGGTTTTTGGATTAAAAGTCAATTCTTGTTGTGGGGCAAGAGGAGAAAACCAAAGGGAGGACACAAAAAATTGGTTTCCTGGTGGAGAGTTCCATTCACCCATCACTGATTCTGGGGAGAAAATGGCTTCTTATTGGTTTATCAAGATTGAGTGCCATTTTCATTGCCTCTTAGGGGGCAGCATCTAAAATACTTCAAATCTTGAAGTACCAGAGAAGTTCACCTATACATATGTACATTTGTATAGTCTTTAGTTCTATTTTGTGCTTTTCATTTTCATTTTTTAGAGCCTTTCTTTTTGGGTAGCATATGACTCCATAGCCTAATGGCACACTTCAAGGCACTGGAGATTTTGGTTTCTACTCCCCTCAGATATTCCATGTTTTCAACTGAAGGAAGTTCCCCAACTGGAGCCAGTTGTTGTCCCCTAAAAATGAGTGACATTTTTGGGACAACCTATGAAATATTTTGGTTCAACAGACCAAAATTCTCTCTCCCCTTTTCAAAAAATTGTTCTGAGCATTCAGGTTCTTCATTTTTCAAAGCTTTTCTAGAAATCTATAGACTCTAGAGGCTTGAATCTACAGACTCTATAGGATTGATTCTACGGACTCTACAGGCTTGAATCTATGGACTCTGCAGGAAGAAAATCTATGGACTCTACAGGCCAAGTTCTACGAGCTTCGCATGTTGATTTATATGGACTCTATAGGAAAGAAGCAAGCTCTCAACACTTAGCTGATTTCAAAGTTGGTTCAATGACAAGGTTCAACCAAAATGTCCATCAGCAAGCTTTAAAGAACAAAGGCTTGAACTGTTGACCCTTGAACCATTTTGGTTCAACGGTTCAATGGGTTCAACAACTCATTGGTTCAACGCGCTTGGTGTAAAAGATTAAAAAGACTTAGCCAAACATCAAAGAATGAATTGATTGAACCATTAAACCAAAGTTGGTTCAACTGGTTGGTTCAATTGGTAGGTTCAAGGGGCTGCCCCCAAAGCCAAAGGAACAAGTGCCCTTGTGGAGGGTAGTAAGCAAAAGTGGACAAAAGTTAGAAACCCCTCGAGAAAATGGCTAAGTAAAAGAGGCCGAAAGAATTCTCTCAAGAAGATTTTTCTCAAAAAAATGTTAAGGCAAAATTCCTTTAGACTTTTTATCCGAAGGAATTCTTTTGGGATTTTTGTCTGAAGGAAAATCCCACCGAAGATGCAAGAACTCGCCAGGTAAGTTAAAGCCTAAAGGTTGCATGAAAAATCTTGAAGGGTAAATACCCTTGCAGGGGACACTTGGTGTCAGAAAAAGGACCTTTTCTAAGGACCTGAAGGGACACCTTCAATTTGAGACATTCCAAAGGCTAAACAAAGACGCAGAAGGGAATCCTCAAAGACTTAGATCAAAGAGCTTAAGAAGAACAAGTGACGGGCAAAACCAAAGAAAAAATGGACCAATTGAACCTTGAACAAAAAGAGTTCAAATTTCAAAGGTTCACAGGTTCAAGCAGTTCAAAGGTGGACTCAAGCAAAGAAAGAAGCACTTAAATAGGGAAGTAATGGACTAAAAGAGACAGAGTGAATCGACAAAGCTTTAAACTAATGAACTTTCAAATGGTTCACAGGTTCAAAGTTCAACATGGTTCAAGTAGCTAACGACCATTGACAGTCCCTCAGACGTCAAATTTAAAGTAAGGGAAAATCCATGGAAATTCAAATAGAGTGTGGAACTTAAAGTAAGAACCAAGCAATTAAATAAAAAGTGAACCCAAAGATTTAAATTGTTATAGGGGAGAGAAGATCAATGCAAAGGACCAAAAATATTTTCAAAAGAGTTATTTCCAGTAGGTGGAATAATGGATCAAGTAGACTTAGACTTCTGAGTATACCAAATCAAGGATGCAAGCCTATTTTTCTTCCATAAAGTAATGGCAAAATTAGACAGCTACACAAATATCAAGAAAAGGACCAGACAATCCATACCAAAGAAGAGACATATTAGAGGAATGGACATGCCATAGTTATGGCAATACATTGTTCCTAGCATGGTCCCTCTAGACAAAATTGAAGGCGCATTGAAGACTTTGACTACAGCATGGGCCGTCTCATGGTAAAGAATGCTAAGCCTTACATGATTGCTATAAGTTTGTAATTTCTCTCGTTAGTAGAGGAGACTTTTGATTTTTATAAGAGTGAAACTCTGCCCATTTGAAAGAAGAAGACAGACTTTGAGCTTAGATTGTAATTTCATTTCATTTTATTTGAATGAGAAAGCAAGTTATTTGTAGACTTTGTGCTATTTTGACTTGTATCATTTTAGAAGATTGTTCTTATGTCTATCTTCTGAATGTGTTCTTATTTATTTAATTTGACAAGTAGAATTAGTGAAGGTAATTAGGGAGGTGTCCTGAAGCCAATTGTGGGAAGACTTTGTGATTTCATAATTGTTTTCAGTGTGTGTTCTTCGTTTCTTTCTATGTTGAGGATTCTGGGATGACTTTGTGCCACCATTGTCCTTCGTGTTATACTCTTTGGGCAGTTGAGGTGGAAACTTTGTGTTCTATTTCATCCTGCTGGTTACTGCGCCCTTTGTCACTAGTTACCTTTACTACCTAAAAGAAACTCTTGCTATTTCCTGCAAGAACACTTCTAAAAGAAGAGAAGTGCCTTCAGTGTTTCCACCAAGATTTTCTCCTTTATCTGTGAGCATCATCTATGAAAGAAGAGAGATGGATGGTTTATTCTGCCCCCATGTGTTATTTTTTGCTTATTTATATAGTATATAGCTCCTATGTATTTATAGGGAACCTCCCCTTGATGAGAGGAGAGATTAGTCCCCTTTTGATGTGGTAAACCTACATAACTGGCTAACCAATCTTCCTGATGTGGTTAATCAAACCTATTTTGTTTGTTAGTATGTTGATTGACAAAATATTCACCCAATAGAATCAAACAAAAGAGGGAACTTATTTTTGGCTTGGAAGAACAACCTACACACAAAGAGACAGCTTAGACAAAATGGATTAATAGATAGATAGATAAGTGAGTTGCCTATTTAAGAAATAGTCATGGGAAGTTATGAACTTCCTCAAGTGGATTTCAGATCACTATTTTCATAATTAAGTAGATAAATAAACACTAAAATTACAAAATATAAAGATGTGATATAGATACGATAGAAAAGAGTTTATTAATTAATCTTCATATAAACTATCCATGTAATCAAAGTATTTATTCCAATAAGTTATATCAGCATTCACATCCTCTTATGTAACATCAAGTTGGTTATAATTATATTCAACTAAGGGAGAGTAAAAAATGGCACAAAGTGATAAATCAAAGGCTATATCACTCTGGTCGATGAAAAAGGGTTGAGATATAATGGGTAGATAAGTAATATGAATGACATCATGCATAATAGTGGGTAGAGTCATCTACACATTAATGCAATGTTCAAACATATAGAAAATTAGAATGGAATAAAGATAGAGTTCTAGGATTTAAAATACTATAGTTTAAAACTAAAATGCAATGGATTGATGTTGATATTGTAAAATCAGTGTCGATTTAGATGAATCAATGTCGATTTTGTTTATAATGTACTTAATTAAAAATAGGGGTTTACAAAGTGATAGAGGATATGATAAGGAAAAATAATGGATTTATGTTATGTTATAAGAGTGGGATAAGAAATAAATAAACAAGAGTATAAATAATAAATAAGATTAATTAAATCAATACTTACCTTGAACTGAGTTACAGGCAGGATGAATTTCTTCCCATAGATAAAAGCAATCCTCCTGGTTCATAATGATTGATGTGGATTATGTGTAGAAATTTTTTGGAAGAGTGGTGCTAAGGTTTCCTTAATTATCCCAATAAAATATAAGCATCTTTTTGAGATTCAAAGTTTGTGGTCCCTGAGCCAAAGGCTTACCTGAATATAAATAGATCGACACTGATCAAGAGAATCAACATCGATCATGGGCGAATCGGTAATGATTCACCCTTTTTAGCAAGGAATGGTTTTATTCACTTTAGTTTATTCCAACTATGGTCAATTTTTAGATTATATGCATGGGGTTGTTAAGGATGAAGTTATATATGGGTAAGTTGGTTATTATCATTTAGACCTTTTTCTCACTGGGTTTTGTCTACATAGTTGTATTAGCTTACTTAGGGCTCTAGAGGTCATTTGGGTTACTTAGAAAGATTAGTCCCATATTCACTAGAATGTGTGGTATCTTTCTCTCTCCAAAGTATATATCCACCTCTCTCCCTTTATATTTCTAAAGTAGTATATTATGTGAATTAATGCAGCATTCATGTCTTGGTGTAATTATTTCTTTTTTATTTCATTCTTGCAGTTATGTGTGTTTGCTCTGTATTATCTTGAATAATATGTGTATTACATTGCATTTTGAATCAATGCATTCATTTGGATCAGCATTCTTGGAGATCATTTTGATATGGCATCAAAGCATATTTAGATTTGAGGATTTCTTGGTTTTTTATACAAGTTTTTCATTTCAAATCTTGGGTTCAGTTGATTTCTATTTAGATCTCTCCATTTTTTCACTTGTATGATTTTGGATTAGTCATTTGTAGGAGTTTATTGTAGATTTTGTTGAAGTGTAAATAGGTATTAGTATTTTTGAATCCTTAGGATAAAATATGGCTTAAGGAAGATATATGGCCTACTCAAAACCTCCTATGCATGGTTTTTGTCATGGTAAACATATACAATGAGAGGTTGAGTTGTAGGAATTTTTTCCCAACCATCCTCCTACAACCCTTTCTCTTGTATCATTCCTATGTCATTTTTCTAGTCAAAACTTATTTTTTATATTTATAAAATGGATGAGCATTGTTTTCCTTTGTAACCAGGACTATTCTGTGCTCCAAAAAGGTTATGCATTGAGAAAGACACCCTCTTTCATGCTCTAAGAGAGAAGGTGAGGAATTTTCCAACCATATCTAATGTTAAAAGCACCGAGTTGAGTAGAATTTTGGCCTCAAGGATTTTTTTCTATCATGATTTATCGATGGTGAAAAAAAGTCCTTTATAGGTTGTGTGAAGGTAGTTTAGGTGGAGGATGCACCAGAATCTATGTAGGAATGGAAGTCAATTCTAAGTTATTATACAAGAATCATTCAAGGATGGAAGGATTCATATTGTAAAAAAGCACTGATTAGGGAAATGATGCCCTAGGAAAATTACAAAGATATATAATCATCATTTTTAATCACAACTTCAACATCATGAGGGTAATAGCATGATACACCTATGCTCTGATTTGTTTAGCATCGTCCTCCTTACAAAGCTAAGTCAACACCACAATGTCGGATCTAGATTGAAGATCTATTTGTATATGGCTTGCTACCAAAATAGACTTCCATGGTGATTTACTTTGATCTGATATTTTTTTTGTTAGAAGCTTTGATGCCTCAAAACCACCATATGGCATATTCATTCATTTATGTTGTTTATTTAGCCTATGTCAAATAAAATAGTCTTATATATGATTTATATTGGCCACATAAAGTTTTTTTGATATATTAGAGGGCATCCCTTTGTGGTTAAATAGCTCTTTTGTTATTTTGAATCTTCAATGAGAACATCCATCAATCACTTGATTGACTTGTACTCTCATCCTCTAGATTGAATAAGATGATTCCAGAATCATAATGCCCCACTCCAAGAGCCCTAGTAGAAAATGTGTAAGAATACAGACCTATACATGCATGATTAAAGTAGCACCATACAGACTTTGTTCCCCTTGCCAAAATTAAACTCTAAAAATATGCCCTAAAAGAATTAAAAATAAAAGCATGTTTTTAATTTTATTTAAATAGCTTAGTAATTTTTTAATTAAAAACCCTTCCAAGTGGCTTTTTCAGAGAAGTACATGTAGGGGTGATTGGGCCAGGTGTTTTTTGACTTTTGTTGATGTGAGGAGGTATATGGTTTAATGATGATTCTAATGGGTGGTTAAATATAATAATTTATGTTTAAACTTGTTGATGATTTAAACTTTAAGTGCAATTTAAATAAATAGGCCATTAATGATAGAAAATGTATTTTGTTATAACTTTTGACTGGTAACTCAGAATTGAGTGCCATTTTTTTCAAAAGTGCATATTTTTTCATCCTCTTTTCAATGGTATACTTTTTCATAAAATTCTCTCAATTTTTAAAGTTCCATATTCAAGGACATTATGGTCTCTACTACTTTTTGTAGTGTACTTTGTGTAATGATTGCTCTCATTTGTATGGACTCATTTTAACCCAATCCTAAGTCCATCTCTAGAACATTAACTATTATTTTCCCTTACTCTATCACTAATTACTCACATGGATGCATTCTCATTTGTTCCTGATGTCCCTTTTATGAGTGTGCTTTAGGGGTTCACTGTAGAGTATTTTGTGTAGTTATGAACTTCCCTAGTGTCTTCTATTGGTCATGTCAACCCCATTTGAGAGACTCCAAATGAGGAGAGTTGTTTTGTCTCTAGTAATCCTTCTTGGGAAGGATAATTATGTTTCATAGCATGCTTACATGGAACACTTGTTCAAACACAAGAATCATATTCCTTTCTTATATGGACAAATTCTTGCACCCACTAATCTTGTTTAATTTGATAACTAGGTTAATACTTGTGATAAGGTTTTTACCACTCTATTACTTCATGTTTCCATAGATCTTCATTTCCATGTGGAATATATAGAGTGTCCATGCACTATTTGGAGCATCTTACATTCTCTTTTCAGTGATCCTACTGAGATTTATTTCACACCTCCTCCACTTATTATAGTCTCTTTTGAGACTATTACACTCTCTCCTCATGTTTTTATTTCTTGTGATGATACATCCATGGTGGAAAGTGCTCTTCATTTTATTAAGCCCCCACTATAGGATGAGATTTTTTTAGACCTTAATTGTCTCATTGTAGATTCTATATCCATTATTATGTAGATTGTTGCTCTTCTAGAGCCTTCATACACTTGCATTTTGGAGGACTTTACTTTTTTCCAATGAGAGTATACATATTGATATTATTGATGACTTATATGTTCCTATAGACATTCATCTTGTATATTTGAGTGCTTTATTTGTGACTAGTCTTTAGTTTTGATGGTTATTAAGATTTGCTCTCCTCTTCCCATAGACATTCATTCAGTGAATATTTCATGTGTATCCTATTCTTTAGATTTTTTCTCTCCTTCATTGTATGCTTCTTCATTGCCATATTCTATAATTAGTCATATGATACCTGATCAGACTTTGGCATATTCAAGCATTAACAAGGAGATATTTGATCATTTTTCAAATATATACATCTTAATTCTTACATGCATTCCACTTGAGTGGGAATTTAAGAGTTTGATAGCTCAAGGTTTATTTATTCCAAAATGAAGAGATAACATTTATTATAGATGGACCTACTACAACATTCTCCATATGACATTCTACACATACCTTCTCTCTCTTCTTTATGGAGGCACAAATCCTTCATATTTTGTAGGATACTAAGATAATTGCATTGTACATGGGTACCTTATTAGGCCTTATTTTTGGGACCCATTTTTGTATCATCACCCACATAAGATGCACTTATAGGGGGGTGTATGCCTTTTTCCCATTGGGTTTTTCCTACATGATTGTAATAACTTGCTTAGGGCTCTAGAGATCATTTGGGTTACTTAGAAAGATTAGTTCCAAATTCACTAAAATGTATGGTATCTTTCTCTCTCTAACCTATATATTCACCTCTCTCCCTTTATATTTATAATGTAAGATATTATGTGAATTATTGGAGGATTCATGTCTTGGTGAAATTATTTCTTTTTATTTCATTCTAGTAGCTACATGTGTTTTCTTTGTATTATATTGAACAATATGTTTCTTACATTTCATCTTGAATCAGTGTATTCATTTAGATTAGCATTCCTGGAGCTCATCTTGATTGGTTAAAGGGTTAGGATTTCCTAGGTTGTAAATAGATTTAGGTGGTTAGGGAGGTAAAATGGTAATTTCTAAAAACAAATTACCAAGTGTTTAATGATAAATAATTTAAACTTTAGGATAGGGATATTTAGGATAATAAAATAATAATAAGGGCCCTACAACATTGAATAAATCATATATAATATATGAAATTATAGTGTCTACATTTGCTCCTTTTGTGGAGTACTATGTAATACATACTACGAGACAAAAATTATGAGAGGTCTAATGCCCCATGTTTATGTGAGAAAGTATCCCCCCTCAAACTAGGATCTGATGTAGGATGAGGAGAGGGTGATAGGTTTTAAATATTGAGTAATGGATGGGAGTGGATAAAAAAGAAATGAAGTTAAAAGTGCAGATGTATATCATGAAGTATACATTTTGCACTAGCAGGGTGTGATCCAATATAGGTAGAGATGCCTTGAGGTAAATCCTATAATAAAAATGCCATAACTATAAAAAAGTGGGCTTTTATTAAGGCTAAACAAGAGAATAAGTGATAGGGTTTGGTTGACCAAATCATCTAGTGTGTTATATAGTGTGTGCACTACTTATAGATAACTATTCTCAAGATAAAATGCACTCTTGGGACCCATAGAGGGGAGATACCCAAAAAAGTACATGCCTTACATAGGTTGTGAGACCAATAGGGGGTTTAAATCCACAAACCTAAAACGTAATTAGACAAATAATAAGATAGGTGTGGTAAGGTACCAGGGTGAGGCTACAGAGTAGGATTGAATATATGAAAAAAATACAAGTAATGAAAAACAAGCAAATCAATATTGATCTAGATCAAATTAGTATCAATCTACCAAATTGATAATGATCTACAAAAAATTAGCATCAATCTAAACCTAGGTAAAGCAAATCCAATGTGGAGAGAGATCATTTGTTATCAATGTGTGATGAACTAAGAGCTAAAATTAGATTATGATTATGATATGAGGTACAAAAGAGGTGAGTGGTAGTGGTCAAAGGTGATGATGATCATCCTAAGATGAGGTAGGCCTTCTTATTTTTTAATATTTCTTAAATTTTTTGTGTTTTTTCCTTTTTTAGATTAAGTTTATATGTTAAGAGTAGGGTAGTATCATGATGTAGAATCGATGTTGATTCTCATGAATCGATGATGATTCAAGGGAAATTGATGTTGATTCAGTAGAAATGTTGTCGATCAATAAGGGATTGATATCAATTGAGTAAAGAAGGTGCAATACTAAATTAGAGTGTTTAAGGTTAAACTCAAGTAGATTTTTAGGAATTTGAAGGCTTATAGAGGATTACGGTAATAAGCATGGACACTATTGAAAATTTGAGATCGAGTACCACTTTTATTGGAGTGGTTATGAGACTAGTTGAGCAATGATGATTGGGCACACATAGAGGTCATAGGCTTACGAGGAGTGTGCTTCTAACACTGCATTCATTAAGATATGAGCCTATTGGTTACCTTGTTAGAGTGATGGGATGTGACTACAGGGACATCTAGGTTACCCGTAAGGGAGATGATGATCACTAAAGAGGATATCTATAATATACTATTATTTATGTTTTAGGGGTCTATGATTGTACCAGTGGATGAGTAAGGTCATATAGTGGAATTAACATGGCTATATGGTGGAGATGTTGTAGACATTACATTCATAGTAGGTAGTTTTATGTTTGATCCTTTATATGAAGAAAATATAAAAGGGAGGGGGGTTTTGATGATGATGATGCTAGCCATCTCATGTTATGCTCTCCTAGACTCAGGAGGAAGTAGGTTCCCATGAAGCCTTACAAGTGTTGTTGCAAACAAGTTAGAGCATCGAGCAGTGTTTTCCTAAGCCTTGACTTTACTAGCACAAGTATATAAAGAGTTATAGGGGTGGAGGACTTAGAGGAGATTTGGGTTGGATGTGATCATTTTTTTATAGTTTCAAGCCTATAAACACATTAGGGTGGTGCATCTTATTGGTATCCCATGGATATGGTGGTAAGAGACCGACTACAGTGTTGTCTTCCTTTGATGGAAGGAGTATTTAGTACAAGATTATATAGATGGTGTAACCCAAAACTTGGAATTATATTAATTATTCCTCAAGGTTTTATAGGATGGGTATGTCATTTGGAATCCCTATGTCAAATTTCATGCATGGCCTAGACTAAAGGTCGAGTTGGTAGACATCTGAAGGGAGAGGTGGTTCATAAGGAGGTAGATAAAGTATGTGGAGTATTTTCATTTTAAGAGGGTGTGGAGATATTTTGGTATGATATAGGATATACCATGGGCCTTGAGCATGTATATATGAAATGAAATAGAGCCTAGACTCCTAGATCTAGATATGACAGATATTTTGGTAGGAGATAAGGAAGAGGTGTTGGATGGTAGAGCTTGATCTTATTTTAATGCCCAGTTTCTAACAAGGGGTGTGGGCACAATGCCCCCCCCCCCACTATGGTCACCATGGTGGTCCAAGGGGGGTAGTGACCTATTTTATAGGCCCCCTAATGGGGGTTTGTGGGTAGCACCCTCAAAGCAAAAAATTTTGAAAATGCATTATAAAATATTATAATTTCATAGTTAATTTCGACCATTTACTATTAGGTTTTATTTCTAATAATATCCTAAAATGTAGGAAGAAATCAATTATATATCCAAATTTCCCTATGCTTCAATAGTTTAAATTTTAATGTATGCTATGGTGTGCACTAGACCATACATTGCTCATGAAGTGGGAGTTGTCAGTAGGTTTATGAATAATCTAGGAAAAAAGCATTGGGATGCAATCAAGTGGGTTCTCAGGTACTTGAGAGGGTCCACTGATAAATATTTATGCTATGAAGGGCTAGATGTTACCTTACAAAGATATGATGATGTAGACATGGTTGGAGATTTAGCTGGTAGGAGGAGCACCATAGGTTATGTATTCACTATTGGTGACACAGTAGTTAGTTAGATTTTAAAATTGTAAAAGATAGTTGCTTTGTCAACTACAGAGGCAGAATATGTTTGAGCTATAAAAGCTAGCAAAGAGATGATATGGATGAAATAGTTCATGGAATATTTAAGGTATAAGCAATAAGATTGTAGGTTATACAGTGATAGCCAGAGTGTAAGTCATTTAGCAAAGAACTCAGCATTCTACTCAAGAACCAAACATATACAACTTAGGTATCACTTCATTCATTCAATTTTAGAGGATGGTCAACTAAATTTGAAAAAGATCCATATGAGTCAGAATCCTATAGATATGTTAATAAAGGTAGTCACTAGAGATAAGCTAGAGAGTTTTTTAGCTTTAATAAGTATTCAAGGATAACAAGGAAGATGAAAAACATGCCAAGGTCAAAGTTTCAATAAAAGTCCAAGTAAGAGTTGTAGTGGTGGAGTTGCAATAATCAATCTCCAAGTGGGAGATTGTTGGATGGTGAAGCCTGATCTTATTTTAATGCCTAGTTATTGATAGTGGGGGTGTGGGGGGTCAATGCCCCTCCACTATGGTCACCATGGTATAAATACTGTAATATTAAAATATTGTAATTTCATAGTTAATCTGGGTCATTTACTATTAGGTTTTAGATCTAATGGTAGAAATTAAATTAGTGCATTTTTGCCATAATTTGTAACCATCCTTTGATATGAGGGCATTGTAATCAGGTAGAAAGGTATGAGAGTGAAGAGGATATTACATTGGATATATTTCAAGTTTTTCCCTTCATTTTGTTAGATTTAATAATAAGGACTGGTAGTTTTTGTGTGGATGTAGCCCATATTGGGTGAACCACATTAAATTTGTGTCTCTATTTTATTGTGTATTCTAAATTTTAATTCTATCTTTATTTCATTATTATTTAAATACATTTTATATTCTTGACAAGATGTAGCAGATTCAAATGTGGATGATGTAGGGTGTACCCTAGCATTCTTAGTGTGGTGGGTGGGGTAATTAGATGTCAGGTAGGAGAGGGTAGTGTCACCTCAATAGGAGGGAGAGGATGATGAGATGCAGGATGTAGAGAAGGATGGAGGAGGAGAAAAGGATGAGATGGGAGAGGAGGGAGATAGGGGAGAGGATGGAGGAGATGAGGAGGAGGAGATAGATATTACAAAGATCATAGCTGAGTGAGATACACTAAGAACCCAGTGTATTTCATTATAGGGATAGGTGGCCATAGTGCAGGGGGCACTCATCATTATGTATATAGAATGATATGGTATTTAAACTAGATTATACATGTTATAGGTGGAGTATGACATGTTAAAACTGAGTCATGATCTATTTGTTGAGGCTTGGGACCAATGTCACTTAGAGAGGGATAGCTTGTGGTGGGGCTAGAGGTTCTTCAGGGCATGTGGTTATAGGGGTGGTTGGGTTGAGCACAACATAGGTAGGTACTATGAAAATAGATAGGTACCAAGAGTTATCAGCCAAGATGTGGTATTATGAGTAGATTATACTAGATATGCATTCGTAGATTCCATGATATGCTACTCATTTGGCCACATAGGAAAAATCCTCTAGATGGACACACATAGTGTCAATCAGCATAAGGAGTGTATCCCATGAGAGGGATCAGAGGAGAGATAGAGATAGAGATAGAGGAAGAGATGGGGGAGGGGAGGGGAGTAAAGGCAATATTGGGGCTTTGGGGAGCATCCATTTGAGCTAGCTCTTGTTTATAGAGTAGCTTATTATTGTACTTACTATACTAGCCAAAGAGCCACATATTTTGTATATGGATATTTATGATGTACATGTTGATCATTTATATATAAAGACACATGATTTTGATTATGAGTTGTGATCCTTATATTTTATGTTCTATGGAGTGTATTAGATTATGGATTTTAAAATGTTATGGATTTATGGATACTTGTATTTAGATTATGTGATAGATTTTAAAATGTTATAGCTTTACATTAGAATGTTTTATGGATCATGATTATGTTCCTATGGATGTGGATTAGATCAATTATTAGATTAGATTATGGATTGATGTGATGTGATTTATGGATTTTGGATTACTAGATTAGGATGTTCTTATGTTTTGATTAGGATATATGTGGCAATTCTATTTCTAGATAATTAATCATCAAAACTTTGATTTACTTAGGAGAAAAGGCTTTATTTATAATTACTAAATCATACCATAACCCAACAAAAACTTTTGAAATAAATTCATGTGTGTCTTTAACTAACTGTTAATAAAATACCCTAATAACCTTAGGTTAACTACGTTCAGAACCTATTGGTTTGAGATGGAAATTTCTAGGGATTTTCTTCAAGATTTGATAAAAAGTGGATCTTTAAGAATAAGATGCTTTCACCTTGTAAACCCAAACTGAAGGCTGACCCTAAGATCCTTTTGTGCCAATCCATATAGATTGATCAATGCAGGAAGTCTACTATAATAAAGTTGATCAATGTAAGAATATTTATTGGGATATTTCATGCATGATAGCCATCCTTCAAGGAAGTGGTATATATTTTGAAAGGTAATTTTTGAAGCATTTGTCCTATGAGGGAGAAATTTTTACTTTGTGTGTGTGTGTGTGTGTGTGTGTGTTTTGTAAATTTTATAGTTGTCCTTCGAGGGATTAGTCTATTATTTTTTCCTATTTTGTAGATGCTTTTCTTGGATTTTCTTTTGATCCTAGTGTTATTATTTCTTTATGGATTGGCTTAAGGTATCCTAAAATAGTTCCCCAAAGCTTTTTTGCACAAGATGATGATCTTATTCTCAACATGAGCTAGTGATAGTGAGGAATTTTAGGAAATAATGATTTGGGGAACCTTTCCATTATAGGCAAAGCCTGTCCAATTAGAGCATGTTATGAATAGAGATAGGGTATTCATATTTAAGGTAAAAATGGACAATGTTTCCAAATAACCACATGTATCTATATATCATTATTTGGTATAATGAAAGGGATATGGTTTTATGTAATCAAACCAAAAGAAAAGAAACCGGGTGGACCAAGGTAGTTATGACTTATTAACAGTGGAAAGGATGCAAATGCAATGCATTAAGAGGTTCTTGTTCTAATTTTCCATCAAGAAAGGCCAAATGATATGCCCCAAATTCATATTTATGGGTGATAATATATGGCCCAAGCCAATTTAGAGCAAATTTTCCTCATTTGATAGTTTCCATATTAATGACATGTTGATATTATTTTAAGCCAAGTTCACCAATAGTAAATTCATGTTCTTTTAGATGTTTATTACATGTGCATTTTATTTGTTCCTAATATACATGGACATGGTCAAGGGAAACCAATCAATGCTCATCCAATATTTCAAGCTGGGATAATCATTCCTGATGGAAGTCATCCTCAGAAATGATATATTTAAGAGAGATGGGAAGGGAAGTAATCTAAACCTCAAGAGGAAGTACAACTTTGGTACCATAAACTAAAGAGAAAGGAGTAACACCAATAAGGGTTTGAATATGAGTTTGATAAGCCCATAGGGCAAAGGGAACATGAATATGCTAGTTCTTCCCTACTTTATTAATGACTTTAGTTAGGATTTTGACAAGAGTTTTATTGTATGGCTCAGCCTATCCATTATCTTGAGGGTAGTAAGGTAAGGAAAACCTTAGCTTAATGTTAAAAGAGTCACAGAGCTCCTAAACATTTTTATTTTTGAAATATTTTCCATGATCTGTAATGATCTTATGAGGAACAACAAAGCAACAAATAATATGTTGATTAATGAATTCCATAATTTTTTCTACCTTGGTTAAGATAAGAGGAATAGCCACCACCCACTTAGTGAAATACTCAGTGGCAGTAATGATAAATCTATGATGCTAGGAAGATTTAGGATTAATCTGACCTATAAGATCAAACCCCCATTGGGAAAATGGCTAAAAGTCCTATTTTACCCACAATTCCTAACTAGGAAAATGTGATAGGTTTGCATGTTATTGGCATTTGACACATTTTCTAATGTATTCATAATAATATTGATTTAAAGGGGGCCAATAATATCCAAATTATAAGATTCTCTTAGCGATGGTGCGGGTACTAAAATGTCCTCCACATGCCCTGTCATGAGCTTCTTTGATATCAAGGATAAATTCATGATTTTAGAGACAACAAAGAAAGATATCATCAAAACCATGCTTATAGATAACACCCCCTAGTATGACAAAATGCATGATGTGATGCTAGAAATCTCTCCTGCCATTTCTAGATAAATCTGGAGGATTAATCCCCTTAATAAGCAATTGAATATATGCACGTACCAAAGATCCAATGGATTTTCCTATACACTATGGATGGAAGGAAGATTAATTTTGGTAAAATAAGGTTGATTAACCTTATGGATAAGGAAAAATAACTTAGACTCCTGAGAGGAAGATGGGATAAATGAGGCCAAATAAGCCATGGTATTTGCAAACTTGTTAGTTGATCAAGGAGTGGCTTGGATAACATAATGCTCAAAAGTAACTAATAATTGATCAGCCAAAATCTTATACTTTTTAAGGGTATCATTTTTACATTTATATGCGCTCTTAATTTGATTGACCATAAGCTAGGAATCACCATAAATATTAAGTGTTTTAATACCTAAACATAAAGTGGTTTGGAGACCTACGATCAAAGCCTCATACTCTACCATATTATTGGTGTAGTCAAAATCAAGCTGAAAATATAAAGGTATAGGTGTCCCCGCAAGAGGGATTAGGATAATTCTAACTCTTTTACCATGCTCACACTTTGATCCATTAAAGAATAGAATCATTTGATATTTCAGATCTAATTGAGACATGGAGGCTATGGATTCATCTAGAATTCATAATTAATTGGTTGATTATCATCAAGAGGTGCCTTATCAAGTTGATCAACAATGATTTGACCTTTAACTAATTTTTGGTGGATAAATTCCAAATCAAATTCTACCAAAATCATGAGCCATTTGGCCATTCACTGATTTTGATAAGGCTTTGAATGCATAAATTTTAGGGGATTACTATTCATCATCACATAAGTTTTGTGATTGAGAAGATAATGGTGAACCTTAAAAGCTATAAAAATTAGAGCTAGGCATAAATTGTTTGTGTGTGAAAGCACATATGTTATTCAATAAGTGTTTAACTAATATAATAAACTTCCTACTCTTTATGTTGCTCATCATGATGGGCAAGAATGGATCCTAAGGCATGATCTATGACTAAAATATACAAGAATAAAAGTTACCCCTCCTTGGTAAGAATGAGAACTAGTAGTGAAATAAGGTATCTTTTAGAGAATCAAAGGCTTCTTGATAGCCAAAGTCTTAATTAAAATGGGTATCCTTCCTTAAGAGGTGATGGAATGGTTGACATCGATCAGATAACTAGGAGATAAAATGATGAATGAACTACAATTTCCCTTGTAAATTATTGAGTTGCTTAAGATTAGATGGGGGTGGAATTTATAAAATGGCTTTAATATTAGTGGGGTTGACATATATCCCTTGAATAGAGATGATGAAGCCTAAAATCTTACCTGGAAAACCACAAAAATGTATTTCTTGGAATTAAGATGGACACAAAACTAGATTAGGTGAGCAAAGATTACTTTTAGAACTAAAAGATGGTATTTTCATAATTTTTACTTACTGATGAGATCATCCACATAATTCTTAATGATTTTATATATTATATCATGGAAGATATAATTCATGGCTCTTTAATAGGTGGCCCTGGCATTATCTAAGCCAAAAGGCATACCTTGATAGTAGAAGGTCCCCTAGGAAATAATGAATGAAATCTTATGTTGATCTTCTAGTGCGATAAGGATCTAATTATATCCAAAGAAACCATCCATAAGTGACAACATTTAATGACTAGCTCTTAAGTCCACTAATTGGTCACTATTAGGGAGAGGGAAATCATCCTTAGGACAAGCGATATTAAGGCCATGTAAGTCAATACAAAGGTGTAGTCCCCCTATAGGTTTTATGATAGGAACAATATTATATACCATTGAATATTATTCATAGTCTGGATAAAGTTGATAGATAAGATATGTTATAACTCTTCTTTGACTAAAATTACAATGCGAGGGTGCATCTTTCAAAGTTTTTGCTTTATAGGCTTAGCATCAAGAAATGTGACAATGTTATGGATGACAATAGTAGGGTTGATACTAGGCATGTCACTATAGGACCAAGTGAATTATTCAGTATGATATATCAAAAATGTATCAAAATCCTAGTGCTCCTAAGGATCTAGAGATTTGTTAACCTTAGTAATTTATAGATTCTCATGAAACCCTATGTTAATGTCGATGGAAGCCTCATTTAATAGACTAAAGGTTTCAAATGGAAGGGATTTAGGTATATGGGAGTTATTTTCACCTAAATGAGTTAAGATCAACTCATCATTTTGGCACTAAAAATAGGGATGGTGGGAAAATCTTACCCTATCATGTTTGGGTAGGATAGAGGAATGGTTTAGACCTCCCCATCATGGTGATAGATGAGAGGTTTTATGGTGATGGCATTGACTAAAAAAAATTATGGGAATGGATACAACATCATTTGCCATAAAAGGGGTGATGAATGGTGAGGATGGTGTGTCCTCTTCAACAATAAGCAAAAACATAAATTCTAGGGTAGTTTTGGGACTTTTGTTAAAATTGAGGCTATGTTTTTCATGGGGTTTCTTAAAATATCATAATGTGACATCATGTGGCCCTTGTTCATAGCATCCTATACCAAAATTCTTCTGAACACACTATTTTAGGTATGTTTTTAAAAGTGGGGTTTATCTAATAATGAAAAGTTCAAGGTGAATGGTTTGGTATGGGTGTGATTAGTAAGTCCTAAAGAAGGTTGATAAATCCCCCCATAAATAAAATGAGTACGAAGGAAGGGTGGACCAAATGGAATGAGATCACCTAGATTAGGATAATATGCATGTTATTTGTCCAAATTCCCATATTCCTAGGTAGTGGGGAGAGTGTTGAGCATTAGTAACTGATACTCTCCAAGTAATAGCTACTGAAACATAGAATCAATGGAATCCTTGCCAATAGTTGTTGATGTAAATATTTTTGTAATAGATGATGTCTCATTAGATGATGATGGGTTCATGATTTTTAATGGAATTAAAACTTTATTTAGTTGGAAGGTAATTTTAAAAGTTATAAATGGATGGGGATTAGCTAGGTAATTGTGGATCTTACCCTCATGTTTAAAACATTAGTGTAGGGTGGAGGAGATGCAACACATAGTGCATATCCAAGGATGTCCTTAAAGGATGTTGTATTGAAACTCCCCTTCTATTACATAAAATGATTTGGGCAGAATATGTACACCTACTTGGATAGAAAGGACAACCATTCTTAACACAGGGGCCACAGTATTGTTGAATGTTTGTAAAAGAGTTGGAGATTGGGATACAATAGTTTCAAGTAACTGTAGTTTTTTAAACACATAAGAGGAGATAATATTTATACTAACTCTATTATCAATCATTACTCATTTGATTCAAGTCTAATCAATTTGGTCAGTGATAAATAGTGGGGGATCTTAGTCATTAGGCTACAACGGTAATATTTTGAATCATGGAATGTTATGGATAATGATTTTTAGAGTGATGTGATAAAATCTGATAGAGGTTGGGGTTTATTAGCTTGTATTTTGGTGGCTTGAAAGGCTTCTATTATAGCCTCAAGATGTTATGGAGAGTTTTAGATAAGTTCATATAAAGACATCTTGACTAGAAGTTGATGAATCTATTTTGGAATGGATATTTGTATTAATTCTAAAGTGTTATTATTTTGCACTTTTCCTAAAATAAAAAATTTAGGTTTTGTAGTGGGTGTTGTAGGAATACTTGTGGTGGGAGATATAATAATAATCACTTTGGATTTATCATGAGTTTTGGTCTTATTACCCTAGGTTTGGGATCATGTAGCTATGTTAATTATTTCTATCTAAAATAAAGGTAGATTTATCATGTTTTTAGACTCATCCAAATATAGAGGATTCATGAGGGGTTGATATTGGACTCTATGAGAGATTTTATTTTCCTTTAAATCTTATTTTGATATTATTGGTAATATACTAGTTCCTAAGGTGGAAGTGTCCCTAGTAGTTTGACTATGGGGATAGTCATGATCCAATTATTCCATTAAAATATCATCTTATTCTAATAAGTTTTAGACCATGAATTTTATCACATTGTAACTTTTAGTATCATGTCCTGCTATTCAATGATACATGCATTTCTTATTTTCTCGTTACCACGCTGATCTCTGAATATGGGTGTTAACAGGTTTTATAGGTGGCAGAGTGACAACGGAGGTTTAAAGAAGTTGATCAAGGATTTTATAATAAAACCCTTTTAATGGATCATAACTAGGTTTTTTGATCTTCTAACTCATTGGTATGGGAGTTGCATTTGACTTTGAACCTCAATCCTATGAATTGGTTGTTTAAATATTCCCTACGGTAGGTACTTTGTGCTTAGGATAAGACCTTATACCTAAGCCTCATGGATAGTAGGGGTTAAAATGGTTATGTATTAGCATTATCATAGTGGGAAGATCCCTTTATAATGATACATGCTCTTTAGAATAAGATTCTATAATAGTGGCTTTCAGTCTTGCCAAAGTATGAGGTCCCAATATAGACGTTTTTATTTGAATGGGTAATAGAGTCACCTTTCCTTTCTGAATCTAATCAGGGGTAGTAAGGATATCCTTTTTAGGGATTTTAATCCTAACAGTAGGATTTTTCAAGGACTTTCCTCATGAGGCCTCAATTTTTTTGTTTTTGATACCTATAGCCTTCCCCTTAATTTTTCTAAGATTTAGTTATTCCTGAATAATGAAGGGAACTGGTCTTGGGTTTGTTTGAGCTAATGTAAAATTATCCTCAAGGGGGAGTAGTCTAGATGGGATGGGTATGCTACATGAAGATATTGAGGTGACATAAAGAGTGGTATGTGTATATTTTTGGATGTCCAAAAAAGCATTCTACTTAACAAATCTTTACTCATTTGTTTCTAGTTGATCATCTTGAATGTTTTTAGACAATGTTTACTCAAGTGGATCCTAAATAATGAGATCCAAAATGTTTGAGTGAGTTTTTGGGATAACTTCACTTAATTTAGATGGTTTGAAGGTATCTTCTATAAGGATATTAGGGAAAAAATCATTACCCACTTATTTAGGCATAATTTGATCATGGATCATACTAAATACATGGGTCTTGTGGTATGAGGTAGATCTTAAATTAGCCTATATGGAATTAGATGTGGAAGTGTGGTTTGAGAATGGTTGCCTAAATATGTGTATAGACTGAGTAGGGAGAGCTTTAGGGTTATCTAATTGTAACTCCCCTTAATCAATAAGGTTTTATACTATACCCTTGAAATAGTGACACATATTTACATCATGACATATTACACAATGGTAGTTGCAAAAGTCATTTTCCTTAAAATATTTAGGTTTAGGGTGAGATTCATCAACAGGTCTCACCAGAGGAAGTTTGATGATAGATGCCTATAAGATCTTGTCTAAGATAGATGCATAATATTCTCCTAATGGTGTGTACTATCATGGAGAAAAATGTGTTAATGTTTTTCGAGATTGTGTTTGAGAGGTAGATGGTTTAGATTATCTTTTTGTTTATGGGGGTGCTGATTTTAAGACTATGGCATTGGTAGCACCTTTAGTTTTATTATTGTTAGTCCTTTTAAAGGGATCAGGTTTGAATTTTTTACTATGTAATTTTACTTTCACTTCTTCTAAATCTATAATTTCTAGTTTACGGGCCATTAAAAAGGCCTCATCAAAAGTTTTAAGGATTACACCCGTAATGTTGACAAAATATGTTTAACACATGATCTCACAAATAATTCAATTATTTGGGGTTAAGGGAGGGGAAAGGTGAGTTGATTTATAATACTCCTCTATCTAGCCACAAAATTAGTGATAGATTCATCATCAAATTGTCTGATGTCACAGAGATCAGTGATATTCACTTTTCTTGTGATGTTGATGGAAAGTGATCTAAGAAGATTTAGGCTAGTTACCCAAAAGAAAATAAGGAATGTTGGGGGATAGAACTATACAAGTCCAAGATTGGCCCAACTAGTGACATGGGAAAGGTCCTAAGAAGAAGAGCATCATCATGATATATAAGATAAATGTTGGATGGTGGAGCTTGATCTTATTTTAATGCCTAGTTCCCGATAGGGGGTGTGGGGGGAAACACTCTCCCCCCACTAGGGTCACCATGGGTGTCCAAGGGGGATAGTGACCCATTTAGAGTCCCCCTAGTGGGGGTTTCAGGGTAGCACCTTGAAGTAAAATTTTGTTTAAAATACACTATAAAATATTGTAATTTCATAGTAAATCTAGACTGTTCACTATTAGGTTATAGATCTAATGGTAGGAATAATGTCTATGTATTTTTCCCCTATATGTAACCCTCCTTTTGATATGAGGACATTTTAATTATGGTGGCACATTGTATGTGAGTGAGGAGGATATTGTACTGGTTATATTGCAAGTTTTTCCCTTTATTTATTGGACTGAATAATAAGGATTGGTTGTTTTTGTGTGGATGTAGCCCATATTGGGTGAACCACATTAAATATGTGTCTCTATTATGTTATGTTTTCTACATTTTATTTTCAACTTTAATTCATTAATATTTCTATGTTTTATATTCCTAACAATAGCAAGCATGTCTAAACACTTGAATGTACTACTAAGGATCTTCCTTAGTTTGAAACTTCATAAATTTTGGAAGATCCCATTCTTAATGGTATGGTCTAATGGGTATAGTTGGGTTAATAGGTTTGCTACATATTTGCTTATAAGTGAGCATATTTTCTACCCAGAGGTTGAGGCTTCTAAATTTTCCATCCTATTCATAAGGTCTAGTTGGATATTATATTAAGGAATATCCCCCAAGACATTTTGTTGTGGATGTTGATAGGTAGGAAATGGATTGGAAAAGGGTTGGGATAAAGGATAACCAACTGAGGTGGTCATAATTGGTTGGGAAGCTACCACATATTTTGGGTCTTATAAGGGTATATAGATGGACCAAGATCTTGTGAGAGAGATATGTATTGGGTGGTTAATGGGATATATTACTAAGAAGGTTAACTTATAGGGGCTTTTTACAAAGGCTAAGTTTGGGTATTTAAAGGTACACTAGTTTGGATGGGTTGGAGAGTTTTTGAGATTGAGATCACTATGTTCTAAGGTGCTTTGGTAAGGGGTAGAGTAGATGTAAGTTGAGGTATGATGATATTTTGAGCTTGGGTACTAGTTAGGGATGGACCACTAGATGTTACTAGAGGTATATTGCTTAAACATTATGTAGTGTTAATATCAGAACTTTTTGGGGGAGGACCATTGAGGGAGGACACCATATTTATAGTGAACCCTTCACTTTCCTCTAGAGGCATACCAAAATCATTCCCAAAAAATTATGTATGAGGGGAAAGTGGAATGCAAATAGCTCAAGTGCTAAGGTAATAGTTAAGAGTGATTGGATTACTATCCAATATGGTGGAAAATTCAAGATTCTCCTAAGTATATAACTGGTTAATACCCTCTCCCATGGACTCAAAGGAGGTAGGAGGACTCAGGGAGTTATCCATGGATGAGGATGAAGCTGGAAATTTAATTTGATATAATGATTATTATCACATAAAAACCATGTATCAATGAAGCAAAATTGAAGAAATGAAATCAAAAAACACACAATAGTTTTTTTTACTATCTCATTTTAGTGTAAAACAAAGACACACACCATAAAAAATGCACCTAAAAGGATTTTTCTTTTTTAAGAAGATTAACTTTAAAGTGTGATAAGAAAAAAGGTTAATGAAGATACTAATAAATAGCAATCTAGATATGGCTTGAGGTTTATGTAGGCTCAAAATATAAATATACTAGAATTGATATGTGGCTTGGTATTGGGGCCTACCCCCTCACTTTATACATAATAGTGTAAAGATGTCAGGTGCTTAGCCATTATATATCTGATAACTAGAGTTTATACTTAGTCAGTGTATTGAGTTGGTTATCCCCTTGGTGGTGAAATCCAAGTAGGATAGTCATGGTGAAGGTTACCATTAGGTGATGAAATCCCATTCATTTCCCTTATGTCAATGTTTGATGAATTGATTATGTAATTAACTTGGTATGTGTGTAAAAATAAGTGATTTCTATGATAAATTAATCTGCCTAGATTATTATATATGAATTACCTAAGCAAGCAAGGAATGGATACAATTCTTTTTAACCTTTTAAAATAAGAGTAAAAATTTTGGATTTTTCTTTTGAATGAAGACAATAATCAATAGAAAGGGAGATAAATGAATAAATTCACAATGAAGTATAATAATAAAAATGAGACCTTAAGGGTCCCACCAGGAATGATAGAATGTTATAGTAGTTTTTCATTTTTCCTTTTAATTTAATTAACTTACTAAAAACTTTTAATTTAATTAACTAATGAAAAACTTAATGAAATGTAGGGTTTATGAAGAATACCTAGAGATATAAAGATGGTTGCACACCGCTTGAATCAAATGAATGAGGCAACTTATTTTTGCCTTGGAAGAATAATCTACACAAAAAGAGACAACTTGGAAAAAATAGATTAATACATAGATAGGTCAGTTGCCTGGTTAAGACCCAGTTTTGAGAAGTTATGAACTTCATCAAGTGGATGTCAGCTCACTATTTTCACATTTAATTGGGTAAGTAAACATTAAAATTAAATATATATGTGTGTGTGTGTGTGTGTGTGTGTGTGTGTGTGTGTGTGTGTGTGTGTGTGTGTGTGTGTGTGTGTGTGTGTGTGTGTGTGTGTGTGTGTGTGTGTGTGTGTGTGTGTGTGTGTGTGTGTGTGTGTGTGTGTGTGTGTGTGTGTGTGTGTGTGTGTGTGTGTGTGTGTGTGTGTGTGATATAGATATGATAAAAAGAGATTATAAATTAATCTTCATCTAAACTATCAATGTAAGCAAAGTATTCATTCCAATAAGTTGCATCAGGATTCACATCCTCTTATATAACATCAAGTTGGTTAGAAGTGGCTTCAACTGAGGGAGAGTAAACAATGTCACAAAGTGTTAACTTGAAGGCTATATCACTCTGGTCATTAAAAAAGGGTTGAGATACAATGGACATATCAGTAATATTAATGACATCCTGCACAATTCTAGGCAGAGTCATCTACAAATTGATGCCATGTTCAAAAAAATAGAAAATCAAAATGGAATGAAGATATAGTTTTAGGATTCAAAAGGCTCAAGTTTAAAAATAGAATATGGTGGATCAATGTTTATCCTATAAAATTGATGCCAAATTAGATGAATCGACGTCGGTTCTATCCAGACTATACTTAATTAAAAATAGGTGATTGCAGGGTGATAGAGGATAATGATAAGGAAAAACAAGGGATTTATGATATGTTCTAAGAGTGGGATAATCAATAAATAAATAGGAGTATAAATAAGAATAATTAAATCAATACTTACCTTAAACTAAGTTGCAGGCAGGATGAATTTCTTCCCACAGATGCAAGAAAACATTATGGTTTGTAATGACAAATGTGGATTGTGTGTAGAAAAATTTCATTAGAGTGGTGCTAAGGTTTCCTTAATTCTCCCAATAAAATCCAAATAATGTTTCAATATTAAAATTTCATGGTTCTTGAGCAAACTATTGGCTGCATATAAATAGATCAATGCCAATCGGGAAAATCAGTAATGGTTCACCCTTTTTAGTAGGGAATGGTTTTATTCACATTGGTTTGTTCCAACTATAGGAAATTTTGGGATTATATGCATGGGGTTGTTAAGTATGGGGTTATATGTGGGTAAGTTGGTTAAAGGTTTAGGATTTCCTAAGTTGTAAATAGATCTATGTGGTTAGAGAGATAAAACATTAATTTGTAAAAACAAATTACTAGGTGTCTAATAGTAAATAATTTAAACTTTAAGATAGGGATATTTAGGATAATAAAATAATATAATGGCCCTAAAACATCAAATAAATCATATATAATATATTAAAATATAGTGTCTACACCCACCCTATATCCCTTAAGCATAGAAATACAAATAGACAAGGGTTGGGATTTTCACAAATTGAGTCAATAACTATTTAGGCCAACTAAACATGTACATTTTACCAAAGTAGTGGGTACATATAACCAATAATTTATTTCATTTGATCATCAAAAAATTTGACAACTACATAAAGAGATTATGGCTTATGTGAAAACCACTAATACAGGAGACATGAATTTAAGAAATTTGATTAAACCCCCCAACATTCCAATATTTCCAAATAATATCCCTCTATTCAAAGGTGATGGTTTTTTCCTACCTTCATTTAAAACAAAAAATGTATCCTTACCAAAATTTTCCAAAGCTAAAATTGTTATACCCTTACCAAAGGAAAATGAAACAAATTATTCAAATGGTACAAGATATCCAAACAATATACCAAATGTACCAAAGCTCAAAGATCCCATCCCATTACCAAAATATCCTAAATTTAGTGATCATGAAGTTTCACTTGTTATACATTAGAATGATGATATTTATATGTCTAGATTAAAAAGAGGTGATAGGTTGAAAACAATGATAACACCTATGAAAAACACGTATATTCCTATAGAATATCTAATTTATATGATGACCACTATTGAGGACCTTAAAAATCAAGTTTTTATAATCCAAATGCATATATTTTTCCATAATGATAATTCATATGTTACCCTATTCAATATTCAACCTCTTTTTTCCATGTATACTTGAATGTCATTACCCAAAATATTTTTAATTACAAATTTACCTCTCTTTTTGACACACAAGGAACCATTTGACCACATGATTTGATATTTACATTCTTTTGGGTAATGGGCACAAGATGACAAACTATTGTTAAAAGTTTTCCATATAATTATTTTTGATGAGGCTCAAAATTGGTTATATAGTTTACAAAATGGTTCCTTACATATTTTATTAAAATTAGAAGATGCATTTTTCATAGATTTCAATATCTAGAAGGTGCCAAAACATACATTAGAACATTTACACAATTTCAAGTAATGTGATGATGTGTAACTTCAAGATTACACTATTCGATTCAAAAGTACATCATATGAGCTAGTATTTAGACCCTCATATTTGGAATTACAATTTATCTTTAGCATAGGCCTTATTTCCCCATTAAAGGAAAGGACATTGCATAAATAATATGAATCATTTACCCATTTACATAATGATGTGCATAGATATCCTTCCTTCATAATTACTCATTCAAAAAAACTTAACATATCTCCCTCTAAATACAAAAGCTTTATCCCTCACATAAAGGATGGAGATAGCTTACCTAAAGAACATTATGAATAAAAATGTGGTTTTCGTAATCTCGATATAACCAGTTTGCAAATATTATTCAACATGGGGAAAATCCAAGGTCCACATCTTATGAAATAATCTCCAAGTGAACAACATAAAAAGATTCCATGTCAACAATATTTAATAATTACCCTATACATGGGTGGTGCTTATTTTTGGCATAACCATATTTATCCTACACAAGCAAAAATTACTTGTAATGTAAAATGCTCACAATAAATAGGCTTCACGCCAAAAAACTTACAAAATAAAGGAGGTTAGAAAGACTCATTAGGCAACATAACAATACCAATTATTTATGGTCCTAAAGTAATTCAAATATGGGTTTGGGTTATGCCTACCACATCTCAATATGAATTTACTCTAGGAACTATTTAGCTCTACCAAATTGAATAAAAATTTATCCAAATCAACAAGTGATTGTTGTGGTCAACACACCTACTTTTTATTCAAAAATAGAGGACCCCTCTTTAAAATGATATAACTTAGATTTTTTAGACCTTTTATCCCACTCTACTTAAATTCATCAGGAGAGAATCCTCGAATTCCCATTCTCCCTTAGTTTCCCAAAATGGGTGGCTTGTTTGTAATATCTAATTGATCCTTGTTGATATCCCTCATGACCTATGAAGTTAACGTAGTCAAGTCCTCGTGGCATCCTAAAATTAACCAATCACTTTATTACTTGGAATATTTAATGTGTTAAATTTTCTATAGATTTGACCCCACATTTAGGTTCCTAAAGTCTCAGTATCTTGGAGGTTAGACTCCCAGAGTAAAATGTGGCACCTTGTATAATCTAGTTTTTAGCCATGTGAACATATAATTAGTTGTACTTACTTTCCTTTTACTTAGTCACTTTTTGTATTTTTTTAGGGAGGCCAGTTTAATGAAAGGATGTCATGTGGATCATTGATATAGGTGTTAGAATCTATCAGATCCTAGCTAATTGGGATGCCCTAGAGGCAAAATGGTTAGTCACTTAGATCTAATAGAGATTTAAAATCCTAGGAGAGCCTAACCCAATAGGAGAATGTCATGTTGATCAATGTTAGATTGGTCAATCTCTTAGATTTAATAAAGATGTTAGAACCTAAGAGAGTCTGATCGAATGAAATAATTTCAAGTGGTCCAAAGGATAGAGTAACTAAGATCTGACCAATGAGCTAACCCAAAATATAGATATGTCAGTCTCCCAACATTGATGAGATGTTAGAAACTAGGATAGCCTGACGAAGAGTGTCTCATGGTACATTGTCAAGCTTGTTAATCTCCTAAACCTAAAAAATACGTCATAACCCAGGATAGCTCAACATATAGAATCATGCCATGTGCATTTATATGTATATTGGTAGGAAAATCCCAAAATACCCCAAGGCTATCATAACAAGGTAAAATCAGAGTTGAAAGGCTAATAAAAATATTTTGAGTCCTCTAGCTGACATTATCTTTTTCCCAAGCGTATAAACACAAGACAATAAGTTGTGCCTAGGTGATAATAATTATAATGATAACCAATTAGTAGGGCACATGTGGCACATAGTGGGAACTACTAAGAATCCTTAAGGATGATATGGTCATGTACCTACCATGTTCTAGGCATTAACTAGATGGGAATCAGGCCCTGATTGGATAATTCAAAATGTCATGTCATAATCACCAAATATAACATATGATGTATTTAAATTCACACTAAGTGAGCCTCTAAATTCCATCAATGAAAGATATGTATGTAGATCCCTATTAGTGACTCGAGATAAATTCATTAATTATTATTGCTCTTAGTTTCCCAAAATCCACTCCTTGCTTTCTATTCCAACTAGTGCCCTCTAAGTCTTCCCATTTACTCAACGTTACTTGTAACCATAATCTATCCCTTTTTTAATAATAACCTCATCCTCAAACCCTAAAGTTGAGTTAGAGTACTAAGACACTACATTCTTAGATGGCTTGGCATGTTTCACTTACTATAATGAAATATTCAAGGCCATTGATCTGGTACATAAATCTTCTGATAGTGATGATGAGGATGAGGCCAAATTTTAAGATGCCCTATAGGCCTATGAGAAATTTGTGCTACATAGATTTTTGGATAAGCTTGATTTCTTTCCATATGTCAACTTGTTTGGAAAATTTTTGCATATAATGAAATGGGCACAAGATGACATCCATGACATGGTTTGATCTATGAACAACTAACATCATATCACTAATGTCTTAAGAGCTACCTTTAAGGCTTAATAAAACCTACACAAGTACATTTTATCTTATGATTCAATCATCATGAATGTTTGCAATATCACTCACTAGATTCATGATGTTTGAAAGGAATAGGTTAAGAACCTTGATGTAATATGGGTTAAAAAAAGATAGACATTAATATGTATACCATTTAAACTTTCAAATATGGAATCTATATTGGAATGATCATGATCAATTTACTATTAAGGGGAAGTTATTGTCTACATGTTAACCTCCTAAAGATTCCCTTGCTCCACATAATCCTACAAGGTGAGCAAGCCCCCAACATGGGAGGGATAATCAATTTTAACGTGATCAAGTTGATGGTAAATTCCTTAAGAGGTGAAGATTTATACATCATGAGCTATCTAGTAGACATGGTATGTGGGACACTTGCATTAAAGCCTTCCACTTTTATAGCATGGGTTCCTAGGGGCGCAATGGTCCATGTATTTTTTTACAAATTGTATAGCCACCATTATTGAAACCACGTCTAAAAGATCAATGAATACTTATACTTGGTGGTATACATGGCCATCAATGAGGCACCCATGCCTCAACTATCAAAGGAAATTTTGGATTGTCTTAGGCCCATTGGTGACTATTGGTACTGTGAGGATGACACAATCATTTAGATGGTGGGCAATCTCAAGACTCTTCTCTACCTACCATATCAAGTTCTAGACCACCTCAAAAAATAAGAAATTGAATACCAACTAATGGAAGGTGCATTTCATAATTTTATCAACCATCAATAGAGGAAATTCCTACCTCTACTAATCACTATCAAGCACTATGTTTACTAAACCTTCCCTCTTCTATAGAATATGGTAGCTGGGAGGGACTCTCTTGACTTAGGTAGGGTAGATCATAGGTAATGGGACTTGAATGGTGTTATACAAGCTCACTTGGGTAAGTATTAGGCCTATCTCAACCTCAATTTTGGCCATCAGATTGAGGATGATGACAAGATCTACTTGAGTCTAATAGATGATCATGAGGTATTCAACATAATTGAGGCTTGAAAGAACAAAGGAAATAAGGCCCAATATGGGCCATTTGCCTAGGATGGCCTTACCTCTTCCACATCAAGCCATCCTAGTAAGGATGTTTAAATAACTCCCCCAATCTTTACAATAATATTATACAAGGAGACCTAGTAGCTTCTCTCCCTAGAGATCCACTTGTACCTTGGCCCTCAACTCCGCTACCATCGCATCCTCTAGTTCAAGTGGCTCGACCTCAGGTAATTCAACCCCAAGATACCTAACCTCAAGTGGATCCACTCTAAGGATCTTGACCCTAAGCTACTCAATCACTCAATTTTGACATCCAAAGTAGCTTGGAAACAAGTTTGAGGAAGGACCAATAGTCGACACCTAGGTAGGTCCCTCTCTTTGCTCCCTCTACTCTCCAATACCCTCTCATGATACCACCTAGTTTCCCAACTCTTTAGTAGTCACCCCTAGTGGTACCTCCCATTTTCCCTATTTTCCCCCTCCATAATTAGCTCAAGTATTTCTAACCTCATCCATACACACTGTCTTACCCTCCTTTTTCCCATTTTCATCCTCCATTCCATAACCAAAGACCTCACTAGTACTCGTACTGGTCATTTCATAGATCCAATTATCTGCAAGTACCCAAACCTTAACAAGTGTGGTTATAACTCTAGTGATAAGTAAACCTTTATTCACATCTCAAGTGTCTTGGTCTATTCTAATAGTACCTTCAATTACCCAACAAGTTCTTCAGTTAGTTTATGTAGCTTTTACCAACCCTGCTCCCTCAAATGTAGTATCCAAAAATGATCTAGGTAAAATACCAAGGAAGAATAAGGTAACTCATGATTGGACATATATCCATGTACCAATTAGTCCATCTTAACCTCCTTTACAATCTCCCAATACCCCTAATATTCCACCCCTGGTGGTTCCCCACATTATTCCTCGACCCCCAATTTCTATCACCTTGAGTTCTTAGGGATTTATCTTTAACCATCCAATTTCCTCCTTTCTATTAAATGCCCCTATCCATATATCCATATCGCCATAGGTTAACCTCACTTAGAGCTATTGAAAATCATAAATATTCCTTTGTGCCTCTCATTTATCTTTCCTTTTTATGCCCCTATGCCTCATCTTCCTTGATTGCTTTTTTCATTTATCCCTTCTGCTACATCCATCCCCATTCCACCTCATCCTCTACTTTCCACCAGGATCTTTTTCACCCTACCAACACCTCCTCCCACCCTAAGAATGGATATGGTGTCATAGGCATTTGACATGACAATGCAAGGTAACTTTGATGTATAGTGGGACTTCGATTGTACCATAAGAAATATGCAGAGGATCCTCACTCAAAATTACATCCAGGAGGGGAATCCTATGTTCTAACAGACCCAATAGGATATTTTCTCCTTAACCAAGGTGAGGACTTCCATGGGAGATGAAAAGGTAGCCAAAGACCTAGTCTCAATCCTTTGAGCCATGTACGACATGTCAGAGAAGCTAATGGAGGACATATAGGAGTAATTTTGAGCCTTGGAAGCACATGTGAAGAGATCCTTCCTAAGAGTGCTATTAGGACAAGTAAAGGATGTCATCTTGTAACTTTTCTCAACTTTGGGAAAAGTAGTGGATATTTTTGTGGGCAATAAAATGCATATTCAAAGACCCCAAGCTTATTTTGAAAGAATTGCTCTAGTAGAGATAAAATTTAGGAAGATGGTGAGTTATAATGCATAAGGGCATCTTCCTAGAACTGAATATTATAGATACCTAAAACTAGCCACAACTAGCTTTCAATCGAGCTTCAAACCAATTCCTACCAACCATTGCAAATTAAACCTAAGAATAATTAAACATCCCAAATTTTCTTGTGCATCATTTATCAGAGCTCAAAATCATGTTGAGACATCCCTAATTGGGGTATCTTATCATATGCAATAATAACCTCTCATGGATTCATACCTAATCACCTTGTGGCATAACAACTATCAATTTGGCCTATAGACCTATTAAGTGGGGTACATAAACAAATATTAAATATTGAAAGAGCTAAATGGCTAATTATAATTAATTGATAAGTTGAACCAAATTAAATACCTAGTTGAATTATCCATGTGCAATTAATGAATAACTAAAAAAGGGAAATCTAAATATTCAAATATCCTAGCTTTTCATCATTGCCCTTATGAGTTGTCACACTCTTTGAAAATATCCTAAAATATCTATTTTAGAGAGCCATGCCTAGTAATTAAAAATCATAATTACTTGACAACTATTAACTCTACTAATGGTTATATTTGACCCACTTAGGTTAGGTTTGAACCCATTCCAAGCCTTAACTCAACCTAACTGACCTTGGATGAGAGTTAAATCCTTAGGCTATAAATACAATGCCTTGCCTATTGAATCCTAATCTCTTTTGTTGTAAAGTTATTATGCCTAAATGTCTTAAAAAATCTCATAATCCAAAGTTATAATGTAAATTTAGAGAGAGGCATAAGCTATTTGTTACAAGCAATATTATAATGCCAAAATCTTGAACCAAACAACATTAATCCACATCAAATCCAAGAGTGTCAAGGAGAGAAAGAGCCAACAAACTTAATTTTACAAAGAATTTTTTATGTACAAGCTGATCAAGCCACTCAAAAAAGCATTTGAATCTCCCAAGGAAGATAAAGGATTTGTTGTCTTTTATGTGTTAGTTGTGCTTTCATGTGTCTTTTGTTACTAAGCTCTTCCTAAGATCTAGGCTTGGAGGGTAAGTGTTAGTGTGTTTTTATTTGATTTTTTTTACTTGAAATAAAATATTACTAACCTCTTTTCTTGGATTCCTATAATCACAAATGGCATGCTTGATGGGATGCCAAGCATCCCATACATGCAAGGGGATTGATATGCAAATCTTAGTTTTTCTAATGAATGCTTCAAAATTTGATTTTTAACTTGTTTTCTCACATATTCTACTTTTTAGTGATACACAAATTATACAAAGAATGATGTTGATTCTTTCTGACTGGCATTGATCCTATCAGAACCAATGTTGACCTCTACATACAAAATAGAGCATGGTAGAAATGTGATTTTGTGAGTTTTTCTTTATTTTTTTTGTTTTTGTTTTATGTATAAGGACCAAAATGGTGTTTACTAACCCATTTATTGTAAGATTTAGTCTTATTAGTGATTTTAAAAGTGCATTTGCTAACCATCTTTTTATGAAAAACATATTTTATTTGTTTATGTTCTTAAAGGATCGACGTCGACCTTTATCAACCAATGTTAATTTTCCCTCTATGAATCAATGTTGATTTGTATAGACCGACATCGATCCCTACATTGATAGACATTGATCTCTATGACAAAAAAATAGAGAAACCTGAGAGCTAATTTCAAAATCTTGTTTTCTCATTTATATTTGGGCTTCAAATCAGGCAAAAAAACCTAAAAATTATATGACCTAAGCTAGAAAAGGGTAAAAAAGTGGAAGTGGTTAAGTCTTGGGCATTTCATTTGGTGCCTAAAAATAACTTAGTTATTTTCATGCTTAGTTTATTTATGAAATTTATTGTAATTTTTTCAACTAATGCTAAAGGGCCAAAATTTCATAAACATTTTGATTTGGTGCATTAAAATAAAAACTCACACTTAGATACATACTCTTAAGAGTGTTTTGTTTTATGCTTGTCCTTTCAAAGTTGTTTATTTTAATAAAATGACTGATGTATGTATGCTCTCTCCCCATCCCCTTTAGGGAACACAGGTGACCAAAGTGATCTTTCTTTGCCTTGGTTTTTTTTAGTCTAAAAATCATGAAAAGGATGTTGTCAAGGCCATCCCCAAATCCATATGAATTGGATGATCCAAATACAAGAATAAATTATTTTCACTTGTCTTTTATTTTTATTTAATTTGGATTGTGAGTGGGAGTTCATAGTCTCCTCATGGGTTCTATAGGGAAGCATTAACCTAGTAATTCATCTCCTAGCACCAGTTCAACCCTACTCCATGGTGGGGTATACAAATTGAGGTCAACTTACTTAGACATTTGTTTGAGTGGTTAAACAAACTCCATTAGTAAGATATTGCCTCAAACCATAGGGACAACTCAAACATCATACTACACTGAGAAAGTGATGGATGTGTTGACACCTAAAACTCTTATTCTAGGTGAAATAGCCTTTTATGGGAAGCTTTATAGGTATGGGACAAAATTACAGTCTGTAAAGCAACCTCTAAGATTTTAAAAGATAGATCTTTGATTTGATTTGGGGGATAAAAAGGGGTAAGAAATAAATGCCAACAATAATAACGTAGACTAAGGTGATGCATCAAGATATTTTAGGCATTAACCTATAATTGCATAAAATAGATTGAATCCTCAAATAACATAGACTATTAAAGGATCATGAAATCATGAATTAAAGTCTATAATACAAACAAGAATCAATACTATAAAAGCTAAGAATGGAAATAATAGATAGTATGGAATCTTCACTCCATTTGAAATAGAACACCACATCCTCTTCATTTTTAGGTGGAGAAAAAAATATAAAAGGCCACAAAGGCATAGTATACAGTATTCAATTTGACCCATGAGGGACACCTGCTAAGGTCATGAAATAAAAAAAATACTAGTTGTTGCTACTTCTATTCTAAAACTATTACTAATGGTTGCTCTCAAAGATAGAAAAATATACAAGTAATCGATAACCATACCATATAAAGGAAAAAATTCCCACTTATATCAGGCTGTCACATGGAAAAATTAAAAGGGTATTGATACTTAGGCAAAATATGCAAAAGGGACCCTAGGAAGAAGGAGGCCAAGAGCATAACTACTGAATTCTATCAAGCAACTTCAAGGCCAAAAGTTGACTACTCTAAAATAACAAAAAGTATATTTCAATCCATAGTTCTTGGAGACTCATAGGGGCATCCTCCTACAGATTGAAAAACCCAAAAATCTTGGTTTCACAGACCAGTAATGACAAAATTTTCAAAAAAAGAGGAAGGCCTACAACTTATAATTTTTTAAGTCATGCCTTCAAAGGCACCCACTCTTCCTCCTTGGGTTGGGATTTCTTCTTGAAATCCTCAAAGGCTCTATCTAGATCGATGATCTCCTTAAAGGAGATGTTGCCCAAACCCTAAACTACTACCAGTATTTGGATCTCCACTTGGATGAGTGGCTGTAATATTTTATCCACTTAGAGATGTTTGGTGATTGACCAAGAGCCATAAACATAGCTTGGTCAATCTACTTTTACTCCATTAGCACTTTGATCTTGTCCTTTGGGAGGATTGTGTTATCTACCAAGAATGGAGAGGGGAGTCCCAATTAGACTAGTTATTCGATGTGCCCCCTCCTATCATGTACCACCTTTTCTAAGACAATGAGGAATGCCTTACACTTGGTATCTACCTTGTTATATCTCAAAAAATCATTGACCTTTGATGCCACTTACCTTAGTTCAGTCACCCTTGCTACCTATAGTGTCCCATATGTATCATCATAAAGTTTTTGGATAAGGAGCTGTGAATCTTGGACCTTTGGGAATATGAATTTAATGACCTGGTCAATGGATGTGCTTACCTAAGAGTTCAGCCTCTATGAATTTGTGATAAAAAAAAAGTGCTAGCTTCAAGTTTGTGGTAATACCTTTGATCCTCTCCTAGTAAGATATATATGTTAAACCATTAGGAGGATCCTCATGGTCTAAGAGTGGGTGGCAAGGTTATTCTTAAGTTGTAGGTTTTATTAATTCTTAGCTAAGGACTCTTATTGTGTCTAATACTATAATTATAGGTATGTTTGATTAGAATCTAAGAGATTTTGATGGTTCTATGCAAGTTCTTCCTCCTTTTCTTGTAGTTTGGCCTCTATGGCCACTCATAGATTGGCTTTCACCTAGAAGCTCTCATTAGAGATGTAGCTATAAAGGTTAGACCTCAATTTTTTGAGTTATAGATCCTTTGCTTTAGCCTCAATGTTGATGTGGTTAACCATAGACTTCACCTTGGTAAGTTCCAGCTTAGTCTTCTCCATTTGTCAGCCTATTTTGATATAGTCTACAGTAAGAAAATTATATGTTTCCTCCATTATCTCAACCCTATTAGTGGGCCTAACCTAGTTGAGATTGAGGTTGATGAATTATATTGCATAGTCCCCTAGCTGTATTTAGTCTTGGGGTTTAACTACCTAGGGTACCATATGCACAATCATGAGAGAATATTGTACCAAGTTAAAGAATGACCACATGTGGGGTACCGCTAGGGCCTTGGCCTATTTTCCCTTCCTCTTCTCTATTTAAGCCTCTTAGGATTTCCTTATGACATCTATCTAATAATGTAAATACACCTATGATTGAATGGTTTCCCCTATAAAGGTAAATCCTTAGAGCAGCTTGAATGGAATGGTCACTTATTTTTATGAAGCAATGAGTTTTATTCCTTCAATAGTGAGTGGGTAAAGGGTGAGGGTATAAGGAGAGAAATGTGGGAGGCCATAGAGTGTGTTAAAAGGTGATTACACCATGATGAAATATGATGTAGATGATGAGGGTGGAGTAAGGAAAGGTGTACAAGAGGAGATCATGATCATAGTGGAAAGTGATGTGAGCTTAGTGGTAGGTTGGGTAGGTAAAGAGGAGAGTGGGGCTAGGGAAGTGATTGGCTAGGTAGTGGAGAGTGTCATTACCATGGGTGAAATTATGGAAGGAGATGGAGTGAAGAAAGAGGTGGAAGTAGAAATAAGGGGCTAGGAAAAGTGTACCTTATTCTAAGAGGGGTCTAATAGAGGGCTAGATATTGGTGCCTCAGGCCACTTCGGCTGAGATGATCTAGCTGTGAGGTACCCTAAAGAGGCTTACTACTACTATGGGGTGGTATGATATGGGTATAAATGTGATAGCTATGTCAACATCTTTGGGAATGTCATGACTTTTGCTTCCTTTTTTGAAGGCACATCCCCCTCTTCCTCTCTAGGGGTGTCTTCTTTTTCTTCTTATTTGGTAGAGAATTATCCTTTTTCCAGGGCCTTTGCTAGATGGTGCTCATCCCAGATATTTTCAAAAGTTTCATCTATCTCTTTATCCTCAAAATTTAAGAATGTCTTACCAATATCCTACCTATATCTCTAATAGATGTCTATCTTTTCTTGGCTCCAATCTCTTCAGGTGAGTTGTGCCCTTAGTCCCTTTGTTAATTTCTTAGAAGGTTCAAACTTTTGGACCACATCATACAAGGACTCCCATAGTTTATGGGTGTCTAAAGAGATCTAGGATATATCCACATAATATTTGAGATCATCCTCCATGGGTGACCTCTATTGTTTGAGGTATGGCCTAGGCTCATGATTGGGCAATATTTTATTCTTTAAAGAGGCTATATGACCAACTGAGTCATAGATTCATATATCATCAATTAGGTTGAGGTTGAGCTCCATAAGTTTGGATATGAATAAGTGCTCCTGCAACCTCTTTACCACTGTGATGCCTCCTCTTATGAAGGGGACATCATAAAGGCCTTATTTCTTGTGTCCTATGTTGTACATAGAGTTAACCACATCGATTTGATGAGCCAACTCTAAGGTTGTGGTAATGTTTGTGAGTAAGCATGGGAGTTATAAGAGCTCCTCTTTGAATTTATGTGCCTGAATGAAGGTAAAATGGTTCATAAAGAACTAGTCAACTAGAATCTTACTTGTAGTGAGCCACACTCACTGTGAGTCCATCATCATGAATGTAATGGCCTCTTGGTTGATGTCAATGAGGACTAGGAATAATAAGAGTTCTAAGATATCATATTAATCCTATGTGATTGATAGGACATGTTTCCACACTATGATGGGGGTCATCATGTGAGGGAGCATGCTTATTTTTAAGGAGTTGAGGGTGAGGTATTTAGAGAAAAACTTGGAGTGGTTAAATAGGATGAAGTGAAGGAGGAAGGAGGAATATTTAAAGGTGTGTTGCATTGAAATTTTCATTATCTAATTCTACATGGTGGTGGAAATGGCCTCATAGAAATCCATCCTATACACCTTCTTACTCACCATCTTTAGGAAGAAGAGTGATCCTAATTGAAAATTGATGGCATTAGCATCTAAGTCCATCCTAAAGATGAAATCCAACATCAATAGGGCATCTTTTAGGTCCTACATAGGGAAGCTCACTAAGGGAATGGGTAGGGGAGGTTCTTCTATGTAGTTGCTATCAAGGACAAAATCGAGGAAGTCAATCTTGTAGACCTAGGTATCCCAGACCTTTTATAAGCTCCCCATGCTGTAAATGTTGGCTTTGGGGTTGTTTGGGAGCTAGAGCATTTCCCTTATGGTTTTTGTACTAATTTCTACCTTTAAATGGGAATTTCCTATAATGATGCCCATGTATGTGTCATACCTATCTCCATAGAGGGGAATGAACTCCAGGTATGGTTACATAAGAGGCACCATGTACTGGTCCAACATTGAGCTCTAAATTTTGTATCCAAATTAATCATATTCATTCATTTGAACCTTCTCAATCATTTGAGTGTCTATGCCCTCTCTTAAGCTTTTGAAGTTTTTAGCTAGTTTAGGATCATAGATATCATCTATGTAGTTCATGACCAACATGTGGTCTCTATAGTTTCTTTTGTCTATGTTATATACATTCATCACCTTTGTCTTTAGCCAAGCAAGGGAAAAATCATATGACTTACTTACCACATATGGTTTGGGAAGGTCTCCCTATCTACCTGACCTATGGGTTATGTGTTTTTTTTAGGTACCTTTTGCTCCCTAATGAGGATGTATAAGTCTCCATCTCATGAATTTTTATCAAACTCACTCTTTGTTATAATGAAGGCACTAGATGTCCAATTCTACTCATAGAATTTTATGATTCTTGGCTTGAATCTATCTGCTCTTTATGCTCTCTTCAATCATTCAATACTCTTGAAATCTCAATGCATCTAAGTGTTTGTCTTGATGAGGAAAGGGGTATTTATAAGCTAATTTTTTTGGGTATGATCATCATGAAAAAATTTGAATTTGGCCACCCCATAAATGTTAGGGGTGGCACACATACTCAAAGAGCCACTCGTAAGATATTTGTGGTGATCCTTATGGGAAATGGTGCAATATGAAGCATCTAAAATTAATGGTGGGAGAAGTGAGTAGATAACAGTCTTTTAGAGATGTTTTAAAACTTAGGGGAGCTAGGAGATGACACATGGTAGCAGGATGAGATAATTATACCAATGACACTTATTCAAAAGGAAATAACAAAGGAAAGGGAAAAGAATGAAGCAAAGGGAAATAATATCAAGGAAGGGAAACACACATGCAAAAGGGAAACTAACTCTATAAAAGGGGAAGGCTAGTAAACTAGCTAAAGTGTTTCAAGTCAATTTCATTAACCAGAATCCCTAATGCATTACCTTCTTCATATTCCAAATCGAAATCATTACCTTACCTATCACCAATAATTTGAAATGGTCCTTTCCTTAGAGAATCAAACTTAGCATGTTGGCCTGGTTTTGTGGCCTTTTGATTATACTTGAGACCCAAATCTGTAAGCTTAAATCTTAGGTTCAATGATTTTTTGTCAAACCATCATTTCACTACTTTTTATTAGGTGATATTTGCATTGCTCACTTGTTTTCTTACTTAGCAGAGGTTAACTCCACTAGCCTAACCTTCATTGATCCATTTTTTGTAATCTTGGTAGCTTTCAAAAGCTATAGGGAAGGAATTTTTGATGACATAGGCATGACCACTTCTTTCCCGTATACAAGTTCATATAGAGATGTCTTTAGTATTTGTTTGGGAGTGATGTAGTCTACCCATAGAGCCATTTTCATGTTCATATACCACTCCCTTTTCTTGTCAGCAACCATCCTTTTGATCAGCCTTATAAGGTTCTTGTTTATTGACTCGACCAACCCATTCCCTTGTGGGTAGTAATTAGATGAAGTCTTCAAGAAAATGCTATTCTAGAGCATGAATTTAGAAATCTTGGATTTGAGGAAGTCCTTTTCATTTTTAGAGATGATTGTCTTGGGTGGGCCAAACCTTGCTACAAGTTGCTCCAAAAAGCCAAGGATTAAATTTTTAGTTGCCTCCTTCAACAGGACTACTTCAATCTACCTAGTGAAATAATTGGTGGCTATTAGTATCCATTTATGACTAGAAATAGAGATGGGATTTATCATTTAGATGAATTATAAGCCACACTACACTTAGGTTTCATTGATCACAATTGGGTTCATCAGCATGGTTGAATTCTTTCTCTTCCCTATGAAGAATTGACATTTTTAGCATTTCTTGACTGCTTGATGGTAATCCTTAAACATGGTTGGCCAATTATACCCCACATGCATGATCTTAGTTGTGGTGGATTTTATAGATAAATGGCCACTTGGAGGGGCAAAATGCATATCTTGGAGGATTTTCTTGGGTTGGTGCACTTTAATGCATCAAAACAATTCTCCATCGAAGTTTGTTTTAAATAGAACCCCTTGGACCAGTGTGTAACTAGCCCCTTGCAATCTGTAAAAATGACATTTATACATGGGGAGACCATTGGGATACTAAATTATTTTCATATAGTGTGTATTTTCAATACCTCATCATTTTTAAATTAATTCAACAAAACCATTTTGAATGTGTCATGTCCTTCCAGCAAGGCATCTACATAATGAGCTATGTATTCTCATATTCCTCTTCCTTTGATTAGTTTGGTCAACCTAACTATGATATCATATTCATAGATCTTGGTGATATAATTGGCTTACTTTTCTGTAATTTCTGCTTCCATTATTTATTTGTGGATGCTAAAGTGTGCCACATACACCACTATTTTGCTTCTTGCTACAAGGTGCCTAAACTTCTTGAGGCCCTTGACAATGGTGAAAACCTATTTTTATACAAAGTTATACTTGATTTTATATCCACATAGGGTTATAAAATATAACATGATTAGGTGTTCACTTCCCCCATCTTCTTATTTTTTAGTTAACACAGTCTCCAAGCTATGTTTGCTCCCATAGACATACATGATGAAATCTTTGGAGAAGTTAGGGTTGACCAAAATTGGAGTAGTGGATATTGCATATTTGATTTTATCAAATTTTTCTCTTCCTTTAGGGTCTATTTGAAGGCTTGGTCATTTTTTATCATTAGCATAATTGGTCTCACCAATCCTGTGAAGTGAGATATGAACCTATTGACAAAGTCGATCTTTTCTAAGAAAGATTTAATCCATTTCTTATTCACCAATAAGTTAGGTCTCTGATGGAATTTAATGTTTCTATATCAATGATGGTCCATTATTTTGATACCATTTATCTAAGTAGCTTACCTTGTGCGATGTAAAAAATGCATTTCTTATGGTTAAGAGACACCCTAAATTCTTGAGACTTTTGGAAGACCTCCAAATGATCAAAGTGGTATTCCTTCTTTTTGGAGAACATGGTGAGGTCATCTAAATGAAGATGATCTTGTTGATTAGATCCTTAATATATGTATCCACAGATCATTGAAAAGTATCCCCAGCATTAGAGAGACCAAAAGGCATCTTCGCATATGTGAAGGTTCCCCACTTTATGGTGAAAGTAGTCTGATGTTGATATTCTTCACTTGTCCATATTTGATTATATCCAAAAAATACATCTAGTAGAGAAAACATTTCTTCACCTAATACTATCTAGAGGATTTTCTCCATAAAGTAGAGGGGGTAATGATCCTTTAAGTATGCTTTATTCAAATCCTATAAGTCTATGCATAGTTAGATCTCTCCATTCTTCTTTCATACTGAAACTAGAATGGATACCCAAGTTGAATACTTGATCAGGTATATGATTTTTGAATCAATCATTTTTCTTAGTTATTGAGCCATGAGAGATTAAATTTTTGGGTTAACCAATCTTTACTTTTATCAAATAGGTTTTTCTCCTTCCATCAAGTCTATAGTGTGTTGAATGACCTTGTGTTCATATTGTTTCAAATCATCATAGGTCCATGCAATGACCCCTTCATATTTGTCATGGAAAGAAATCAAACACTCCTTATCCTCTCAAGGAACTTTCTTCTTGACCTTCAATTTTATTCCATATCTAACATCAAGTTCAGAGTAGTCACCCATATTTATAATGAACTTCTATTTGTTTTTCCTTACATCATAAAAGTTAAATAGATTTTCTAGGGTAATGAGTACCTTCAATAGTTTTTCAGTCTTCAATTACATAATCTGATCTCCATGGGCCTCTTTAATTTTTGATTGTTATTACTCTATGAATTTACATGATTATTGAAGGAACATAGAAATATGTGCATCACTTTCAAATACCTATCAGTTTTGATCATTATTAAGAATGGTGGGCCTGATGATCACCTATACTACTGAGTCATTGGTGAACAAGTCTATCACTGGGTCAAATTGGGAGCCAATTGTTTCCATTTTGTCTATCTCTACATTCACAACCTTAGGGATGATCTAAATGTTGAAATATTTAAAGGTTTTGATCAACTCCCATATTTAGTGATGGTAGGACCTCTTGTGCACATTCTTTACTACCGTAACCTCTCACCTATCCTACCAACAAATTTAGAATCACTGAATACTTTTAGTTGCTTTATACCCATCCACTCAGATAGGTTGAGGCCATGGACCAATGCTTCATATTCAACTTCATTATTTGTGTAAATAAATTGAAATTAGAAAGTTCAAAGGATCCCTTTTCCAAATAGAGACACCAATCAAATGTCTTCTCTAGAGTCGATCTTGCATTTGCATCATTTAAATACAAAGTCTAAAAGTCAAACTCATCTTCAGGCCCTTCACTAATTTATTCTTTTTTCTTCATGACCTCAAGGATGACCTGGTCTTCATCATAAATTACATAGGTTCTGAGGTTGGTAGCATCAAAGTTCATGAATGGATCATTCTCAATGAATTTATTGACAAGGGCCTCTTCCTTCAAGCTTCTGGTGTTCACTTTTTATTCTTCAAGCATCTCTACATGTTACATCTTTGTCTTAGAGAAAGAAGTGTGTGTTGCTTAAAAATTTATCATAGCCTCATTTTCTATGTGCTCTTGATGTAGTGGCTTGGATAATACTTTCAACTTCAATCCATATTTCGTCCTTAAGATTAAATGGGACCAATCCAATGATAGATATCTACTTGTCTTGGCAGTGAAATCTCTTGATAGATATAGCTTGAAGACATGTGGGATGTCTATCACTAAAACATCTTATGACATAGTAATGACAGGATAAGATTATAATGTGAGAGGAAGAACCCTGATAACACCTATGGTGTTGACCTTCTTTCCATCCAATTATATTACCCCTTTATTTAGGGGTTCATACTATAATTATAGTGCATCGATGATCTACTTAGGCATCACCATTGTTATAGCACCAAAATCAATCATGGAGTTATATAATAGCTTCTTCCTGATGATAAGCACCAAATAGAATGGGGTAGGGTTTGATAATCTTGCCTCTTTTTTAGAGTTGATGAATGCGGATGGTACCTAGTGTTGCACATTCATGCTAGTTTTCTTTCCCTTCTTTTGTGTAGACTCCACAACTAATTTTCCTCATGTGGGTTTCTCCCATTACTCCAAGGCTTCTTTCAATAGAGACTTCTAATCAGGGATAGATAAGACATCCCAAAGAGAAACATTGGGTGAAACTTTCTTTAGCTGCTCCACCACATTATATGACCTTGGAGGTAGGACCTTCGGGTATTTTAACTTGTTTTGCATTATTTTTCTCTATTATGATATGTAATAGGTGGAGGTTGGGGTATTGGACTCTTTTTAAAAGTCACTTTGGGCCTCATGATAGCCTTTGGGATCTCATCTAGTCTCTTCTTGGAGCACATGTAATAGTCATATTGGACTTGTAGATCTATATATATAAGAACTTTACTTGCATAGACTACATCTTCACCTTTTACCTAGGAGAAAATTGCATGTTCTAGGGCTATTTATTATTCTTATTCTAAGGACATCCCTTGAATTTTCACCATTAAGATAACATTCTCAACCCCTAGGGATCGATACTCGTAAGAAGATGAATTTTGTATGTTCCCATGTCATTATTGTTCAGTAATTTTTCATTGTAGATTACCTCTTGGGTAATTTTGGGGTTCATATGTATCATTATATGGGAAGCATCATGAGTTAGAATCATCTACCATATTATTTTGGCTAGTAACTAGCTCCTTACTTTCATTCACTAATAGTGTTTGTAAGGGATCAGGAACTGCCACCATTTGATTTATAGGTTGCACCTAATGGTTTGGCACTTGATGATTTAGTGCTTGGTGGTTTGGGATTTGCCTCTCCTAGTATTAGTTATGTTGGTATGGTGCTCTCCTTTTTTGGTAGTTATGGAAATGGGATTTCAAAGGCATAACTTACTACCTTTTGAGGTTTCTTATCTCATTAGAGAAGCTCTACAAGATACTCTTCATGGCATTCATATTTGTGGCTAGTGAGGGTTAAATGGACATCCTTACCTGAGTGGGTATATATATGTACATAGAAGGTGGTGCCTATGAGGTACTCAAGACTTCTTCTGGTGGTGGAATTGATATTTTTGGGAATATTGGCATCGATAGCCAAAGAAGAATCTTTCTTGCATCTATCAAGTTGTTCTCGACTCTTACTACTGGCTCATACACATTCGATAGAATTTGAACTCCAAGTGAATGAATCATTATGGCAATATATGATTTGAAGGCCTTGAGTTATAATATAATGGCCATACCTATGGGTAATTGAGCTCCTATTGTGATAATTTTCTAGGTTTTATGGAGCCTGGTATTAAAATCCATAATAACCTCTTACAGGGCCCTCTTAATAGTTATTAATTATTATAAGAAAGATGATCAATTTGCCTTCTCATTAAACCACTCAAAAATATGTTTCCCAAGTCATCCCAATTGGCTATGGAATTAGATGGTAATAACTAGTACCAATTAATAGCTTGCCCTTTAAAAGAGGCAGTTAGTAGCCTTAGGGCTATGTTCTATTTCGTGACATAGTGCATAATGCATACATTTGTGACATCTTAGAGATGTTCTAATGCACTCTTTAAATCCTCCCCTAAGACTTTAGGGAGTTATTTTAAAGCATTCACATAGATGGGGTCCCATGTATTTGGAGGTATTAGAGAGATAAATGGGTTGTCGTTATTCCATGCTATGAATTTCCTCAATGGTCTTTGGATAGCCATCAGTTGTTATTGTTGAATAGAATTAAATCATGTGGTCCTTTAGTGAGTTAGATATCCCAAAGGTGGTGTTATAAAATTTAGATTCTTCGTTGTCTATAACCTTGTAATGGGCCTTTGGCTCATAAACTTAGGATCCTAGTCAGGTAGACTAGTATTTTAGGTCCCATCAAGTGTTCCAAAAAAGAATAAATTATTGATGCCTAAAAATATCATTCTAAGTGAAACAACTTTTTTTGGGAATATTTATAGGTATGGGACCAAATTTTGATCTATAAATCAACCTCCAAGAGTTTATAAGCTGACTCTTTGATTTTATTTGGGGGATGAAAAGGGGTAAGAAAGAAATGTGAACAATACTAAAGTATATTAACTAATGTGATGCACCAATATATTTAAATCAATAACCTACAATTTTATAAAATATCTTGAATCCTTAAACACCATAAACTATTAAAGGAACATGAAATCATGAATTAATGTCCATAACACAAACAAGAATTAATATTATAGAAGATGAGAATTGAAATAATAAACAGAAAATAATCTTCACTTAGTTTGACATAAAAGATCACATCCTCTTCATTGTTAAGTGGAGAAAAAAATACAAAAGGCCATAAAGGCATAGTAAACAGTATTCAATCTAACCCATGAGGGGCACCTGCTAAGGTCATGAAATAAAAAAAATGCTAGCCAGTGATACTTCTATTCTAAAACTGTTACTAATGGCTACCCTTAAAGATAAAAAAATTATAACTAATCAATAACCATCCCCTACAAAGGAAACAAGTCCCACTTATATAGGTTTAATGGTCTCAAATGGGAGTGACATCTATAAATATTGGTGTTTATGCCTATGATGATGCTACTACAACTGAATGAGGGATTATAGCTCATGATTGTAATTGATCTTCAAATCCTAGATCTAACACAAATACAATGCCTTATAATATCCACAATTCTTAGGAGAAGCATCATGGAACCACGTGTTCATCTCTAAAACTACCTCTATTATATAGTTAGAAATAGGCATTGACTCGTTTCAACCAATGTCACAACTCCTAGTTTTGATAGAAAAATCTCTACCTTAGCCAAACATCATGATTCCATGTGGAGTGTTCCACTTGCTTCCCCTCTTTACCATATAGTGGGCCCTACCCATATCCATAAGTCAATGGCACTACTTGAAATCTTGGTAAAAATAAACTCCTCCCAGTAAGTACCATGACACCATGTGGAGAATTCTACATGCCTCTTTGAAACTAAAATGGTGGGTCCCCCTTCCAACTCCACTAGCCAATGGAACTACTTTGATTCCTAACAAAAGGGAAATAGCCCTAAAGAGCATCCAAATACCATGTAGAGTGTTGGCACTCCTCCTGGGAAAGCTAAAAACTTTTTGTCATGGATGAGCATCGGGATGCCATGTGGCAAAAGTGGAAGAGGATCAATACTTATGAAAAATATACAGAAAGAACCTTAGGAAGAAGGAGGTTGAGAGTACAACTATTGAATTCTATTGAGCAAGTCTAAGGCTAAAAGCTGACTACTCTAAAATAACAAAAAGTGGATTTTGATCTACAGGATGTAATGGTTGTGAAAAATATAAGACCTTTTAACAATAAGTCAGTTGATGTAGATCCAAATGATATGAGCATCTCTTATGACAACCACACTTGGTACTATTTAAAAATGTATTAAAATTTATATTAAAATGAGCCCACTTGTCGTGGACATATTGTTGATGTAGGGTGAGTAGCCCGAAGTTCCATGTCATGGTAAAAACTTCTAGGAGAAGAGGGGGCCTAAAAACCCTACTTTTCATGCACTTTTATTTATAGATTAACACATAAAATCCTCCCAAGAGCAAGTATATTGATGGAATTTGACAATATTATACAACCTTGTCAGTTTTAGGATCTAAGATGTTGCACTTAGGTGTTTGTCTCATTTTATCCTTTATTGCATGGTTTTTGAGTCTAATTTATTTGTTTGTTATGACACATCAAAATGAGTTTTGTTTATACATCACTCCTTTATTTGAAGATGCATTACACTGGCCATTTTGATTACATACCTTTGCCTTAGTCATTTTTTGTGAATCTTATTTGTGTGTGCCACTTGATTGAAAAGGGTAACATTACACTGCCCAATTCATTTCAAACCTGTTTTCCTTTAAGTATTGAATCAAATCATTGATTATATATTTACATCATGATAAGATCATTATGCTACTCGAATTATTACACATACTTGTTTGCCTTGTGCCAAATGCCATTTGTCAAAACCAAAACCATGTGTGCCTTTTGGATCTATGTTTAGTGTTGTTATGTCATTCAATTTTGTCTAGCTTGTTATTTTTTCAAAGAGCCTAGTTTTCATTATTGTTTGTGCCTTTATTTGGGATAAATAGCTTATCTTCCTTATGCCTTTTATTTCATGCCTTATACCAATTGACCAAGTTCATGTTTGACTCCAAATGCCTAGTTTATACCAAAGTGTTTCAAATTTGTTAGATTAAATCCCTTACCTTATTTTTAAGTCTAGATTTTGTTCTTTTTTTGCTAAAAGTCCTAGCATATGCAAGTTTTGAGCCTAGATTTTGTGCCAAATTTGGCTAAAATAGCTAACAAATTTTACTTTCTTAGATTAGACTTGTTTGGAACACTTTGTACCTAGAGTTTGGCATGTTGTTTTTTTATTTAGCCACTTGACCTTTTGTGTGAGACATTTGGTGTTAGACTATTTTATACCAAGTTTTATCATATACTATTTTGGAGATACAGCTCTACCCCTAGACCAAGTTAGACTATGTTTGAACCATGTATCCTTTGGACATTATTTTTAAGAGTTTTTATAACTCTAGGCCTTCTTGTAAAATGTTCATAATTGACTTGGATATGTCTCATTACACTTATAGTAGAGCCATGTACAATTTAAATTAAGATAACATGGTCGCATATGATGACTTTATTCAAGACCCCTACTGGGATGATGTTTTTTTTTAGATGAATCCATACCCTCCTTACAATACTCAATTTGGGGAACAAAGCCAACATCTTCAAGCACAGAGTGAAGTGATCCCTTCTTCTAGATGGTTGGCATATGATACTCACCATTTTGTGACTAAAGTCACCCAAACTTATACCATTAACTCTCCTTTGGATTTTATGATAAACCAAGATCCAAAGTATCCAAGGATTACCATTTCAGGACCTCATCCTTTAGATTATGTGAGCAACCAAGCTTCATAATACCCTACTATTTCTATATCGGTACCTCATCCTTTAGCTCATGATAGCAACCAAACTTTGCAACACCCTACCATTTCTATTCTAGGACCTCATCCTTTGTCTTTTGCAAGTAACCAAGCTTCACAACACCCTATCATTACCATTCTAGGTCATTCTATGTATGGTAACTAATTATCCCAACAAGGTTGTGAAATCATGACTAGATGAGTCATAGTTACCATCCTAGGCCAAAAACCATCCTTTTTTAAGCCTGTCATTATCCAACCACTGACCATTCTTCATCTATTGCCAACTATCCTCCACTTTTGAAAACCCATGTCAATCATCTAGCCTAAACGATGCTAATCATTGCCTCTCCAACTAAGCCAATAATTTGAAGACCAAGACGTGTTCAAAATTGGTATTTTATAACTTATTATAAACCAAGGCCAATAGAACCAACCAATCCACAATTATTCTATTGAAACACCCATTTTTGATGACTCAACCTGTGATGAATCATCTCTTAGTACTATGTCTTTTATTGAGAAGTCTCACTATGATAAGTCAGTCTTTGTTGAGTCACTTCTTATTTATTATAACCACCTTTGGTCAAATCATTATCTTGACCATATGCCTATTTTTAAAGAGCCTCCCTTTGACAAGTTAGTCTCTATGGAGTTATCTCCTGACCTTTTTCCCATCGTTGAGGAGCCTCAATTTAACAAACTAGTCTCTATGGAGCTCGTTATGCCATCACATGCCATTACTTATCCAATACCAAACATTAAACAAGACATCATTGTAGCATCATCCACACCAAGTGAAGAATCATAATTAGAGATAGGTTCTATTTTTGAACCAATATCAAATATAGCATTAGAAGGAGAATCAACGTCAGTCTCAACATTGAATTAAGAGTCTCTTGAGTTAAAATCAACTTCAGAATTTGAATACATTTATGGTTGTTACAATATTAGTTATGTATGCCTTACAAATCAATTTGAATGCATTTGTGATCCTTCAATGATTCTTGAGTATGATTACTTTAGCTTTGAGACAAGTTCTCTTAGTATCTTCTATGAGGATTGTGTTGCCTCTCCCCATTCCATTACCATTCCACATGTCATTAACACCAACCAACATAGCCATTATATTAACCTTCTACCTCCCACATGTTAATTAGGAATGAAAAAATCACCCCTTGTTAAACTGCATCCATGGTGACATATCAGTTGCAAAATATCAAGGGGGCCAAGCCCACATTCATGCAGAAGAACAATCTCCTAGTGAAACCTTTTCAGAGGTGCTAGGGGGTAATCAAAGTCCAAACTCAGCATCTTCTAGTGAAACCTTATTTGAGGTGATAGAAGATAATTAAATTCAAAAGATAATATTCTTTAGTGAAACCTTCTTAGAGGCACTATGGGACAATCAATACAACTTCATTGGAGAAAACCTCTTCAAAGCACCAATAGCTGAGCACAACAATTCTTCACTACTTAATGAAGACATTATCAAATAATAACTCAATAAAACTTCCAATCTATAGTCTAATCAGATGTTGGCTAATCTCAAAACCAAACAACAACAAAATTTGGTGGTCCTATCAAGAGCATATTCAAAAGTTGTCAACCTTGCCACATCCAAATTTGTGTCAATTTTGAAATTAGAAATGTTGTGTGTGCCTAAAAATATCAATCTTCATTTATTTCCCAATAATTATATATAGCATTATCATCCACCTTTACATCATGAAATCAAACCTATCATCTACTATTTATCCTTATTCACCATCCCTAGCCATAAATTCCTTTGTAGAGGATACAAAGACACCTTATCTCAATATTTGAAGGAAACAAAATCAATAACCAATGAAGATCACAACAACATTATTGGAGTCCAAATCTACAGTAGGTTCCCGATAGAGTAGTTATTCAAAAAAGGTGTGGGCTAGAAATTTACAACATTTGACTATTCTAGTTGTATCATTTACTGATTAGGATGTGCATCTCCACATCATTAGGAACAACAAAACCTTTTACCTAGCTAGAATCATAGAATCATACCTATACCTTGGAAAAAAACATTAATCATACCTTTTCATTTACTATTTATCTTGCCAAAAGTTATTTACCTTGTTGTTTCCATTTGCCAAAAACACATTCTATTGCCATTTGCCCTTTCCCTAGCCAAAATCATAAAACCATACATATACTTGGCCATAAGCATATACCTTGCCATTCTTCTTGTTATTGTTTCATACCCTGTCATTTCTGTTACCACTTGGGGGCACCCTTCTTACCATTATATCCAATTGCCATCCTATCATCGTCCTAAATAATGTCATACCATATACTATTCTACCATACCTTTCTTATTAGACTAAAGCCTTTTTTAGCCATCCTACGTAAGCCTATTTTGATTTGGGAGCCATTGGTTCTTCTCACACCTTCTATGAGGGGATTCCAATCTAGTTTTAGTAGATTTAGAATCACATGTTTAAATGCCAGTCTATGAAAGTAGTGTGATAGTGGATCTATCAATTTATCTTTCATTTGTATTTCAACTAGTGCCACTGATTATAATTGCCTTTGTGAAAATTAAAGTACCACCATCATGTTATTAATTATAGCTACCTATGTGCAAATTAGTATCATAGACCTATGTCATTGTTTCCTAATTATAACTACTTATGGATAAATTAGGAACAACACATTTTACCATGCATTGTCACATCACCTTGCCATTACTATTATCATTTGCTTGGCCATTTACCTTAATTTGAGAACTTCTTATTACCAAGTTAGATCTCACCACCTTTTGTGTTGGTAGAACTATTGTGACTTGAGGTTATTTTGGGATTATGTAGGTTGTGATCGATTCACGTTAAGGTCAGCTTAGTTCCCCTTTTGCAATATACTCTTACCATTTTATGATCAACCTAAGACATGTTCTTTCCATTTTTTGATTGGTATCTTGTCAATATCTAATGAGTTAAGATACCTTAAAATTCTAAAAACATTCAAAAGTTTCAAAATTCAAAAACATTCGTCATGTTTAAGCCTAGTCAATCCTCCTCTATACACCCTACTAAGGCAAATCCATCACTCAGATGCTTTCTATTTTATTTAATTTTAGGATTTATATTTGTTGTTTATTTTTTTGCTTATTTATTTGCTTTTATTGTTGTGCCTCGACTCAGTCTATATACATTTATTGGGTGATTCTTTGTGAATTATTATCAAGTTTATCCATATTCATATGCGAACATTGTCATAATGATTTTTATCATTGGTGCATTGTTTTCAATTGTTTATTAGATCAAGAGTTAGTCTTTAATGCATATTTTGGGTACATTCTCATGGTATTTTATATCATGATGCCTAACATCATGTGTTAAAACAAAAATTAGCTTGAGAAGTCTTACAATAAATAGAGACACAAAAGTTTCCCCTTGGTAACCTTGGAAAATCCCCCCACCCTCTTTGATGAAATCAACCCTTTGACCATTCTAGTTATATCAATTTTAATAAGTATGAGCATCTCCACATTGGTAGGTACAACCAAACCATTCCCATTGATCAAATCTTATTCTTCTATTCATCTCTTTCATCATTTTTCACATCCTTGTGTGCGTAGTTTTTTGTGGCTTCTTTAGTCATTAGACCATCGCATCTATGTTTACACCTGCTCATCTTTAATCTATGCAGCAAGTTATATCCTTGAGTTATGCTTGAAAATATACCCTATTGGGGCATCAATCAAACATTTTTATTCAATCATGATCATCTTAATGATTATAACCACCTATGGTCAAATCATTATTTTGACTCATCATCCCTAACTGGGGCATATATTTATGCCACTAATTATAACTGCCTATGGGTAAATTAGTGTCTCAACCTTTGTTACTAATTCTAACTAGCTTTGGGCAAATTAGTACTTAATTTTAAATCAATTCATGCAAGTATTCTCTCAATTGTATTAATCTCACACATGGTTTAATTTCATTCTTCTTCTTGCTTCTTTTTAAGGGGTCATCCAGTAATCATATGTGTTGGCCACTCCCTTGAGGGGGCATCATTATAGGCTTCCCAAACATTATTTGGATATTCTTATTTATTTATAAATGGCCTATTTCATTATGTAATAAAAAGTTACTATGCCTATAGATTTCAACACCTTCCAAAATAGGGGAAAATTTTAGACACCTAAAACTGGCCACAATTGGCTTTCGATCGAACTTCATACTGATTCTTACCAACCATTTCAAATTAAGCCTAAAATTCACTGAATGTCCTAAATTTTATTATGCATCATTTATCAAATCTCATAATCATGTTGATACATCCCTAATTAGAGTATCCTATCATATGCAATAATAACCTCTCATGGATTCATCCCTAATCACCTTACGGCATAATAACTATCAATTTGGCCTATGGACCTATTAAGTGGGGCACATCAATAAATATTAAATATTGATAGAGCTAAATGGCTAATCATAATTAATTAACAAGTTAAACCAAATTAAATACCTAGTTGAATTATCCATGTATAATTAATGAATATCTTAAAAAAGAAAATTCAAAATTCAAATATCTTAGTCTTTCATCATTCCTTTATGAGTTGTCAAGCTCTTTGAAAATATCCTAAAATATCTATTTTGGAGAGCTATGCCTAGTAATTAAAAATCATAATTACTTGATAATTATTAACTCTACTGGGGTTATATTTGACTCACTTAGGTTAGGTTTGAAACCATTTCAAGCCTTAACTCAATCCTAACTCACCTTGGGTGAGAGTTAAATCCTTAGGCTATAGATACAATGCCTTACTTATTGAATCCTAAGCTCTTTTGGTGCAAATTTATTATGCCTAAATATCTTCAAATCTCTCATAAGCCAAATTTATAATGTAAATTTGGATAGAGACAAGCTATTTTTTTTCAAGCGATGTTATAATGCCAAAATCTTGAGCCAAGCAACATCAAGCCACATCAAAGCCAATGGTGCCAAGGAGAGGAGGAGCAAACAAGCTTCATTTTTTAAAGGATCTTTGATGCACAAGCTAATCAAGCCACTCAAAAAATCATTTGGATCTCCCAAGGAAGGTAAAGGATTTATTATCTTTTAAGGTTTAGTTGTGCTTTCATGTGTCTTTTATTACTAAGCTCTCTCTAAGATCTAGGATTGGAGTGTAAGTGTTAGTGTATTTTTATTTGAGTTTTCATTACTTAAACTAACATATTACTAACCTCCCTTCTTGGATTCCTATGATCACAAATATCATGCCCAATTTAGACCTGAACCTATACCATACATACATCAAGAACATGAAGGATATAATTGAGGAGTGGTTGAGCTTAGCACAGACTATAGTGGCCCCATGGATGAAGGCAATAGAAAGATATTGGATTACTTTAAGGAGGTCAATATATCTATGGTATGATATCCAAATGGAACTCTACTGGGTAGGGGTGAGTTTGGATTATGCCTAGTTTACTTTGACCAAGTTATGAGAAAGAAGATGGCTAAGGCCAATAAGGCTAGAGCCTGGGTGATGTTGGAACTCTCTACCTAATCCACTACAATCATTATCCATGTGTCAAAAGTAAAGGTGGATATGGAGGCCCCACTCCAATTTTATCAAAGGTTGGTGGCCCAGGTAGAGGTGATAGTCTGAGAGACACAAATGAATATATCCAAACTAGATCAAGAGTTTGACTTAGTGGCAATTATGCTAGCTATCAGGGGAGTAGAGTCTAGGTAGTTGGGAAGTGATTCATCCTAGGCTCTTTAATGCATTAATTAAGTGGGCCCTTAAGGATATTTTGAAGGGAGTCATGGGTTTTATTCTCTTTTTTTGAAATTAATACTATTATAACAACCTAGAGTGGCCATCATGGACTAAAATGGGAATCTCATGCTACTTGGAAGTGATCCCCGTCCTCATCTATAAATTTATAATGGTATTCCATTTTGAGGATCATTAATTCTTAGTCCCAAAATGTTGTTAGAATTAATCTAGGATTTTGCCTGCTTCTTCACTCACCCTTTTGGATTGTGAATGTCTGCCATGATCAATAATTTTTTAAATAAACTTATTTTAATGAATGTAATTTTTTTCCTTCTACAAAATCCATGGTTTATTTATTAGAATTTATCAATAATTTTCAATTCTTAAATGAATTTTAGTGCTAATAAAATTGAAATATTTCTATGTTGCTTAATGAATGCAGTGGTTATAATGTGCTTTGTTGTTCTATCCCAATTATGAACCCTTTTTCTTTCCTTTGTAATATTTTTAAGTTATGTTAATATAAATATTATGCTTGAGGAGTTTATGTGTTATCTACTATAGGCTTCTAAATATTGATATTTAATAGGGATTTTGTAAATCATGCATTCTTTCCTATTTCCTTATACTTGTCTTATTGTGCAAAACTAAGTTATAACCTTGGTAAAACTCAACACATAGTGGTATAACTATGGGAGGGCACTTAGTTTGGTTCTTGAAGCATTATCACTTTTAGACCTATAAACCATATTTCCTATTCTACCTTACCCTCAATTTGATGTTTATTTTAGAATCCAAACTTTTTACCCTACTTTAGAAATTTTTAAAGTATAACATAATAGTAAATTACAAATATAGGATACTTTAGCTAGTAAAGAATTTGAAGTATAATTACACATATCTTAAACCCCTAGTGGCAATAGGTATGGCTCTTTGAGTAAAAAAGGTTAACCTATTTGGTCCTTAGATTAAGCCAACATCAACCCTAAATTTAATGAGTGGATATTTTATCCCATGTATTATCTCTCACTTTCCTCTTCAAAACACTCAATTCCATGAGTGCCTTCAGAGGTAGAAAAGATATTGAGCATGAAAATAATTGGTGCTAGAAGGAGGGCCTTTTTCATACTTATTTGATAGTATATTTGATTCATGTTGGTTATTCTTTATAATGGTAATGTTTTAACTATTTTTTATTTATGAGACACCCTAGAGCCTACTGCACCTATCACCAGAACTAGGTCCCATCATGGAAGACTAATTATTTCACCCTTGTAGTCCTATAGGAGGCCTAGACTTGGTATACCTAGACCCAAACTAGTAGTTGATTCCACTAGTTCATATTTTTAGTTTCCCCCAAATAGACTACCCATAATGGATCTCCACATACCTTGGTTAGTCCAGTCAGCTATCAACGTTCCCAGGGTTATCCATGACTTACCTAAGAACCCTAAAAGATACCTTCCCTATTTCACTCCTAATATGGGATAAATAATTAAAGAGAATATAACCTCGTACAAGACTTCCCTAAGACTTCTCAATGTGTAACACGAGGATGTAGTGTGCAATATTTTCCCTTCACATTAATGGACTCAGCCTATGATCGGTTCCTTAACCTCCCTAACAACTCAATCATGAGTTGGGACTAGTTTAGCAATGCCTTCTTAGCCCAAGTTGGGAAATTTATTAACCCTACTATCATCTACCAATAATTCAATTGCATTAAATGATAACCTAATGATCCCATCAAAAAATTCAATTCTAGGTTCTATGTATAGTCGAGTCACCATGTTGTACCATCCAAATTCCTAACTAGAACTAGAGATGTAAAAAATGCCTTAGACTCATGGATAGCCATGTTTTTAGGATAATATCCCCAGATAGTTAACTTACGCATAGATTATTCCAAATCCAAAAAAAATGATAGGCAACTAACCCTCAGGGTCAAATGATGGCTCCCATTCCCAATGTCTTACCACATATGCCCACCTTGAACATATTACCTAATTCCAACTAAAATATTCTCATGATTTAACCACTACCCATAAATAACTATCTCCCTCTAATTCATGTTGTGCTAAACCAACACATGGGCTTTCTTAACCTAGTAAACCACAAAATTACTCCTTGGTTGCAATACCAAGTGATGTTATAGTGGCTAATAACTATTGAGGATTAGTATTCACATTAGGTATATATTATAGAGTAAATAGTACTTATGCTTATGTTGTTAGGTAAGTTATTTATTATAATATAATATTTTAGAGTTATATTTTTGTATACAACAATAATATAGCACATATAGAAGATTATGTATTCATAGTGATATGAGGAGATTGTGAAGGAAATATGAGATCCATAATTATAGGAAAAACTTTTCCTATATAAATGTATTATCCCTTATGAAATAATATAGTGTGAGAATAATAATATTATTCTTTGCTTACTCTCTGAGTACTATGTATGAATTCATTATTAATTACTTGAGTTAAACCATTGAATAATTTCTTTAGATTTATAACACTAGTATCAAAGTAGGCCATTACTCTCAAATGGAAAAAATAAGCTTTTAATTATTAGAAGGGGAAGTTCTAATTATTCCCATTATGAGAGTTTAATTCTTTGTTAAATTTTAGATTAGTATTTTTAGTGGTCTCTATTGATGTTATTCTTATTTTTATTAAAAAAAATTGTAATTTGAAGTGACATCTTGTTCATAAAATCAACTTGTGTAGTTGTTTTATCTAGACCTGTGAGAGTCACATGGAAGAGCTCACCATTGATATTTTATCTCCTCTGATCAGTTATGGCACATAATTTTTAAGTTATAAATCCTACATATTAACTTTAAATCCATGTGTTTTATTCCCATGAGTCACAAATCATTACTTCTCGCCTGAACAATATAACAAGATTTAGAATTCTACGTGTGTAGATCATTAGCATCTCATTTGGAATCATTATTCTAGGATCTTTTACTTGGCATTACCGTACTCTTCAATTTGTGCTTACATATGTCTGATCCCTACAATGTATAATACATATCCCAAAGGTAAGGTTTTTACATTACTTTTGATAGGTATATGCATTTATTATTTATTTTCATCTAAGCACCAGTTGTCATACACTTCCAAGCATGCATCTGGGCTCATGCATCTAGGTTTAGCATCTTAATTTTATACATACATGTATCTAGTTGGTTATTTGTATTCACATGGTGATCTTTTTCCACATTTAAGCTCTGTTCCCCAAGAAATTTGACTACAAGTGTAATTAAAGTTTCCTATGAGTCAGGTATTATAGTCCATTTTTGAGTTTGGTCAATGTTTGATTTATTATCTTTAAGTCTATTTATTTTTATGTATAATATTTTATTTGGTTTTAGGTTATTGATTTATTTTATTTAATAATATTTGGTCCACAAATTTTATTATGTTATGTCATGCATTCAAGAAAAAGCTATAAGTTCAAAATCAAGTTATAACTATTTTGGCAATTATAAAGTTTTATTCTATTTTATTGTTGAGTCATTGTATGTTATTCGTGTCTTTTTTTAAAGAAGGTAAATAGTTTTTTTGGGTATTTTTCTAACCATTGAATAGTTAATGTCTTCAAAGAATCCAGTGTCAAAGTAACCTTCGAGTTGATTTTAAAATGTGTCATTTTTTTCAAAGAGTAGAAGTCCTTTTGAGTCAATAGTTGAGTTATTAATATCAAAATATGTAAAAAAATATTACCTTATGGATGCATTATCACTTGTACATGATGGCTAAATTATGGGGGGGGATTTATCCTTAAAAAATTAAAATAATTGAGTTTCATCGACACATTTTTTGATAAATTAGTAAGATGAAGGAGGTTAGAGGCAACAGAGGAAGGAGGCCATTCAAGCCTCTCATTAGACACTAGATATGGGGCCACTTCTACTTTAGTCTCATGTGTTTTTTTATTTATTTGTGGTGTGGATTTAAGTTTTTTATCTTTTCAATGTGGTGTGGTCTGAAAATAAGAATAGATGTGTATTCATGTTCGCTTGTGAGAATTCCCCATGTAACCCCTTTTGTATTAATTTTGTAGAATGTTGATCAAAATGTATTGTATCAATCATGATGCTTATCAAGGGGTTGGTGATCCTATGAAAAACCATTGAAGGTTGTGTATATGGTTCTTGCTTGCATTCCCACACTAAGTAGGTCAGATGTGTTCCCAATAGTGTGTGGTTTATAAGAATTTGATGTGTTATTTTCTCTACCTCCGATTTGATTAGTTGATGTGAACATGAGCACATAGAGGTGGCATGCTAAAATTAAAAAATGGGATATGTTTTACAATGTAAAAACTAAGGGGGGAATGTTGAGGATTAGTATTTACATTGTGTATTTATCATAGAGTAAATAGTACTTACGGTTATGTTGTTATGTAAGTTAGTTACTAGAATATGATAGTTTAGATATATATTGTTGTATGCAACAACAATATGTTACATAAATGAGATTGTGTATTCATAGGGATATGAGGATATTGTGGTGGAGATATGAGCTCCATAATTATAGGAAAGACTTTTCCTATATAAATGTATTGTTTTGTATGAAATGATATAGTGTGAGATTTATAATATTATTCTTTATCTAATCTTTGTGTACTATGTTCAAATTTATTGAGTTAAATCACTTTTATAAGATATTTAAATACCTAACAATAACACCCCAACTATACCTCAAGAGTCTACTAAAAATGAGATGCATGTCATCCAGAAAATGATCTAGAAGTTGAGTAATGACTTCCTAGGTATACAAAGGCAAATTAGCAACTCCAATGTTGAAATTTTAGGAAATAATTTATCTACCAAAGACAAAATAGGAACTACAGTCATCTCCACAATTAGCCAAAGCCCTCCCTTAATAGACTACCAAAAGTTAACATATATGAAATAACTTTGCCTAACTGGTGTTGAGTGCACAACATGGCTACACATGGGGAGTTGGATTTTATAGAATTTTGTAGTGCCTTTGGGATCTTATAAAGAGAAATGGAGGAGTAATACATGGTTTCAAATCACCTAAAATCATCAAACTTAGGTAGGCCTCATAGCATGGACATGGTGTTGGAGACTATGGATTTTCCTAGCCAAGAATAAAATAGCCTAAAAGAGAGTACTAGTGAGGTCTATGCATTCTAATAGTTATAAAATATAAATTATGCCCTAAGGAATTCATAACTATAACCACCTATTACTACTTTGATGCCTCCAAATAATGGCATAACCCCACTAGATCACAATTCTAGGAATGACCCTCCACCTTCAAAACACCATGAACAAAAAGCTCATACAGAGGCCCAACTAGTTCAGAACAAGGGAGACTATAACATGGTAGAGGACATGAAGAAAATTAAAGTAAATATAACCATTCATGAACTTGCTCAAATCATTGAACAATGTGATCTTCTACTAAAATCCTTAATTGAAAAGCCCACATAGCCTACCTAGACTAATCAAAAGGTAGCCCACACCAACAGTCTCATTCATAAAAACAAGATGGATGTCTCCCTTTCCTCTTGATTATCAAGTTATTTGGAAAGAACCTAAATAATTACGTAGTGGACTTGGGAGCCTCAAAAAATGTAATGCCAACTAATATTTGTGAGAAGTTAGGGTTAGTTCCTATCAAATAGGATAAGGTGGTGTTTCATCTAGATAAGTCAAATTTTAAGGTAGTGGGTGAGCTTATAAATTTCCACATGCAAATATAATCTAAACCTAGGATTCAATAATTCATAGACATCCAGGTGGTAGAGACTCCCAAAACCTATGGCATACTCCTTAATATGGACTAGTATAAAACATTTAATAGGTACATGTCCATTACTTTTTCCCATATGTGGTTACCCTAGAGAGGTGTAGATAATCAAATATGAGTGGATAGATAACCCTACATGAAACACATGATAAATGAATACAATGTAATCAATGAGAAAGTGAATCTAGTATCCTCAGACTTAAGAATTTATATGTTGAGAAAAAAACCTAATAGAGACAAAGATGACACTGAACCAGACTTGTCAGGCCTATGGTCTATATATGTAGATGGGTCTCGTTCTAAATAGGGTAGTTAAGTAGTTGTTCTATTGATGGATCCCCAAGGAAAGAGATACATAGCTTCATATAGATTATAGTTCCCATATAAAAACATTTTGGTGGAGTATGAGGTCTTAATAGTAGGGCTATATTTTGCATTAATGCATAAATCCTAGGAACTGAGGGTGTTTAGTGACTCTGAGATGGTAGTTAACTAGGTTAAGAGTAAATTTATATACAAATTATCTTATCTTATGAGGTATAAACATAAGGCCTAGGACCTGATTGAGATGTTTAGCACATTCAATGTCATCCCTATCCCTAGGGAAAAGAACCAAGTCACTGACTCATTGGTATCCGTAGTAGCAAATTTAACTCCCCAAGATGACATCGAGGTGCAGGAGTCCTCTATGGAACTTGTCCCTTGCCTGTCCATCTTGGACAATGTGATGAATTTACAAGTATTTGAGGATAATCAATAGATTATCCATTTCCTTAACAGTGTTAGGATATTTGAGGCCTAAGTAATCATTGAAGAGATAGAGATAACCCTAGAATTAAACTTGATAAGGATGGGATCATCAACATTCATGAGAATTAAATCTCAAAAGGGGAAATTGCCTTAAAAATGGCATTTGATACCTTGGACCATACACCCCAAACAAAGAAACCTAAGTTTGAAAACCATAAATGTCTAATCATCAACCTCATCTCTATTGAAAAATCTCAAACTATTAATGTGGGTCCTAACTAGATGAACTTCAAGCTTAAGTAGCTATGAATATTATTGTTATAATATAAATATGTAATTACATGTGCCTATGGGGACCTCAAAATCTTCAACTCGAGGGTGATTGCTCACACCATCCCACTCAAACCAAGCCAAAAATCATTTAGGCGGAGATAGAAACCTATGAACTCGATCACGAAACCATTAATACATAAAAAAAATTAATAAGTTACTCTCTACTAGGATAATTTCCCTAATTTGCCATTCTACTTGGGTAGCCAACCTAGTACTCATGCAAAAGAAGAATGGGTAATTCTATTTATGTGTAGACCTCTAAAACCTAAATCGAGACTCAAACAAAGAAAATTATTTGTTGTCTTCCCTCGAAGAGGTGATCCAAATGGTGAGTGGATCCCAAATGATGTCTTTCTTGGATGGATTTTCAAGATACAACTAGGTCTTGGTCAATTCTGAAGATCATGTCAAAACCACATTCACCACCAAATAGGGTACATTTGCCTACAAACAAATGCCATTTGGGTTGATCAATGATGGATCAATATTTAAAAGGGTGATGGATTTTAATTTTTAAGGTTTAATTACTAAGTGCATACTAATTTATATGGATGACTTGGTTGTGTTTTTAAAATATAGGTCAGATCACATACACTACTTATAAAAGGTGTTTGAAAGATGTAAGAGGTATGGCATTTATCTAAACCCAAAGAAATGCATTTTTAGTGTCATTGAAGGTAAGATTACTATTCATATTGTCACATAAGAAGGTATTTCTATTGATCTAAAAAGAACTAATATGATTTCTAAATTATCTTTGACTAATAACAATAAAGAATTAAAATCCTTCTTTGGTAAAATTAACTTTGTTCTCAAATTCATTTCCAGATTTGCCAAAATCATAAAACCTCTTAATGTTATGTTAAAACAAGATGAAAAAGTGGAATGGCATGTTGAATCAAAAAAGGCTTTCCAAGACATAAAATATGTTATCATGCAATCCCCAATGTTGATCAGCCTAAACTACACACAGTATTTCTACATTTACCCTTTTGTTTTCAAGCACACCATCATTTCCTACCTCACACAAATATTAGATGGAGAATAACATCATGTTATTTTTATGAGAACTAATCTTAAGGATGTATAACTAAGATATTATACCCTTGAAACACATGCTTACGTACTGGTGAAGGTCATGAATAAATTTAGACACAATATTATAATAAATAAGGAGCATGAAATCGTCTTGGGCCTGAACATCAAGCAAATGTTAGGTCAGAATGAACTAGGCAAGTGTAGAGGAAAATGGATGACAAATTTGTAGGAATATGATTTATAAATCAAACATACCAATTTTGCTAGAGGATAGGGCATTACTCATATAATTATTAAAATTAATCTAAGGATAATTATGCACCTAGTGGATTAGGAACTAGGGTTACAATCAGATTGGTATGCCCCAATCATACACTATCTTCTCTATGGGAACACACCCCCTAGACTCAACCAAATGTAAAAGAAAGACCTCATGTTCAAGGATGTGAAGTATATGCTAAAGAAAAGAGTCCTCTTTAGAAATAATCATCAGGGCATCTACCTTAGATGCCTATCACAAGTGGAAGCCAATGAAGTAATGTCAAACTTCCATGAGAAGCTAGGAGTTGGCCACCCTACAGAAAATGTAATGGTGCAAAAGATACTCCACATAGGATATTATTAGCCTATGTTGTTCAAAGATGTACATGCCCATGTTCGGACATGCCATTAGTGCCAAACCTTCATCAAAATGGAAATCCATGTAGCCATGCCATTACAACTAGTTATATAAGTGACACTATTTACCCAATGGGGGCTATATTTTATGGGAGTCATCAACCCCAATTCCTCAATGGGCCATAAGTTTTTTTCATATGAATACATACTATTTCACAAGGTGGCTCGAAGTAGTGGCAATAAATAAAATCACTATCACTCAATTCATCAATTTCATGGAGAAAAACATAACCACCTAGTTCAGGACCCCAGTCTTATTAATATGTGATAACGGCCTTAGGTTTCAATCCATAGAGTTCACCAAATGGGTGTGTGATCATGGAATCACATTGAGATTCTCATCCAATCACTACCCATAAGGGAATGGACAATAAAAATCTACTAACAAAAACCTAATCGATGCCATAAATAAATATACAAATAATAAATCTTAGAAGTGGCACTCACTTCCTAAATTTGCTTTATGGGATGATTGCACCAAGCATAAGCAAGCATTCAAGATCTCACCATTATTTTTAGCCTATGAACTTGATCCAATGCTACCAATTACACTCAAGATAGATACATACAAATTCAAATAGTCATATATGAAACAAAATGATAAAATGGAATCAATGCTCTTGTACATCTTCAGTTAGAAGAAGCTCCATATGAGGCCTTACTCAACTTTATCAATCATCAAAGCACTGTCAAGTGATGGTTTGACAAAAATTCCAAGGTTATATCCTTTAGGATTTTTGATTTGGTAATACTATAGGATAAATCTCACAAAAAAGGGCCAACACAACAAATTTGCCCCCCTCTAGATTGGCCCTTACCAGATAGCTAAGTTACTCAGCCATAATGTTTTCTACCTTAAGGACCTCGATGGTAATAATCTCTTACTACCAGTGAATAGGTAATTCCTAAAGCATTACTTCTTAATTTCCCTTTCCAATATGATTTTAGATTAACCTTGTTAAGGGTGGTATTATATATATTAGACTAATTTACTTTTGTTTAGGTAATTCCTAAAGCATTACTTCTTAATTTCCCTTTCCAATATGATTTTAGATTAACCTTGTTAAGGGTGGTATTATATATATTAGACTAATTTACTTTTGTTGTGTGTTTATTTCTACTGTGTGTTTGTTTTTGTTGTGTTTTCTTATTTTCAGTGTTATTTTCTTCATGTAGTTTTCACCTCTCACAATACCTTACCACTAACCTAACCTTCAATTTAAACTAAGATAGAGAACAAAATTGGAAAATTCCTTTGGTGGACTCATAGTAAGTAACCACTTTGACTAAATCCTGGGAGCTATAGTTAAGCTTTGAGATACAAAATGTGAGCTTTCATTTTAAATAAGTCAAAGGTTGTAAGATAATCTTTTACATTTCAGATTTTGGAGGCAAATGATTCTTAACTAAATGAATGAATTTTAGAATATCCCCATGCCTTAACAGAAGAAATCAAAGTTGAACTTAATAAAAATATCTTGATGAAAGTGAGATCACCAAACTAATATAGGATTAGCTGGGTATTTAGAGATTTCAAAGCATCCCATATTCCATGGCTTGGTCCCAAATCATCAATGGTTAGAACTACCAAATCTCTTTATAAGAAAACTTTAAAAGGAGACTAGAATCATATGTAGAATCTAAATTATGAGTCTTTTTTGAAAGGGTTATTTAGGTAGCCTCCACCATAGGCTTTCTAGCCTGGCTATCAGTGGAGCAAGGCCTTGAATGAGACTAGAGGTATCTCAATTGGGCTTATGGACACCTAGCTAGCAATAGAGAAATGCCCACACCATTCTCCATTAAGCCATACTATTTTATTATTTTTGGGAATCTAGTGTTTAGTTCTTAAATAAAAAGGGATCTGGAATAAAGGGAAAAATCTAGTTTAATAATGTAAAGTATATATTTTTATAAACTAATTTACATGAGGAAGAGAAATAAACTTATCTAAAAATGGGCCGAAATGGATGATTCAAGAGCTGGAAATTGAAATGTAGGACTAGGGCACTGTCTAAAATCTAGATTTGGACTTCATTTTTTTATTGGATAAGAGCACCAAAAGTGGAAAGGAGTGGCATTAGCACTATATTCCACCTCTATCATTATTTTCTTGAGGATCTAAGCTTTATAAGTTTTATTCACCAAGTCTGTGTGAGTCTGTGTACAAAATTTTAGGGGTTGGAAGTTAATAGAGCTCATTGTAGATCCGTTCCAATCTCAAAACCCTATAACCATCTACACACATATAAATAACAAATGCATCAAAATCAAAAGGGGAAAAATGGGTTAGGATAATAATGATTGTACGATCTATAACTCATGTTGTCCTGATCACTATCTACATTAACCCTAAAGCTAGGGTCTCAGATATAATGTAGTTCTCCCTTAAGGAATGTATATAATCAATGTGCATGATAGATGCAAGAATGACTTTCACCTAGGTCCTTTTTGATCAAGCATACAAGTCTACGTGTGATGTAGAATGTTGACCTATACTATTTATTGATTTTTAATTATGTAATGTGACAAAGTAGTAAGTGTTAGGTATAAAATACCTTGTGAAGTCATTTATATAGGAGACTCTTTATTTTGAATTTGAGAGCTATATTTGCATTTGGCCGACATTGGGAAACTTAAAGACAAAGTTAATAAAGGGGATAAGACTCATTAAATGAAGGAAATTGACCATTAGAACTCAAAATGTCCCTAAACAAGAGCACTACAAATGGCCAGTAGTGGCACTAATGTTGTATTCCAACCCCAATGCTCCTATCCTACAATCTTGAGACCCAGGGGAATGGAAAGAGGATAGAAAACCTAATTGGGCTAAGCTGTAATGATTGTTTGAAAGGCTTAAAATGATTGGTAATAGGCAAAAAGGTGTCTAGAGCATGTAACAAGACCGAAATGACTAAAACAAAAGACATGGCTAAATGTGAACAAAACTCATATTCTCTAGTCAGATTCTCTTATGAAAGGACTGTGAAAAGACAAGATATGTGTGGTTGCTTGAGCAATTTAGGGTGTATACATTTACCCCCTTTTTAATCTAGTGATGCAATTAAATTAATTACTAGAGTAAAAGAAATAAAATAACATGTGTACCTGAACCTACCTACGTGGAGATAAGTATACTGAAAAAGAGTCCAACTCACTTCCTAGCCAAGGAAGTGGATGGAGAGCCAAATCGTGCTTGGAAAAAGAAAGAATCCTTGGAATGGATGCCCCCTATACTGAATCTAGAAGTAGAATCTATATAACATGGAGAAGGAGGGAAATGCTTGCCCCCTATGTTGAATCTAACTGGAATGAAAAATGCTCAAAGGTCTAAAATCAATGTCTACCCTTTGTCTCACATAAACTCATGTAATCTAGAATGTGCGCATAGAATCTATATATTGTGAAGAGCAAAATCTATCATGCCCCCAATTTGAATATCTGAACTAGAACTGAGAAGTGCTCAAAGGTCTAAAACCAATGTCTATCCTTTATACTGCTCAAACTTGTGTATTCTAGGTATAGCAAATTCTATGAACCAACCACTACAGATGATCATACAGTCCAACCTGGTGACATCCTAAGTATAGTTGGGTGTAATCTAAAACTCTGATAAATGTGTAATAAGAGAATGGCATGTCTTTGCCATTCTAGTCTGTATAATCCTAGATGATGAAGAACATGAACATTTGTGCCATGCCCCCAAATCTGGTATGTGAGTGATATGTATGTATAGATTGGAAATTTGTATAACCACATATGTTATGACATATTATGTCATGCCCAATGTACAAAACTAGAGATCAAAATAATGTGCTCTACATTATGATTGTAATCTGCTATCTAGGCCTATACCTATATCATGCTATATAAAGCTATATGTGTGAGATGTGTAGTAATGTGCATGCCCTTAAATCTAGTATTTGAGTTTGAATCTGTATTGAAGTCACTTTGAATCCATATATTCTGAGCCACTATATCTGAATAGTTTGTGTATCTGTAAATTGAAGGTGTATCCCTCTGAATGTCTTGAGTAATGCTAAGTGACCCATGAAATTTGAATCACTATATATTTGACCAATCTGAGCTAAATCTAATAATCTAAATACTAGAGGTGTAAAAACCATGTTGAGTGACCCATGTAGTCTGAATCACTATATATTTTGATTGATTTGAGCTAAATCTGATAATCTGAATACTAGAGGTGTAAAAACCATGCTGAGTGACTGATGTAGTTTGAATCACTATATATTTTGACCAATCCAAGTTGATTATAATAATATAACTACTAGAGTTTCAAGAACTATGGGGTATCCACTTATGAGAGTGGATGGGTATGTTGGATAAGTATAGGAATAAGAATAGTAGGAATGATGCCCTACTTTTAGGGAGAGTAATGAGATCTCGTGATAGAGGAGATTGAGCCAAAAGTGATGACTAGTGGTGTAACATAGAACTAAGGTTGGTATATTTTGAATGGATTGAAAGTTTTGCCTAATTAATTATGCTAAGTTATTTGATATTTTATTGAGTCTTTGATTGGTTAGGACCAAGGTGTATGTTTGGATATAAAATAGGTATAGATATGTGTGTGTGTGTGTGTCATAATAGGTAGATTATGTAGTAAGAGAGTAAAGCATGCATGATGTTGAAGGTATCATTATTATGATTTCATGGAACAAAATGGTTTCTAAAATAGAGTTATAAGGTTCTAGTTGTGGGAAAAATGGTATGTTGCTTTGAATTAGAAAGTTGCTTGATATAGGAGAATTGGATTGATTATTGATTCATTTGCACATTGACTAGGTTAAGATTCACTTCCATAACCTAGTTTGATCAGTTGGCAGCCCAAGTGGAGGGTGGTGGGGAGGTTACCCTAGTAAGTAGCTAAAACTCATGATTTTTGCCTATTTGGAAGCCTACTTTTGATGTTTTTGAGTTGTTTTAAGTAGCTTAGGAAATTTTTAACTAGTTATAGCACTCATATCCCTCCTCCAACATTGTTGTCTAGGCTCCAATGCTATTATCCAATATGCAATGCTCCTATCCAATGTTGTTTTCTTGTACCTAGTACTATTATCTTAGAGGCTAGATTTTTTGAGTTATTGCTAAGTTTAGTTGTGGTGTTTTTACTTGGTTGTTGATTTAGCATGGTTGACTGATGTATATGCTATTTTTTGGTGTTTTTTTAGGGTGAGGTATGGATGAGAGAGTTTTGTAGAGGTCAGGTTATGGAGACACTATGATTGTTGCCTTTATTGACTGATGAGAGAGTTGTGATGGATAGAGTAGGGTTGGATCATGTGTGTAACCTAGGCACTATGCGGTGGGATAGGTATTTGATTACCACCTTATGTGAGAGGTGGAATATAGACACATATAATTTTTGGCTTCTTAATAGAGAGATTACTATTACTCTAGAGGATGTGTATCATATTTTACATTTGTCTATTAGTGGACGGTGTGTGACTTTGTAGGATGATAGGGTGCTGATGTTATTGATCGTGCACCTTGTATTTTACTAGTGTGCCCTTAAGCATACATAATAGAGGTAGTGATAGTGATGTATTATTGTCAATTATTTTGTATTCAAGTGTTCCACATCTATGGAAGTGGTTTTCCATGTTGTTGGCTTCATTTATTATTGTGGATGGGAGTGGGGTGTTGATTGCATATAGGATGCATAAGATTGTGCATAGTATAGAGGTGTATGGCACTGTGTTCTCATGGGGTAGGACTATGCTTTCCCACTTATAAAGAGACCATTATAGGTTTACTTAGGAGGCATTCAATGGTGGTGTGAGCATGACTACTTTATTGCATTATTGGGCTTATGAGCACATAGCAATTGTGCAGCTGATAGGATTATTGAGAGAGAGGTGGGCACCTCCACAGCCATTTAGGGAGTGGTGGATGAGTATGTTAGCTATCTAGTCTCTTGGGATAGATCACTATAGATTATTTTTAGATAGATTGGTGGCTCAAGATATCAAATGAAGGCCCTATAGAGGATTCCCTGGGTGGCCTAAGGATGGAGTGCAGTTGCAGTATATGAGGGTTAGTTGTTGGTTACATGACCATTGGGTTGGAATGTATGAGTGATTTCACTATAAGCACATGAATAGATACTTTGGAGTACCACAGGATGTGTCTCTTGCAACATGGGTATGGGTGAGGAGTGCATAGGCACCATCAAGGGTAGGAGCTCATGAGATACTTACTGAGGTTGAGTTAGCACCATTACCTTTAAATGTGCGAGATGTGGCTATAAATATTCTTGATGTAGATGATTTTGGATGCCTAGAGGCATATACCACATGGTGGATGAGGCATCGATGGGCTCTGTTATATATTTTTAGTGAAGGGGATACCCCTGAGTATGAGGATCTTATGTTGATCTAGATGATGGGAGGTAAGCATTAACTATATTTGAATTATGTTTAAGTTTATGCTTGTTTTAAAAGCATATTACTAACTTAGTGTTTTTAATTTTGCATATAGGTGGAGTGGGAGGTGCTCAAGATGAATCACCTGCTGGGGGAGGAGGTAGAGATGATGGGTTCTAAGATACCATCATTAAGTTGACACTTTAAGAGCTTACATGACATGTTCTTGATGATACGATGGAGGAAGGTTTTATAGAGTGAGTGATAGTTACAGTCAGTGTTTATGTTTATTTGTTTGATAGGGTTATTATAGATACAACTGCATATGCTAGGGTAGCGAGAGAGAAAGATGAGCTGAGGGTTGAGCTAGATAGGCATATGATGCCTCTAATTGATCATGGATTGGTGAATATGAGGATTATGGATGAGTACATAGAACCTTAGAGGTGGTATGCAGATTTGTGCAAGGAGCATGGTCAGTTGTTGGAGTGAGAAAGTCATCATAAGAGGTATTTGGGATCTAGAGGAGGTGCAGGTCCATCAAGTGTGAGAGTGGATTATGGGACTAGTACTAGAGGAAAGAGTGAGACTGAGAGTGAGGGCATGATGCCCATCCATGATTGATTATATCTTGATATGATGTATATGTTTTGAAAACATTGCTATATATATTTGGACATTATTTATATTATGACTCATGCACACTGTGTCATGGGTTTTGAAATATATTATTATATTCATTACATATGGTTGTTTTAAAAATGGTTGATTTGGTATTGATGTTGAAGATTGTATATGTTTGGAAAAATGGTACTTGAAATGTGTGATTTGATTGTTTTGATAAGTGTGATGCTAGCTTTTGATTTCAAATTATATGTAAGGAAATTTATTTGGTTTGTAATTATATGTAAGAAAAAAATTTGTTGGTTTTGCATTTAGGAAATTGTTAGGATAAATTGAGCTAGTTTTAGATTGGTAAATTGTTTGGATGGGTTGAGTTGGTTTAATGCTAGTAAAATAGGATTTGGTAAGATCTAGACTTTGATAATATGGTTTTGGCTATGGATAGTTATTGGGAATTAAGAATGTTAGATGTTAGTATGTGGGGATGTAAGATAACACACTGTGTGTATTACTTCCCTAAGAGTGGCTCAAGAATATAAAGGCTAGCTAGACCTTTGGCTCTATCATTACCCTGCTAAGTGAAGCTTATGAACTAAAACTAGTATGGTTGTGTGTTGTATCACTCTATGTTGTATCACTATCTAAATTTTTTTGGCCAACTAAACAAATGCCCATATTGCTCATGCTATGTAGGAACATGCTCTATAGCTAATACTATCTGTGATGCACTAACTATAGTTGTACATGAAGATTCTATAAAATGTAACTTTATTGGTCTTACAATTGAAATTATTTATTGTGAATAAGGCTCATTTATTCATAATAATATACTCTATGACCTCTATTGTGATGTGTATGATTGAGCCATAAATCGAACTAGATATGAAACCTATGATGAGGGCTCATTTAATCTTAACCATAGTGGATTGTTATGTGAGATAGGACCTAAACAATCTGGTTGTAGTGAATATTTCTCATGAGTAGTACTCTATGATGTGGGTTCATTTAATCTTAACCATAGAAGATTGCTACGTGAGATAAGACCCAAAAAATTTGGTTGTAGTGAATATTTCTCATGAGTAGTACTCTGATGTGGTGCCTATGACTCTATTGGTATGTATATGGAACTGCACTATGTACTCCTCAGATTACACTACTATATGTAGGTTTCTCTCATTGAACTAGTTTACAAACCTTCTAAATAGGTGGAATAGGATATCTCCTGTGAGACTCTATCCTAGAACCCACATTTCTCTCACAATGAGTGATCGATGATTCTTTTGAAGGAATGTCTTGGGATGATTCAATCATGGATGAATGAGGTCTACATTTCCATGGTGGAGGATATTTCGGTACCCCTTGTGTGAGTGATATGATACCATTATCAACACCTCTAGTAATGCAATCTCTAATTCCATAACAATCATTATCTTTGTGTCCATAGATACAATGATAGTTACAAAAGGGTTGATGTGGATGTCTATGTAAGAGATGTGGATCTCATCGATGAGTAAAAGGTAATGTGATTAACCCTTTCATATAGTAGTGTTGATAATATGATAGATGGGTTATCCTAATCTAAATCAAACTATAATGGTGCCTTGATGTTGTTATTTGTAGTGCATATTGTAGGTTGAGCTTTGAAAACTAGCTCTTTGTTATTAATTGGTTGCTTTTCTAGTTATGGTCTCCTATCTTGTTTAGGACATGGTATATGTTGGATGCTAGGAGCTGTAGATACTACTATGAAATCTAGAGTAATTTGATCAACTGAATTTGCATCAATCAATCCCAATTTCTTTTCTAAAGCTAGAACTGTATAGCATAAGTGCCTGAAAGAAGACTCTATCTGATATAGTAAATGTTCAAAGAGAGGTTGGAGAATCCCCTTAATAAATATATGTTGAATCTCTAAATCTATTGGTTTGTATATTAATCTTAACATGTGATTCTTGAATCATAATAGATAATCACTAACTGGCTTTGAAGTATTTTGATGTAAAGTTGCAAGTTTAACATATGTGACACAAGGGCCCATGTTTGCTATGTAATGTCTGAGAAATGCCTCCTCAAATTCATCATATATGTGTAAGGATCCAATGGGGAGTATATGAAAGAACCAATTATGTGCTTCCCCCACTAATGTCTGTTGGAATAACTTGAGTAGAATCAAAGGAATTGCATGAGATGGTAAAACCTTTCGAAAGCCCTGAAGGTATATGAATGGATCTCTAGTTCCATCAAAGTGAGGCAATGATGGTATCTGGAAATGCTTAGGCAATGAATCTTTTATAAATGTCTTCAGAAGACGGTTACCATGTAGATCATTGGCATCCATCCAAGACTTATAGGCCTTGTTTTCCAAGGTAAAAAGATGTACTTGGTGTTGTAATTCACCAAGTGCATGCATTGAAGAGATAATCTTCTAGGATGGTACATTAGCATCTTAAAGTGGTTTATTTAATTATTGAATTTGATTATTAATTTTAGCCATGGGAACACTACATTTAGCAATTGGATCATAAAGAGGGGGTGTGCTCACTTGAACCTTGGGAGTAATGGTAACTTAGACCTTACTAGAGGGATGTGGGCTACCATTCTCTTTAGGTGAAGAGTTAGAACTGGGTTCTACTGTAATGAGGGGTGGATTCAGAGATTCATTGGTATCTTTATGTTTTAGTGTATCACATTCTAATTGAGTAGAAGATGTGCTATTAACATGAACATGTTCATTATTTGAAATAGAATCATGCATGGAAGTAGAAATAACATTTGGAAGTGCATTATGTTTGAGAGGAGTAAGAGAAGAGTTAGAAACAAGATATGCATATTCTTCTTCACTATGTGCATAATAATCATCATTGTTCCATGTATTGTCATCATTGGAATATTTTTCATAATCACTCTCATTTTCATATTCATTTGCATATTCATTATCACTTTCAGTGTAACTAGGGAGAGGTGTAAGACAAATTTAATTCTTTTCTAATATTCAATAAAGTATCATTTAAAATTGGAATATCATGTGCATCTATGTTATCCATGGATGGAGTACATGCATTGTTTTCATGAGAAATAAGAGAAAGAGATTTATCATTTAGATCTTCTTTGGACACAATAGAGTTAATAACATGAGATGTATCAATTGAACTATGCATTGGTAATTTGATTCTATTACATTTTTATTATTGTAGTTTGAACATTGAAGTAGCAAAAGAGAGATAGAGATTACGTTCACATGGAAGCAAATTATCACCAATAAGAGGTTCACTTGGAAGTGCATGACTAATTTATTCATTTGGTGTATTGTGCATAGGATAATGAGGTGAAAAGATTCTTTCCCATTTATCAAAATTGTTTTCTTTAGAAGAAGGAATAAAAGAGATAGGTTTGTGAGAAGAAGATGCATTTGCTTGTACTTCACTATCACTATCATTATCACTATCACGTATATCATCATATTCCTCATTACAATAACAGTAATTATCTTAATTGTAAATAAAATCATTTTCCACAGCTTTAACTAATGTGCAATTTTGAAAACTTGTCCATTCATTGTCATAATTATGAGAAAAAATTAGAAATTGATCTATGGGATGATAGGGAAAAAGTGCCTTAGTGGCCATTCTATTTCTTTCACCAAAGAGAATATTAAAAAGTACTATTAAGCAAATAAATGCAAAAATAACTATTTACATAGAGTTTTTGAAAATATTTTTGACACTCCAAACAATTTTCAAAATATTCAAAATATTTTTCTAAAAATTGTAAAGGAGGAAAACTTGAGGTTTGAGGACCCAGTTTAGAAATCTAGGGTTTTGAGCTAGTGTTTTGTAATTTTTTAAAATTATACCAATAATTTAAATTCTAAAAATAATTTTTAATAGAATAAATGCACAAAAATTAATACAAAAATTAGAGATTTGAAATTAAACTTTTGCATAGAAAACTACTAATATTTAAATTTTGAAATTATTTTTGACAAAGTAAACAATTTGCAATAATAACAAAATATTTTTCTAAAATTTGCAAGGAAGGCTTGGGGTTTGAGGACCTAGTTTGGAAATCTAGAATTTTGAGCTAGGGTTTTAGAATTTTTGAAAATTATATCAATAATTTAAATTCTAAAAATAGTTTTGAATAGAATAAATGTACAAAAAACTATACAAAAAATCAAAAATTTGAAGTTAAATTTTTACACAAAATATGAAGGAAAAACCCTATGGGTACCTAGGGTTTTAGACTTGTTCGAAGTAAGTCAGGTTCACCAAATGTTTTATTATTTTTGGGAATCTAGTGTTTAGTTCCTAAATAATAAAGGGTTTAGAATAAAGGGAAAAATCTAGTTTAATAGGGTAAAGTATAGATTTTTATCAAGTAATTTACATGAGGAAGAGAAATAAACTTGTCTAAAAATGGGTTGAAATAGATGATTCAAGAGCTAGAAATTGAAATGCAGGACTAGGGCACTATCTAAAATTTGGGTCTAGCCTTCATTTTTTGATTGGACAGGAGCATAAAAAATGGATAGGAATGGCATCAGTTATGGAGTCCACCTCTATTGTTGTTGTCTTAAGGATCTAAGCTTTTTGGGTTTTATTCTCTAGTTTTATGTCAGCCTGTGTATAAAATTTTAGGGTTTGAAAGTCAACAAAGCTCATTATAGGTCCATTTAAATCTCAAAATCCTATATCCATCTACACACATTCAAACAACAAATGCATCAAAAGTAAAAGAGAAAAAAAGTAGGTTAAGAGAAGAATGATCACATGATCTAGAACCCATGTTGTCCTAATCATTACCTACATTAACCCTCAAGCTAGGGTCTCAGATCTAATGTAGTTCTCCCTTAGGGAACATGCATGATAGATGTAAGAATGAGTTTCATCTAGGCCCTTCCTTTATCAAGCATACAAGTCTATGTGTCATGCAGAATGTTGAGCTATACTATTGACTAATTTTTATTTATGTAATGTGTCAAAGTAGTAAGTGCTAGATATAAAATGCCTTGTGAAGTCCTTTATATAGGAGACTCTTTATTTCAAATTCGATAATTTTATTTACATTTGGCCAACATTGGGAAACTTAAGGATGAAGCTAAGAAAGGGGATAAAAATCATTAAGTGAAAGAAACTGACCGTTAGAACCCAAAATAGCCCTGGACAAGAGTGCTAGCAATGGACACTAGTGGCACCGATGCTGTATTCCAACCCTAGCACTCTTATTCTACAGTCTCAAGACCTAGGGGGATGAAAAGAGGATAGAAAACCTGATTAGGTTGAGGTAGAATGACTGTTTGAAAGGCTTCAAATGATTCAGAATATGCAAAAAGGTGTCTAGGGCATGTAACAAGACCGAGATGACTAAAAGGAAAGACATGGCTAAATGTGAATAAATCTCATATTCTCTAGTTAGAATCTCTTGTGAAAAGCCAATATATGTGTGGTTTCTTAACCAATTTAGGGTGTATACACATACAAACCAATAATTTCCTTTGAAGAGATCTAATACCCAGCCTGACCTCAACTTGTTTGAATGAAATCCAAAATTAAATCAATTGAAAATGCATCACCTTGCACACATTGATGGTCTTCTATAGGAATAAGGCTTATTTTGTTACTTGTTTTACATGACTTTAGTTCCATTTTTTTATATGTCTAATATTTTTTCCTGTAGTCTAAGTTTTGTGCAAGATGAAGGTTAATAGCTTGGGTTTTAAGTGTTTTAACATCATCTTCCCCATGGAAGTTACCATTTATTATGGCTAACACACCCCATTTGTATACAAAAATAGGGGACCCCTCTTTAAAATGATATAACTTAGGGTTCTTGGACCTTTTATCTTACTCTGTCAGGGGAGAATCCTCAAATTCCCATTCTACCCTAGTTTCCTCAAATGAGTGGCTTGTTTGTAAGGTCTAATTTATCCTTATTGAGATCCCTCATGACCTCTAAAGTTAATACAATCAAGTCATAGTTACATCCCAAAATTAACTAGTTACTTTTATACTTGGAATATTTAATGTGTTAACTTTTCTATAGATTTGACCCCACATTTAGCTTCTTAGAGTCCTACATGGCACCTTGTATAATCTAGTTGGTGTCTATGTGAGCATATAATTCATCATGCTTGCTTTCTTTTTAATTAGTCATTTGTGTGGATTTATACAAGGAGGATGGTTTAATGAAAGGATGTCATGTGGATTATTGATAATGATGTCAAAACCTATCATAGCCTACCCAATCGGATGCCCAGACGTTAGAATGGTTAGTCTCCTAGATATGATAGAGATGGCATACCCTAAGAGAGCCAGACCCAATAAGAAAATGCCACATTGATCAATGTTAAATTGGTTAATCCCCTAAATTTGATAGAGATGTCAGAACCTAGGAGAGCCTAACTGATTAAAAGAATGTCAAGTGGCATGAAGGTTAGATTAACTAAGATTTAACCAATGATCTCTCCTCAAAGATAGAACTATCAGTCTCTTGACATTGACAGAGATGTTAGAACCTAGGATAGCCTGACTGATTGAAAGAGTTTCATGTGACACATTGTCAGGATTGTTATTTTCCTAGACTTGATAGCTATATCATATATTAAGAGAGCCTAATTTATAGCATCATGCCATGTAACATAATAGCATTTCCATGAAAAATGGTAAGAAGAGTCCAACCTAACCTAAGGCTATTATAACAAGGTATAATTAAATTTAGAAGGCTAATAAAAAGACACCATGAGTCCTCTAGCTGGCATTCTCTTTCTCCTAAACATATAAAGATAAGGCACTAGGTCATGCCTAGGTAGTAACTGTTATAATGGGAACTAATTAGTAGGGTACACATATCACACAACAATAAATAATTAGGAAGCATCAAAGATTATATGGTCATGTTCCTACAACACTCCAGGGATTAATTAGATGAGAAATTAGGCCATGATTGAATAATTTGAAACATCATGTCACAATCACCAAATCTAGCAGGTAGCATGTATTTGAGATATTTTAGTTTGTCTAGAGTAAGAAAGAAATGGGAAATATTAGGTCACCAAATCATATTTGAATTCACACCAAGTGAGCTTCCAAACACCATCAATGTAGGATATGTATTTAGATCCCTATAAGTGCCTTGAGATGAATTCATTAACTGTTATTACTCCTAGTTTCCTAGAATCCACTCCTTACTTTTTGCTTTGACCAATGCCGTCTAGGTCTTCACCTTTGCTCAATGTTATTTTCAACTATAATCCATCATAGTTATAATTATTTCCTCATCCTCAAACCCCAAATCCAAACTAGAGTATCAAGACACTGCATTCCCAGATAGCTTGACACTTTTTCAAGTACTACAATGAAATATTCAAAGCCATTGATCTATTACACAAATATCCTGGTAGTGAAAATGAGGAAGAGGCTGAATTTTAAGATGCCCTTCAAGCCTATGAGAAATGTGGGCTACACCGAGCCATGGCCAAGATTGAGGTCGTTCCTTATGCTAACTTATTCATTAAATTGTTATATATAGTGAAGAGCGCAAAATATGGCATCCATGGCATGGTATGCCCTATGAAAAACTAACATCAGATCCTTGGCATCTCAGGATCCACCTTCAAGGTTTACTACAACATCACTAACTACACTCCATCTTATGATTCAATCACCATGACCACCTAGACTATCACTCATTAGATTCATGATGTCTTGGGTCAAAAAACTTGATGCAAGGTGGGTTAACAAGATAAATGTGAATACTATACCATCTACACTTTCAAAGGGGGTGTCTATGTTTGAATGATCATGCTTGATTGAATATTTAGGGGAAGTGACTATCTATATGTTAACCTCCTATAGATTATCCTACTCCACATAATCCTCCAAGGTGAGCAAGTCCATGACCTAGGAAGGATAATCAATTTCAACATGATCAAGGTGATGGTGGATACCTAGGGAGGTGATGATTTCTACATGATGAGCTACCTAGTAAACATGGTTTGCATGAAACTTGCATTCAAACCTTCCACTTTTCTATCATGGGTTTCTGGGGTCACGATGATGTATGTAATTTTCTATAAACTATATAGCCACTAGTATCAAAACCATATCCAAGAGATCTGTGAATACTTATACCTAATGATCTGCATGGCCATAAACAAGGCACTCATGTCTTACTTGTGAAGGAAATCTAGGACTCTCTTAGGCACATTGGTGACTATTGGTACAATCAAGATCACATGATCAGTCAATTGAAAGGCACTCTCAAGGCTTCTCTTTACCTAACCTATCAAGTCTCAGACCAACTCTCAAAATAATAAATTTCATACCAATTGGTGGAAGGTGTCTTCAATCACTATCTCAACCATTAGTAGATGGATTACCTACCTCTCCTAATCACTATTAAGAACCATGTATACTAGGTCTTCCCTCCTCTATAGAAGATGGTAGCTGGGAGGGACTCCCTTACCTTAAGCAAGGCAGGCACATGGAATAGGACCCATATGGTGTTATATGATATCACTTAGCCAAGTATCAGGCCTATATCAACCTCAATTATGTCCACCAACCTAAGTATGATGATGATCTCTACCTAAATCCAATGGTTCACCAGAATTGAGGCTCGAAAGAAGAATAAAGGAAAGAAAGACCAACATAGGATATCCACCTAGACTGGTCTTGCCTCTTCTATATCAGCCCAATCCAATGAGGAGGTTCAAGTGACCCCCCCATATTTTAAGGATAATTATACAAGGATTCCCAATAGCTTCTCCCCCTAGAGATCCTATTTCACCTTGGCCTTCAACTCCATCGGCATTGCCTCCTTTAGTTTAAGCAATTCAAACTTGGGTAATTTAGCCCCAAGTGACCTGACCTCAAGTGGTTCCACTCCAAGTGGCTCAAACCTAGGTTTCTCAAGTACTCAAGTTTGACATCCTAAATAACTTGGAAATAATTTTGAGGAAGGACCAGTGGCTAGCACTCACTCAGGTCCCTTCCCTTACTCCCTCCACTCTCTAACAACCTATCATAGAACCATCTAATTTTTTGACTCCTCAGTAGTCACCCTTGGTTCGACCTACCCTATTCCCCATTTCACCCCCTCCAAAATTCACCTATGTTCCTTTGGAATTATCCATGCATAGTGTTATTACCTCATATTTCCCATCTGCATCTTGCACTCCACAACAAGGACCTCCTTGGTGCCCTCACTGGTCATTCTATAGATCTAAGTACGTGTAGTTGCCTATTGAGCATGGTAATTAATGCCATATTTTTTCATTTTATTTCAATAATTTTCTTGGATACATGATACATTAATGTCAAAGAGGTTAGTTGGTGGTTTGGAGAGTATATGCCAGTGATTCAAATCAGTGAGGACAAGGAGGATGTTTTGAGGCATCTATAAGTGTCTTGGTGAAGATATTTAGAGATTCATGAGTTGTATTATCACATGGTATGCATTTTTGTGTAATTTTTCTTGAGTTCAAGGTTTTTGAGAAGGCTTGTGCATGGGATGCCTTGTCTGGTGCAAGGAGCATGATGGCTCTATGAGATGAATGAATAGAGGCATAAGAAGATTTTTGATAAAATTTGAACATGAATATGATGCATTTAATCACCTAAGTGTGTTTTAAAGTGAGCCTCAAAGGGTAAGACCTACATACCTCTTATGCAATTAGACTAGTCCTAGACTCTGCCTGACTTAATGAGGAGTCTTGAGGTGTTATCAAGATCTACGAAGGATGGAAATTAGTGGTAGAGAATTTGAGAATATTTTTGACATTGTGTGAACATTTGTATAAGGTATATAATATTTTAGATGAGGTTTCAAGTCCAATTCATGGCTTAATCATTTGCATGAAGAGGCCTAGTGAGAAGGCATAGGCTTGGTAGCATGATGAGGTGAGTAGTCTAAGTCTTATGAGAATAAAATTGGTAGTGTGTGAGAATGATATGAATTTTTATGGCATTATTATGATGTGTTGAGAGTATTTAAATAGGTTTCAAGGTGTGTTTAAGGTCTAAGTGTGGCTCACAGGTATAGGCCTAGTGTGCAAAGAGACCTATTGTGGCTTAATGAGGTGTCAAGTTTAATTTCCAAGGTATTAGAGATCATGTGAGATTTTCCAAAGGTTTGAGAGGGTGATTAAATATTTATCATGAATTTTAAAGTATTTTATTAAATGAAAAATCATAAAAGTGAAGTTAAGGTCTCTCGAGTGCTAGAATGAGGTGTTGTAGACTTGAGAAGGATTTTTTGATGCTCGTTGGCATGTGAAAACTATGTATGGGATTTTGATAAATTTATGGTATTTTGGGAAGTGTCTCAGGTTTATTTTCCTAGCATTGTTTTTGGATTTTAAGGGCAATCCTTTATGAATGATTGCTAAGAGTAGAAATAGGTTTTTAGTGCTTTGAAACCCTAGTAGTAACCTAATATGAAAGATGTGATTAAAAAGTGAAAAAATGGTTTGGTTGACATATTTTGATGATTAAATGTTGTATTGGACTCTCTCAATCATCTCTAGGTGAGATTGAGTGTTTAGGATAGTGAGTGGAAGCTACAGGAAATCCCTTACTTCTTGGATTTTTATTATAGCAGGCAAGGTTGACCAAGATAAAGTATGAAAATGATTAGATGACAAAGTTTGAGATTTATATTTTGTGACCATTTAGGTTTATAAGTTGGTATATTTCTTTAGGTGTGAAAATTTGATATTGCAATATGGTCAGTCGCTAGCAAGTCTAGTGAAGCAGTTTAGTGAAAATCTAGGTAATGATGAAAAGGTAGTTTTTGATGTTATTTCCTAAAAAAGTGATGGTTATTAGTATTTGAAGTTGTTTTATGGTAATTATATGTCCTAATAATTCTTGTTATAGTGTTTTGGGTTTGTGAAAAAATTTAAAATCCTTGCTTCCAAAATGGCTTGTATGAGTGAGTTAAGACTATGTAGTAAGGCTCTGAAGCAGGTCTGCAAGTTCAAATATTACATTAAGACCTTGTTGATTTTGTCTCTAAAGTTGTTATATGGATCTAAAATGTTAATTTTAATGTATTTTTTTCATGATAATTCCCTATGCAAGTTTGGAGATTCAAATTTTCTTGACTGGGATTTGGAGCTTTCTGGCAGTTCATAGTGAGCTTTTTGTACAGGTGTTTCTGAGTCTTTAGAGCCTGAGTGATGGAGTATAATGAGTTTTAAATTGACCTTGAGGTCATGAAGTTTCCATACATATGTGTATTTTTCTGAGAATGTGTTTCTACATATTTTTTGAGCTTCGTCAGTAAGATATTATTTTTGGGGTAATTAGGCCTAATAGGTCTTTAAGGCCTAATAGTGCTTTCAAGGTGTGAGTGAAGGACTTGTGATTTTTTTAGCATGGAGGAGGTTATTTGAGGTTTATAGATAAATGTTTGAAAGGTTTGATTTATTTTTTGAGGTTCATCTGGGCCATAGAGGTTTAAGTTGTTCTGTGGAAAGGTTAGACCTAATTACAATTAGGTCTCTAGTAGGCCTAAAAAGAGAAGGTGGTCTAAGTGAGTTTGGCTGACCTAATGGTGATCCTATTTTTATTTATTATTGTATATAACATGTCCTAAGACATGTTTTAGGTCTAAACATGATGGATTAGTGATTTGGTCAATAGAGAGAGTGAGTGAACTAGTGACAAGTATAATAAGAAGGCCAAATAGGCCTATTTGGGATAGTTAGACTATTGGAAATTGAAGCAAAGGAAATAAAATATTTTTGAGTGGTGAGAGGGAATGAATACCATCATAATACTTTATTTAATATGCCATGAAGTTATAATAGTCTTTCTGTAGGTGATGAGCAAGTGAATTGTATTGATACAAGGCTATTAGGCCTATTTGTCTAGATATGCTTATGAAAAGGATTTAAGTGAATATTAAGCTAAAGGAAAAAAAATAGAGGGATGAGTATGGATATCAATCCATTACATGTATTCATGATATGATGATGCATCTTTGAAAGGTCTATAATTAGATTATATGTCTGAGTTTCTATCTAGAAGGGTAGAGTGTGAGGAATATCTAGAGAGCTTTGGATTGAAGATACAAGCTGAGAGAGGATAATGAGTAGTGGCCTATGAGATTTCCTTGAGCTTTTCATAGATGATCAATTATGTGTTCCTGATGTGTTATCAGTATGTATGCGTTTATTAGGGTTGATATCATGTTGTGTTGATCCATATTATTGAATATGAGGTCTATTTGAGTAAAGAAGAAGGAAGTTTAGCTTGTATAAGAGGCAGATTTGAGTGTGATAGAACAAGAGAAGACCGTCATCAGTTGTGAGAGGGAAAAAAATCAAGGTGGATAGTTTTAGAGTGTTTATTGAGTGGGTGATTGATTATCAATGGGGTTATAGCCTCCTAACAAGTTGGTGCTTGTTAAATTCAAGTTGATGCTTGATAAATTCTTAGGGGTTGGTGTTCCTTTTTGGGTTGGTACTCAACTAAAATTGATTCATAGTCTTATAGGACAAGTTTTCCAAGTTGTGTTTCAGTGGATTTTATACCCCATGAGGGTTCCCCACATAACTCTTGTGTTCATGTGATGTGTTCTTATGTTTTGTATGAGTATGATTTCATTGTGATGTTGCTAGATCAGTTGATATATGTATGAATCATTAATAAATGATTATTAGAATTAAATGATAAAGATTGAACACTGATTCACCCCTCCCCCTCTTAGTGGCTATGCTTCCAATAGTACCTCAATGTCAACAAGTGTGATTATAACTCTAGTGATAAATGCACATATGTGCACATCTCAGGTGGCCCAAACCATTCCAGTAGCACCTTAAATTACCTATCAAGTTCCTCAGTTGGTTCTTGTAGCTTTTTCCACCCATGTTCCCTCAACTTCAACATCTAGAACTAATCTAGGTAAAATACCAAAGAAGAAGCAGAAGGCATGTCATGCTTGACCTTTTATCCAGGTACCAATTTCTACCTAAACCACCCTTGGTGGCTTCCCACATCATTCCCTAGCCCCCCATTTCCATCATCCCAAACTCCCAAGTATTTAGCTTTAACCAATCAATTTCCTCCTTTCTATTGAATGCCCCTCTCCTCAAAGTCATAGCGCCATAGTTTAACTTGGCTTAGACCTAGTGGAAATCACAATTTTCCCTTGGGCTTCTCCATTAATCTTGCCTCCTTACACCCCCATGCCTCCTCCTCATCCACTACATTATTTGTTCATCCCTTTCACTTCATCTATGCCCCCTCCACCTCATCCTCCACCTATCATCACCATCTTTGTCACCCCACTAACACCTCCTCCCACCCTGGGAAAGGCTATGGTGTCACATGCCCCTGAGATGACAATACATGGTGACCCTAATGTATAGTGGGATTTCTACTGCACACAAGAAATATGTAGAGGATCCTCACTCAAAAGCTCATCCAGGAGGGGAACCATGTGGCCTAACAAACCCAACATGATCTTTTTTCTCTCACCAAGGTGAGGAATTCCATAGGAGAGGAAAAGGTAGTCGAAGACACAATATTAGTCCTCCAAGCCACACATGACATGTCAGAGAAGCTGATGGAGGATATGCAAGAGTGAGTTTGAGCCTTGTAAGCATAGGTGAAGAGTTCCTTCCATGTGGAGATAATTGGACAAGTCAAGGATGCCCTCTTGCAACTTTTCTTAGCTCTAAGAAAAGTAGTGGAGACTTTGATGGGTAGCAAAACACATATTCAAAGGACTTAGGCTTATTTAGAAAGAAGTGTTATAGTAGATAGCAAATACAGGAAGCTGACAGTTATAGTGCACAAGGGCATGCTCCTGGAACTGAAGTTCATGCCCACTTCAGACCTAAAACTATACCATACATACATTGGGAGCATGACGGTTACAATTAAGGAGTGGCTAAGCCTGGCACAAACTATAATGGCCCCCTGGAAGAAAGTAATAAAATAATATTGGATTACTTTAAGGAGGTCAATATCTATGTGTTATTATGCTTGGATGGTAGTCTACTCGATAGGAGCGAGTTAGGAGTTCACCCAGGTCACTTCAACCAAGTTATGAGAAAGAGGGTGGTTAAGGCCAATAAGGCTAGAGCCCAGACAGTGCTAGAACTCGACACCCAATCCACTATGATCATTAGCTAGGTGTTAGAAGTCAAGGTGGCTATGAAGGCTCCATTCCAATTTTATCAAAGTCTGGTGGCCTAGTCAGAGGTGATATTTCAAGATCCACTAATGAATATAGCCAAACTAGACTGGGAATTTGACTTAGTGGTAGCTACATTGGCCATCAATAGAATAGAGTCCAAGTAGTTGGGAAGTGGTTCGTCCTAGGCCCCTCCATGCATCAGCTAGGTGGGCCTTAAAGGATATTTTGAAGGGATTTGGGGGGATTTTATTCTCTTTTTTTGAAATTAATATGGTTGTAACAACCTAGAGTGGCCATCATGACCTAGGATGGGAACCTCATACTACTTAGAGGCAAGCCCCATCCTCATCTATAAATATATAATTGTATTCCATTTTGAGGTTCAGTAATTCTTAGTCCCAAAACACTATCAGAATTAAGCCAAGATTTCACTTGCTTCTTCCTTCACCCTTTTGGATTTTGAATGTCTAACATGATCGATACTTTTGTAAACAAACTTATTTTAATGAATGCAATCTTTCAATTTTTGTAAAATCCATGGTTTATTTATTAAAAGTTGTCAATCATTTCCAATTCTTGAATGAATGTTAATGCTAAAAAAAATTAAAATATTGTTTTGTTTCTTAATGATTGTAGTGGTTATAATGTGCTTTGTTGTTTTATCTCATTTATGAACCCTTTTCACATCACTTACAATATTTATAATATGTGTGTTAATCTTTAGATTATGTTCAAGGAGTCTGTGTTATTTACTATAGGATTTTGAATATTGATATCTAATGAGGGGTTTGTAAATCATTCATTCTTTCATGTTTCTTCAAACTTATCCCATTGTGTAAAACTGAGTTAGAACCCTCACTAAAACTTAGCACACAATGGTATAACTATGGCAAGACACTTAGTTCAATTCTTGAACCATTAGTAATTTTAGACCTAAAAACCCTCTTTCATGTTCTACCTTACCCTCCTTTTGATGTTTATTTTAGAATATAAACTTTCTCCCTTGATTTAGACATATGTGAAATATGATTCAACAGTAAATGATGAGTATAGGCTACTTTAGCTAATAATGAATTTGAAGTGCAATTGTAATATCATTAACCTATGGTGGCAATAGGTAGAACTCTTTGAGTACAAAAGGTTAACCTGCTTGGTCTTTAGATTGAACTAGCATAAATCTTAAAATTAATGAGGGGATATTTTATCCCATGCATTGTCTCCTACTTTCATCTTTAGAACACTCAATCCCATGAGTGCCTTCAGAGGTAAAAATGATCTTACGCACGATAATAGCTATTTCCTTTCCTCATAAAGGCACATTAATACATATTTCAAATGATAACATTACATCTTCTACTACACATGCAAAACATGAAGAGAGGTATGATATGTACCTCTTCAACCTATTTAATCATAATGCAAACAATATAAATATCCAACTTAAAGTTGTGAGGTTCAAAATTGGAGATACCTATGACCATCTATTGGATAGAATCATATGATGATCTTTCTTATTCTAAAATTCTAAAAACATTAAAATAATCAAAAACATTCAAAATTCCAAAAACACTTTCGACACTTACATGTTATATTGGGTCCTTGACATCCATGTGTTACTTCCATATTAATGGATGGCATACTCAATTACTCTTACATATGTGTATGTGTTATATTTTTATATGAGTATGATACATGTATACACAATATGAGTGTGATACATGTATACACAGATACATGATATATTCCTATTTTAGATGTTGAGATTTCCCTCTGCTCATACCATATGGACATTGGGACATCAACTTCTTTGGTCTTGATACACACATGTTATATGATTCAATGATCACTCTACATTATCAAGTTTGAGCTTAAATATGTACTTATGCATGCCTATTATCTATTATTATATCCTACACATAGTACTTGATACATTATACACTTGACATACTTTTCTTAACACATTGGATCCATTGGCCTCTATGACATGTTTATGTTTGGTTGCTTATGCTTTAATTTATGCACTTCCTTGAGTGTCTTGTATTCATTTTTTGAGCATTTGAATATGTTATTTTACTTACGACTCTCGTGCCTATTTATGCTTTCATTTACATTTTCGTATGTCACGGTTTGCTGTATGGACATTTGACTATGTCATCCTTGCCTTTATAGATATTTGATTAAGTCATGTCCCTTGGATTGTGCGGCATTTGAACATGCCCCTTGTTTACGGTTTCCTTGGATTATTGCCTTTTGACTTACTTTTGAATTTTCATATGTGTGTGTTTATTTGTTGAGCTTGTATTGTTAATATCTAGATGTTTTCATGATCTTTATCATGCATCTTAGGCCTACATGTGACCACATTGGTCCTATGTACTTCAATGCTATATTTACTTAGACATGTTCCTTCTATATACTACATGGTTACATTCATAGATTATACAATTGTCTTATCCTTTTGAGGTGGATTAACTACCAATTTCTATCGTTCCCTCACCTCAAAGGAAGGGCATATTAGTGAGAGCATGTCATAGAGGCATGTTCTCCATACTTGACACAGTTTTTCAGATTTAGTGGGAGCATGTTTTGTAAGCATGTTATCTACACTCATTCAATATATGGTACATATATCATTTTTCAAATTCAGTGGGGGCATGTCATATGGTCATGGATTTTACATTTTCGCATTTCTCAGATTCAGTGATGGCATGTTTTGGAAGCATATTCTCCATACCTATTTAGTATTCAACATCTCTAATTTATATTGGAAACATGTCCTTCACATTGGTACTTATATCAATTTTCAAACTTCTCCATATATAGTGGGGGCATGTCATATGGGCATGGCTTCCACATAATCACAATTATCAATTTTAACATGGGTATGTTTTGGAAGCATGTTCTCTACACCTATTTAGTATTCAACATCTCCAATTTATAGTAAGGACATGTTTTATAAACATGTCCTCCACATTGGTACTTATATCAGTTTTCAAACTCTTTATATATAGTGAGGGCATGTTTAGAAAGCATGTTCTCCACACTTACACAATTATTTGAATTGGCCAAAGCACATAATTATATGATTCAAAGTCACAATTGTGGCATAATTCTATATATTGGTACTATTGTTATACACATTTCAATATAAGACATATCTAAGGTGCATATGCTATGTAACATGTCCCTAATATTGTAACATTTAAAATTAGTTTTAGATTCTAGAACTCTTTTATGGATTTTACCATATTACAATTTTTTTGTACTGATAGCCCGTGAACTTTTATAGACTTTATTAAGCCACTCTACTACAATAGTTGATTCGCTTTTTGGTATGGTTGAGGTGATCAAATCACTCAATATTTTCAAGTTTTTAGGTTGGATTTGATCATCCAACCTCGCCAAGTTATAAGTATCACTAGGTTGAATGACTGAGTTAATCTCAATTGCCAGGTGGTAACTCATTTTTGCTCCAAAGTTGAGGGCATCTCTCTTTCCTTCCCTCCCCTTAGATATATGCACTTTAAATATTTATCTATATTTATCCTAATCTCAGTTTCATAGCCTTACAATGATATATATTTTTCAAAATAACTTGCCAATAGGCAAAGCAGTTACATTGACACATAAGTGTAATCATAAACCTTGCTCTTTCAAATTCAATCTATTTCAAGAACTTTCATCCTAGATTATATGCATTAATTTTATATTATGACATGTTGTTCATTGTAACTCAATCACCAACAAAGTACTCAAGTTGGGCACATGCAAAGACAAGGTGTGCATGCACACCCAAGTACACTTTTTTTTTTTTAACTAACAATTTCATTACTAGATTAAAGGAGAGGCAAATGTAGATTATTTTTGTGATTATAAAACACCTTAGTGGTGTACACTTGACAAACTCAGACCTTGGTTGTTCCTCTTAGTTCTTTACCTTTCTTATTTTTGTAAGTCTCATATCTACTCTATCTTTATGTCATTTGGCTTATATCTCTTAGTTTAACTAGTTTTATATTGATGACCCAAGTCTTCTATCTTGTCCAAAATATTTAAAATGTACTTATCTTCCATCTCTACAAGTTCTGAACCTATGCTCAATCTCATATGTCCTGGACACTAACATCTGGGTCAGACAGTAGCATTGATGTTACTGTTATGTCTTAGTGCAAGTGTCTAGTGCCCTAAAGTCATCCAATTTGCAAATGAAACATATCTTAATAGTCAACCTAAGTGTTTTAATGCGAGTTATTACTTGAACGGGATTAATATAAATACAATATCAGCCCTCATTCATTCCTCACCTAATAACAACTAGCAACACTAGAAAAAGACCAAAGAGATCAAAGCACTTATCAAAAGCACTCTATCAAGCATTTAATTGAACAAAGCTTTCTTATTTCCATACCAGTTATAGGTACAACACATCTACATCACTGAAGTACCAAAGGAGCAGTCCAAGGGCCCGATTTGCCAAGTTACAAGTTATGTCACTATTGTACTTATTTTGCATATATTATATAATTCACACATAAGCCAACACGCAAAGGAGAACTGTATCAGTTTGAGGCCCTCTTCAGAGTATTGACTATGTAGACAACATCCTTTAATAGAGGGTCATTGAAGTCAACTCAACACCATGTGACCACTAACCATTTTTCCCCAAGGTCACATTGAAGATGAAAAGATAGGGTTTTGTCATTTTACAAGGAGCGATAGTACATGACCTATATCTAAATGCACCAGAGCAAAAGGGAATTAAAACCTATAAACATCCAAGTGGTTGTATCATGTTTTAACAAATATTCTATAAAGAACACTAGCATCAAATAGACAATAACGTCGCTGCAACCATCTTAGGGTGATGTTACTACCCTGAGAGCCAGATGCATCAAAACTAGAATCTGACAGCGATTCCAGAATTTTCTTTCACCCTGTTTTCACACTGTTTCAGATCCATAATTGTATTAGCATCAAAATAAACTAAGTCCATCACTTCTTTATCATTTTATTATTTAGTATAGTTATACTTTCCATATTTAGACTATCTCGGCATAATAAATCAGTGTATATTTATATATGAATTTAATATATGTTTGGCATACTATAGATCTGTTAATCACCATTGTGTTATTTTATTTTTATATACCCATTTAACAATATAGATAACACCAATTTAGATTCCATTTTAGAGTCAAACATTTGTTATGTCCCATAAATATATTTTTAAGACTGAAATAATGGTGCAACTAGATTGAAGCCATCTATCACTAGTCAATGGGAAAGGAAAATTTGTGGAGATGATGAACTCATTAATCGATGTGGAACATTTTAATGAACAAAGTCATGGAATAAATCTAAAGGACAAGGTCATGAAGTCATTAATTAATATGAAATTTTCAATAGAAAAAATTATGTAACAAATCTAAATAAGTACCTTGGGATTAATACATCTTTAGGGTTTTTTACATCGAGAGGCATTCTATGATAGTAGTCAAGTGGCATGGGGGGGAGGAGGGTGAGTCTTGTGGTGTGTTGTAATGTTCATGAGTGCATTCACTTTTAAATCCGACCTTCAATTTCACATCTATTTGACCTCAGTTAGAATTTTTATTTTCTTTTTATGAAGTCTCAATTGAAAAATCATAATGTATTGTCGATGGGGTGGAGTTTAGAGCCCCTCATCTTGATCTTTTTTACACCAAGGCACTCTACAATAATAGTCAGGAGGTGTGATCCTCTGATGGAGAGTGTTTGTGGTGGGTTGTAATGTTCTTGAGCATGTTCAGTTTTTCCTCTGAGCTTTTCACATCTGACCCCACTTAGATTTTTTTTCTTTTTTTCAGAATTGAAAAATCATAATATATTGGCCGTGGGGTGGAGTTTCAAGCCCCCTTCTTTTTCTGAATTTTTTTTTGCTTCACACATAATATACTAGCCATGTGATAGAGTTTGGAACCCCCTTCTTTTTCACAATTATTTTTTGCTTCACATATTAATGTAATTAAATTGACATGATTTATAACCAATCAATGAAAATTTCATGATAAATATATTTAAATTAAAGATTTATGATTTCAATCTATATAAATAAATCTTAAAAGTCTTGAGAATAACTATTTTGTGTGATTTATGATCAATCAATGAAAATTTTATAATAAATATATTTAAATTATAAATTTTATGATTTCAATCTATATAAATAAATCTTAAAGTCATAAGAATAACTATGTATATTTCGTTCAACATTTTGAATCAACACTCCTAATCTTTTATTATAAAAAAAAAACACTTATAATAAAATAACATTGAAGACTAAAATAATAGTCTCATACTGTATTAAATACAAAAGCAATAAATACCAAAATTTTGAAAATGTGTCCACTTTCTTTTTTAATAATCTAAAGTCATACTTCACTATAACACCAATTCAAAATTCAATAAATATTAAATCAAAATAAAATATATAATATATCTTTCTAAAATATGAATTTTAACCTTAAAAACTTCAATTTTAGATTACTAAATTCTAAAATAAAAAAATAAAATAAAATTAATTTTAAAATTTTAAAATATATAAATAAATGAAATTATTAATAATAATAATATTATATAGAAAGTCTAAGATCAAGTTGATTTTCAAGACTTTTCAATAAATATGTTTAAGATATTTATACAATTTAGAACAGATTTAACAAACAATCTAATTTTAAAAAGTGTCCCACGCTTGTTTTAGTTTTCCATACCAAAACTTGTGTCAATTATTCTCCCAATAAATTATAAACATAACTTAAAAGGGTCCCACATTTCCCATTGACCAGTCATAGATGGTGTAACTTTTTTAGAATAAATAATATAAAAGCGGTCCCACTTTTCTGTGAATCACTCCTTCGAATGTGGTGTATAATTTTCCGCAAGACAATTCTGCTTCTTATTATAATACAATTAAATCTCTATCCATAAACAAGGAAATACCAAATGTGGAATCCTACAAATCTCCTGTACAAAACTCGGTTACTCGGCATCATCAAACGTTTTCCAAAAGCAAATTCACGGCGAAAAAACCCGTAAACCACAAAAGCGTTTCCCCGACAACGGAATCCACCGAGGCCGCGCTGCTGATCTTCCCCACACTCGCAGAAAATGGTGATGGCGACGGAGACACCGATAACGTCGTATTCCCGGCGGAGATTCTCGGAGACGGAGGAGGAGACATCGACGGCGTTACTGCAGGCGATGTGGTAAATATCGATGGGCTTGGAGCTCCGGTGACTGGGCTGCAGGGTGAGGACGGGACTGACGACGGAGCTACGATTGGCGTAACTGTAATTCCAGAAGGGGGAAATGCATAAGTGGGGGAGTGAGCAACCGGTATTGGGGGTTGGGAAATCACAGGGAAAGGGGAATGGAAAGGAGAAGTTGCCGGCGTCGGGAATGGAGTTTGGGAAGTCACAGGAGGTAAATGAGATTGGAGAGGAGACTTTGCCGGCGCCGGGTTTGGCGTTTGGGAAATCACTGGGAAAGGAGAGGGGCCAGGCGAGGTCGAGGTCGAGGTCAATGGCGCCGAAGCCGGAGCCGGAGCATGTTGTGTGCCAAAGATTTCTCTGGGGAGTAATACTTTGGGAACCGCAAAAATGGCGAGGGGTTTCTGATCAAATACAGTTTCCGAGACAGGCGCCTGAACAATGCCAGTATTGACGGCGACATCGCCGTGAACTCGAGTAATGTTGAGAGTGTAGCTGGTGGCGCCCATGGCCTGCGTTGCCAGGGTTGGCTGCACGGGATTGACGATGGTCTGCAAGGATCCAAGCGGGTAATAAGACAGCAACACATGGTACTTGAGTATTACCGCCTTCTTTTCCGCCGTGAGGCCCTGTAACGTCTCCGGATTCAGGGCCGAGAACGCGTCATCGGTGGGGGCAAAGATGGTGATCCCGGCGCCGGCTTCCTCCGACTGGAATTCGGTCACCACGCCGGAGGCTTCCATGAGCGAGACGAAGAAGTTGAAGTTGCGGGCCTTGAGCAGAACGTCGGTGACATTGAAGCCCACGGGGCTAGGCGCAGGGGACCCCGCCATATAAAAGCCATAGGGCAAAATCATGGAGCTGATCCTGACGATGCTGATGATGTAGGGGAATCGGTCCACCAGACCGGTGATGGTAGCATTGTAGCCGGCGCCCGGGACCGGCATGCCGATCCTCACCTGGCCACCGACGGTAGTAATATTGACGGCCCCTGTGTTGCCGGGCGCACGGCCGGTGGTCTGGTACAGTGTTGTGACCAGCGTTCCTCCCGCAGTCATCTGCTGTAGTCGATCCCAGTCGAGGTATTCCAACAGCACGTGGTAACGGAGCACATCTGAAACCTCCTCCGTCGGCAGATTTCCACCGAAGCTCGAAATGAAGGGCTGCAGCTGCGCATTTGACAGCGCCAAGATCGTCAGCGAGCTCCGGTTGCCGATCTCCCCTGCGACGTTCGTCGCCGTCAACAGATTTTTAAATGTCATCAAATCTGGATGCTTCTGCAGGTATGTCGTGATATTAAAACCGCTCCCCGCACAAAACATGCACAGCCCCCACACCAGCGTCACCCACCGTCTACCCATGGAAACCCAACCAGGAAAGAAAAAGGGAAGGGAAGGGCATGAGCCTATGACTGGTGCGAGGGTATATAGTGTAGGGGATTCAGTAGCAGTGGAGTGAAAGCAAAAGATAGAATGATCGGGATTGGGTATGTGAAATAAATAGTGAAATGATGACAACGGTCACTCCAAGTTATCGTTTGTTTCCCTGGAGTGAGTTCCCTGTCCCCATAAAAACCAAGTATTAAGACCGTTCAACATGTGTTCCCCTTGGATTCAACAAATTTAATTTTAGATGACGTAAAACCTGTGGTGATTAAAGCATTAATTAGCAATTCAGGTCTACATACCTAGTAGGTATTCTACTCTTAATTTATCTTTTAACTACATAGGTGTCATGCTCGCTTTGCCTAATACTCTAACTATTTCCACGGAAGTACATTTCACTTTATGACATAACGAGTGCGTTCACATTACTTTTGAGGCCATTTCTTATTCCCAAAAATTAGTACGATAAAGTCCAGCGAGACCATTTCTTATTCCTTTCACTTTACTCCACTTTTTCCTTTCGCATTTATGTTTAGGTGGTCTCCTTTATCAACGGAGATGATAATATACAATTTAAGTTTAAACTATAATTTACCATTCTATTATTGCCGACTGACTTGGTAAACGGCACTCAATGTACCAAGCGCATATAGGGTTAAATCTCAAAAAGAGGGATTTGTTAGTTACACTTATTTGATTTATGGTTGCGTGTGTAGGTTTGATTTGTCTTTAAAATGGTTGCATCTCTTTGATTGTGAATGAATTGGTCATTAGCAATTTGTCATTGGTTGTGTATATTTGATTTGTTACTAGCAATTGGTTATGCATATTTGATTGTACTCATAAAAAGGTCAATTATATTCATTTGATTGGTAGCAGTTATGGTTGTTGCAAACTTGTTTCTAGGGTTGTGTCAGTGAGCTATAGGTTCATATAATCTTCACACCCACACACAATTTTAGTATTTGTATTAACTAATTTTAAGTAGACAGATACATTTTACGAACTTTGAAGTCTTTAATTATAGCACGAAACAACAAAACTATTTTGATATTTTTCAAGCTCTTCAACGATGTAGAATATTGAAAACAAGACTCTAATAATTGTCATGTCCAAAAATTATCAATAATAAAGCAACTAAAAATAGGCCAATTTTTTTTAGAATGTACAATGCACAAACTACATGATCTATGATGCTCCACGCATCAACTAATGAATGTCATGTAGAATAATGGGTGCAATTAACAATGTACAGGGGATCGCATGGTTGTCCCAACACCCATTATGACATATGTACACTAACCAACCCACTGTGACCCGAATGGCCTACATGGCCTTCACTAGCCTACTAGGCCCCATCGCCCCTACGATCTTGGTTTGGACTCACAATTAATGTGAAAATAGTTCTAGCATGGTCTAGGGTTGAACGACCCACACTTATGCTTAATGAGGTTCAACCAAGACCTTGGACAATTCTAGCCAATCAAAGGGCCTGGATTCATACTTTAAGTCACAACTGGAATCTAATTCCAACTTGAGTTGGTTTTCCTAAAACGGCTAAGGGAAAGGTTAACTAAATCTCGTGCGACCTCAAAGGGTACTTAAAATATCCTAAGGAAGCCCTTAATAGGTGGAGCATCCAATCTGCACCATTGGATCTAGCTTGTCCCATCTGTTGGATCGTGCCAAATATGGAAAGTCCTAATTATCCTTAATGAAAAGAGGACTCGAGGTTATGCAAGGGGGAACTAGCTCACAATCCCTCTGGTTCATCCCCCAAGTCCCTGATGGTCCATGTTAATGGGGCAACAAGTTGCAACACATTTTTCAAAAGTCTCAAATTCAAGATCTAACTAGTGAAAAAATGTTATTGGGTTGATTAAAGGGGTCTCGACTTCGTAAAATGTCTCTACGATGCTCTAGGAGCTTGAACGAGCAAAAAGGGTTGAAGAGGAAAAAGGTTCTCCCATGGCCCTTGAGTCTAAAGTGCGAATTAAAGTGATTTGAATACTTATCGAGGCGTTTGAGGAAGAATAGGGTACCCCCAAGATGACCCTTTAGCTTCCCAATTTGATTGTGCAATTTGGTCAAAATCACCCTCAACACTTGCAATGGCTTTTAATGCTCCTTCAAGGCTCAACCCTTGAGTCTAAAGTCATGTTTTAATTAATATTTTATTATTATTTTATTTTTTGTCTTTAATTTAAGTTGTGTACTTATTTAACTATATGTTACTATCTTAGATGAAGGCATGGTGTTAAAAGGAAAAACAAAAGAGGGAAGGGGGTGTCTTAGAAGCATCCCCCAATCCCAACCAAATCGCTAAAGGGCAAGGGAGGTAGACTGGGTCTCAACCTAGACTCGCCCTCACTATGGTAATTCCCAACTCGACTTAGTCAAGTTAGGTCTTTTGCTTTGCATCCAATTCGAGTTTGGATTTCACCATTGAGTTTACATTGTTGAGTGGCACAACACATGGCCTCTACCGTCAAACACCACCACAAGCAATGCTATGTTTCACTCCTCATTGATTGTGAAAAATTCATCTTGTGACCACCCAACCAAGGCACCCAATAGTGGTTATGGCTACTCTCAGAACCCAAACAAAGTAAATTGTTACCTCAAAGGTTGACTGATCAAGGAAAAATGGTATTTGACCACCATCTCTGTCAATGGCACCATGGGTGGTTTTCATGCTTGAGCTCTACATGAAGTCCTCCCTGGGGTTTCAATCCCCTTGGTTCAACCACTTACCAAAATTACTACTCTCTATTGTCTCATTACATTGATTTTTAATTACTATGTTGGAACTATGACCCAAGGAAAAATTCACTACTCACTTAAGTTTTGAATGACATTTGCTCCACCTGAGTGTTGTCCCAATGCCACTCTCTACGTCGGTGGAATCTTTGTGCAAAAAGGAAGATGGGGTTTTCATCTTGTGGCTTGGCTCTTGTCAAACCACACTCAAGAGTTCAAGCCATTTAGGCTAATGCAGAAATTGTGTGCTTAATTGCACAACTTTCAACTCCATTCATTTACCACCTTCAATAACGATCCTCCTATGGGAGCCACTATCCCACTACTAGCCAATTGGGTTTGGTAGAACCAAGTCACCAAACTGAGTTGGATGCCCTATGTAACCCGTCCTAACCTTCACAAAAGAACCAAGCCCATTTTACCTCAATTCACTATGTTATTATTGTAAATACTAAAATTTGTTATTAAGTATTTGACAATGACAAGCTTGACAAACATTTATCACGCATGAATTATGCACACAAATATGGTCCTAACCCGCCATTCTCTCACACCTACATGTTATCTTATGAGCTTGATCCTTTCATTCTCATGTTATACATCTATATGAACCTTAGCGTTTATTTCAAATTTGCTTACTATCCTTCACAAACATCTCTAAATCCTCAATTCAATATGTTTGTGCACGGATCACTATTGACAAGCTGGGTTAGAATTGCTAGTCGAAAATGACCCATCCTGTCGATACCAACACTCTCCCAACAATGACTACTTTTTATAATCAAATTGTGATGCAATAAGAATTTAGACTACTATACTAGGAACAATGAAATGCACACTCAAAATCTCACCTCTAAATTTCAATTGCAAAAGCTCATATTAGAATTAAAGAAACAAGTCTCCAAAATGTAAAATATATGAAACATAAACAACAAGATTATGCTTCAAATTCGCAAGTGTATGCTTCCTCCTTGACGTTGTAGATGTGAGCCAAAAGATATGAGAGATGAATCTTTGATTTGGAATGTTTGACTGCTCTTGTTGACCCAAGATTTGGGCAATATTTTGATATGGTTGCTCGATTTCTTGACAAGGTGATGGAATGATGACATTACAAGATTTCACATTCAAAAGCTCTTGGTTTGCATAGGTTGACTCAATTTCTATAGCCACATGGAAGATATTAATGGTTGAGAATTGGCCATGGGGGATGGAGATCAGTGGTCAATAATTGATGAGAGGATTTGGTAAGTGGATCTAAGAATTAAAAATTCTTAGAGGATTCTAAAGAGGAGGTGGTTAGTGGCTCAAGGTAGATTAATAGATTCTATATGTGGTTAGGATAATAAATGAGGGATTAGGTGGGGATTAGGGATTTGATTTTCTAAAATTGTTATTGGGGGTGTGTGAGAGTAGATGTCAAGGAATATAAAATTTATTAATAATGGAAGGATTTGATTAGGGATTAAATATGATGATAATGAAGGTGATTAATTGATACAAAGGATGATGTGAGGAGATGCAAGGTTGGTATGGAAGAAATATGTAAAAGGGGATGTTACAATGACACTAGGATAATGTTAGTTGTTGACCAAATTTGACCCTGTAGGTCAAATTGGGACCCCTATAGGTAAAAATTTGATCTTTAGATGTTTTTAGAAGCTAGTATAATGTCATGAAGTATGTCATAGCTCATTTGGTGTGATTTTTTGTGTATCTAGCTTTGGTCATAATCTTTTAGTCCTAATAGTCATTTTGGGGGTCAAAAATGAGTATTAAATGAGTTGTACGACCTCCTTGGAAAAGTGAAGGTTTTAAAAGGTGATGTCACGTCCCATGTGTCCTAAGAAGTCTTAAGTAATTGTTTTTAACTGAAAAGTGGTAGGTTCTTCAGGAAAAAAATAATTTTCATAGAAAAAGAAACAGTTTGGCACTTGTATAGCCTATGAGAGAGTGTGACACATGGAAAAAGGGGGAAAAGGTTGTGAGATGACTCTTCAGCTTCTTCAAACTTATTTCCATGCTTGGCATACTCTAGAAGTTCCAAATTTGAGCTAAAATTGTTCTGCTCCTTCGCCCTTCTAGACACACAAAATCAATCAATGGGTTTGTGCTTGGTATGACCAATTGGAGAAGTTCCAGGTCAAACGCCTTTGGGAGGTGAAAGTACACTTAGAGAGCTCCATTTCCATAACAAGAGTTCAAGGATTGGTTAACTGTGAATCATCTCTAACAAATTGATTGTGTCTTTTTGCTCATTGTTTCCCACACCCTATAGGTTTTGCTTTGGTTTGGATAATTCCATACAATCTAATTGGTGAACCTGATTCTAGATGGTGTTGATTGTATCCTTTCATGTTCTCTATGTTTGGTTTCACATTTGGAAAGGATTTGATAGCTCAAACAACTCACTTTGCAGGAAGGTGTTGATATTGAACTTGTATTCAAATTTCATCATTTACAGAAAGCCTCTTTATCTGCAAGGGATTTAATACAATGGAAAATGGTGTTTCACTCATTTCAATAGTCATGGTAATATCCTTCTTTCAAAAGTTTCAACCTCCAAGGTGAGCATCATTGAGGTTATAGTCCATTGGCATGCATAGTCAACTCCCAGCTCCTCACTCTCAGTGATGATTTGTAAAGGCTCTAAGAACATCCACAGAAGTATGATGAAGGTTTCAAAGCTGTGAGATATCTTCTAGCAACATGAGGTAGTTAGATGAGCTTTCAAATGATAAATAAAACACTATGACATTCATATGCAGAACTTCCACACAGTTTACCATGAAAGTGCACCTATAGGTGTTTGGAAGAAGAAAATCACGTGGAGATAAGGAACAAATCACTTTGAAGCCATTCAAGGTTTTAAACATCCATTTGAAGGTATTGAGATAGGCTTAAAACTCATTGAAGACCAAATGCAATACACACTATCTATACTTATACTTACTACCTGCACATGACAATAACCACATACAGGTGATACCACAGAGAGTTAGAGTGTCATATGGGAGGGTTGAAACAAGTGGTGAAACTCCTTTTGGGATCCTAGTAGGTTGAGGAGATCATAACAGACCCATGAGATTTGTTGAGTTTGTAAGCACAATATGAAGAACTCTTCAGTGGTCAAATCGTTGAGTTCAAGGATCAAATCCCTAAAAACACAAAACAGAGGCTCGAGCCTTTTTGTCAAGGTCATATAACAAAGTTATCAAGAGTTTTGATACATCTAAACGACCATACCTTGTAGCCTCCACATAGGAGGGAAACTCTGCAAAATTTGGAAGGCAGATGAGTAGTGGGAATTGATTGTTGGGGGCCTCAAAGTTGCCATTTGAACACTGAATTTCTTCACTGTTATCTACAGGATTTGGACGACTAAGTGACATTGTTTCCCAAGGTGATAATGTACAAGAATGTATTCATGATAGGTTGTTTTAAATGTTGAAAAGGAGCCTAATGATGTTCAAAGGTTTTCCACAGAAGTCAAGATGCAAGGTATGACCCCACAACACTACCTACAGGTATCCTTTTCATCACAAAATGCAGACCTATAGGCTCGTTGTAGGGTTATCTTAAAGATTGGGCTAGACAACTTGAATGATAGCCCTCACTCCAGGCATAGAATGAACAAGTGTAGCTATAGTATGGTATATAGAACTTCAAGGAGGACATCAAACATGCAAACAAGATCTAGACCATACAGTTTCACCTACAGGACTCCCTACACAGTCAACTGTAGTTGAATGTGACATAGTTGTAAGATAAGTGATTGTGTTTCTTGAGGATGACATGACTTGAATGACCTATATGGATGAAGGTTGATGTCATAAAGATTTAATAAGGTTTTAGGCATGATGTTTAAATCCTAAACTATATAGGACTATCTACAAGTGGGCCTATGTTCTGGAACAAAACACAGTCACAGTTATATGACCTCAGTCTAGGCTAATAAAAGCAAGGTGTGAATAAAACAGAGTTGAGAGAAAGATGATGATCTGCATGATGAAAAGAGGCTTCAAGACAGGCAAGAACACCTTGGGATACTCTCAAGGTGGGTACAAAGCAAAAAAAAGACGTCAATGATGCAATACACAATCTAGAGTGCTAACCCTGCACATAGTGTTTTCCTAACAGACTATCTTGGGATTTAAGGCTTTTGGAAGGTCATATGACCTAATCAAGGGGCCAAGTTTTGTACATAACATCTATATGGATTGAAGAAGCCCCTCTAACAAGTAACTTGTCTAAAAAAATAGGGGAAGTACCCTCTGTTTTGTCTCATACAGAGGGTACTTCCCTTTGTGCATAAATCATGTATTCTTTAAGAAAAGGAGACAAGGGGATGGGTTAAGAGATGATCAAACCTTAAAAAGAGGTGTGTGGAGTTGAAACACACCAAGGACGACATGAAAAACATTTCACAGAAGGATGAAACTCAATAGGGTGCTCTAAACCCTCAAGTGTGCAAGCAGACCTGTTAGGCATGGTTAAGCCTAGAAACCAAATGGGGGGTCAACTTCATTTCTAACCTTAGGTGATCACTCAAATGGATTGTATCATGTTTATAGGGTCATTTCATATGTGACCAAGCTTTTGGAATGCAGAGAATTCACGAAGAGGGCCACTTTTAGCTCAAGGACAACATTCAGCATGTGTAAATGAGGAATCAAACTCAATAGGGCAACTTTAGAAGTTCATATCTTCTCTAAGGTTGTGTATGGAGATCCAAGGATTTTGGAGAGGTTAGCATGGGTCCTTAACATCACTCTTGAGGAATTTGTTTGCAGTTCCAATGTCCCATCTTTATGAACGAAGCTTAAGGGCTTAAAAGACCTAAAACCCTTGCAAACCCATAGAAATGACCTGATGAAGGAAATGAAGATGTTGAGCTATCCAAATGAACGAGAATGACCATGAAAGTGGATGAAAACTGTAGAGGACTCTTTAGGGCTACTCCCCTTCCTTTTGAATTGTACGGATGGAGTACAAAATAGGGTTTTCTTGACAGTTTTGTGTGTTTTTCAAGTTCTAGGAGTCTGAAGATGCCAATCACATGGGAGGAAAGTTTGAGACTTAAGATAACTCCTCATGTCTATTTCACGCTTCAAAACAACTCTTAGGTGACTCAACAAGAGCTGTCATCTTAGTCAGTCAAAATTGGCATAGTGAATAGGATAGTGAGAAGGGTGAAAACTTCAAGTAAGTTGCTTTTAAGGTGTCCCTGATGACTCTAAGGCCACGAATGGTCTTGACACATGTCATCCCCCGCCCCGCCCCCCCTTGTACATATTTTCATGAGAAACTGAAGCCATTTTGGAAGCTAAGTGTGCAAGGTGTGTGAAAGAGGAGTTTTTTTAACTACAAATAGTGATAGCTCATTTTCAAAAGATTCTAGATGATTAGGAATGCAAACAATGCATGGAGGAGCATGTCCATAACCCTCCCTTTCGGTCCAATCATTAGACCTATCCCTAGTCAGTTTTAGGACGTTCCAAAAGGGGTGAATGGCGTTGCAAAATGAGAACTCTTACGCCACATTTCAAGAGTTTCATGACTTGGGGTGCCACTTGTCTCTTCTAACTTTTCATGATCAGTTTCACATTCTCTTCTCAAGCACATGTAACTCCTTTTCTCAGCTTGACACTTATCTTTGTGACCTTTGGATTTATTTCTTCTCTTCTCTCTCTCAAGTTCTTGAACTAGCCATTTTTGCTATTGTAAGGATGCTCCCCCTGAGTATGGCGAAGCCTTACTCATTTGTATACCATGGATCAATAAAAACTAATAATTTTACTCTTCTATGATTGTTCATAGTGTGTTCACTTGAATGATTGATCTTGCTTAGTGATGATTGTTGTTTTCTTAGCATTATTGTCTCATTCTCTCACCTATTTGCAGTTTGAAAGCTTCTTCTTGCAGCTCATGTGAAGTGTTCTATGAAGTGTCAAGGTTGAGTGAGTCTATTCAATAGTGTCATTCTAGGCCTCTTGTCTAGTCTTCCTAACCTAAACATTCATCATAACCTCATAATAAAATACTAATGTGAGAAGATTTGATTAGAGAAGTGTATGCCTAGTTAGTCTCTTGGTATCATGTGTGACATGCAACTGGTTGGTAGTCATCAATTAATTTGTTGTATCACCGCTTTTAGAATAGTTTACTTTCAGTTTTCTCTCCCTTTTCTTTGCAAATATAAGTGTAGTAGTGATCTAAAAGTGGTACATCAAAGAAGCTAGCCTTATCTAGAGATTCACCTCATTCTTAGGCTACACACATCTTAGAGGTGTTTCAATTGTGCCACTTGGATGATGAGAGCTGAGACATCTCCTCAAAGGATGCAAATTCAAGTGACAACATTAACGTAATCACCTAAAAATGACACTTGAGTGCTAAGAGTGCAACTTGAGACCACTCATTCCTAACTTAGTCCTAGACCTATCTTAGGGCATATTTTCATACTTATCCAGCCTTTGTATGAGCCAAAAATATCCCTAAACATCTCTAAAGCAATCCCAAACCCTTATCTTGAGATCATGGATCGTAGTGCCTCAAGTTATGCCGCCTGGACACCAGCGTCATAATAGGGACAAAGTGCCACATGGCATTAATGTCTCAGTTTTGGCTCTACTATCATTTTCCCTCATGTTTCTACTAATAGATATCTTTTCAAATCTAAGACTGTCTAGGGTCGACCTAAACTCTTATAAGACCCACACAAGTACCAAAATAGTATATATATATATATATATATATATATATATATATATATATATATATATATATATATATATATATATATATGACTTTTAGCCCTCTAACCATTAGATGGAAATCATATGCAAATTACACATACAAACATAGAACAAGTAATGCACAATCAAGATTATCAATCCTTATTCTACCCTACATTCCTAAGCTCAGAGCATTTAGGTTTCCAATCTCAAGCACATTCAAAGCACTCAAACCAACATTCATGCTAGTTTCACTTGTATTTGCACCAACACTGAGGTGGGGAGAACTACATCGAGCTTGATCCCTCTTTAGAGTATTGGTATGTAGGCAACTTTTATCATAGCGGGGTGTTGAGGATATCCAACCTATCCCACTAACAACAACACACTTTACTACTTGTGTCAATCAGATACTCTATCAACATGGAGGATTAAGTTTTGAATATAAAATCAATGAAAACAAGTCATCTACAAAGATCCAAAACTCGTGCGCATAGGAACGAGCTTGATAGACCCAAACACAGGGGCACCCTGAAGCTTGGAATAGTTCTACACAGGAAACTACTGCCAAAGTAGAGACACTAATGCCACATGATGTTACTTTCCAATTAGGGCCCTACTATCCAGGGAGAGTTTTGACACCTAGATCTTGTTTGCAACACTCAAACTAGCCTCTATCTTAGTTTGTTGCCTCCAAATCTTCTGTTTAAGTCATTTTCTAGTTAAGTAGTTGTTTACATTATTTATTGTTATTTTTAAAAATGTCAAATTAAGTCAATTTTGTTACAAATCAATTATTGTATTTATTGCATATTTTTCCTCTGATTTACTATACTTAACCCTCTTAATAATGTAGGATTTACATTCACTAAGTCCTAAATAGTACAACATTTGGTGAACCTGACTTACTTCAAATACTACTAAAACCCTAACCCTAGATACATTTAGGGTTTATATCATTTTGTTTTCTATGCTCAGATATTAGTTCTAAAATCTTAGATTTGTTTCAATATTTAATTTTTGCAATCTTTCATATATTAAATTTCTTTAAAGGTTCAAGATATACAATTATTTGTTTACCTTCTCCCCAACCTACTATGGCAGAATTCAATAATTGATTTGATGATACTGATAAGAGATAATTGCAATATTTTGTTTCCAAACATTAAGATATGTAAGATGACCTTATCGATATTATTCACGAAGAACTTTAAAAATCAAATAATGGTCAATCATCTACTCCCCCAGATAACAACATTGTTACACCTACTTTAGGGCCTACTCAGCGTGAACAACAACCTATTTTAACTCAACAACTTTCAATGGCAACTACACCTCCTATGACTAGTTCCTCCTCTCCATATGTACAATTCCTTATGCATGAGATTCATTCTCTGCATGCTAAGGTGTCACATCTTGAACAAGGAGTTACTAGGCCATCACACGCCTTGGATTACTGTATTCTTTTAGTTACATTTTTGGCACATCACATATGCGGCAACTCTTTTGCCAGCTAGATTTGTGGCACCTAAGTTTATATTGTATAATGGTAAAGGTGAATCAAATCACCATCTACGAGCTTTCCACATAGCATGTTTGGACTATGTGTCCATTAATTGACTTCTCACTAAGTTGTTGACACATAGTCTAAAGGATTACGTCTTACAATGGTTTTATAATCTTCGAAATCAATTTATCACCGCATTCAATCCATTGGCAGATATGTTTTTAGGACACTTCTCAATTAAAATCAGTGATAAGATCTCATATGCTCAAGTAACACAATTAAAGCAAAAATCTAATGAGCCTATTGCTGAATATGTCTTGTGATCTAAAACTATATTGGCAAAGATAACTAACCCCATGGCAGATAGAGAGCTCTAAGACATTCAAATAGAGCCTACTACCAACATTACACGAACCTATCTTGTTCAAGAAGTTTTCGACCTTCACATATGTATGCCACATAGTGAAAGAAAGAGAAGTCAAGCTTATCTCTATGGGTAAACTAAAATATACAAGTGGATCATAATGAACTACTAAGAGTTCTAGTAAGCCTCCATACAAAGTAAGGGCCACTTTAAAAAAGGGTGATTAAAAAGCCATAGTTAATGCAACTTCAGAGGCATCTCCTCATCTGGGTTTATCAGCTCCTCCACGAAGAGTTTTCATCAACCTTCTAGAATCGTCAATACGTGTTTTACAGCAGCTCTTGAAATGCAATGTCATATCTCTCCCTCCCATTAGAGAGGTTAATATGAAATGGCTTCTTCCAAAATCTATGATTCCAATGCATTCTGTGAATATCATAAGGTATCAAGCCATACTAAAAATTGATCTGTGACTTTGAAACATAAGATATAAGATTTGATAGAGGCCAACATAATTGATGTGGGCACACCCACATAGGCACCCAAAATTCAACAAATAGAAGCTAAAGTATTGAAAATATTTTTGGATCCATTTCTAAAGCATACATCTAATGAGGTAGGGGGCATTTTAGGGGTTCACTATATATATCAGGGACATCCACCACCGGCATCATATCATAGTACTACAAAGGATGTACACCCCCTACACAATATCATTGGTGTGTATCATACTATAGCACTAGCTAGACCACTCGGCACTTTCTCAAAACAAGGGATTGTTGATGATGATTCAAATTTATAAACACTTTTTATACGAGCTTACATAAATCATCATCATATTTAGAGTGTTATAGTTGACAATGGGTGAAGTCTTAACATGTACACTATCCCATTTCTACAGTATTTGGAGTATTCAAAGAAGGAAACATCTTCTATCGACAGTTATTTGTGGTTTCAGTATCCATGTTTAGAACTCCATTGGAGAGATTGTACTTCCACTACAGATTGGACCAACACATGTGGCCACTAGATTTTTAGTAGTACATAGTGCATACACATTTGACATGTTATTGGGTAGGCCATGGATACAGCAACTATGAGCCATCCCATCCACCATACACAGATGCCTCAAAGATATACATGTTAATCATGTGATCATAATTAAGGGTCTTTCATATGAGTATCATCTATCTGTCTCATAAGAAGTCACACCACAGTTACCAGTTACAACTCTGAGCATAGTTGTTATTAGTACACCATAGAGTTCAATGGAGCCAACAGTGTAGGTGAGGTTTGCTCTTACAGTGTTACCATGTACGCATACTCTCCCATGGAGACAAATATTAGACCCCTACAGTTCACAGGACACCACAGCCAGTTTCACAGATTTCTAGCACCAGTTCACAGGGAGTGCTAGCTATAGATCACTCAGTACAATAGGTTTTAGGACCTTAGTTACCTTTTAATATAACATGTAGATCATTGTTCCTTTATTTGACACATGTCACATTGATAGTGAGTCTCCCATGAGACTCATCGGTTAGTATTGTTCCTCTCTTCTTGTACATACTTTCTTTATTTATTACTCTTTGTATCTAGTTTCATTTTCATGTTGCTTGTACATAGTTTATATCAAGAAAATACAAAAATAAAATAATATGTTAAAATACAAAATTATTCAAATATTTACTCAGAAAACATAAATTTAGATTATATATATTACCATATTTACATCTCTTATATTTGCCACATTATATATGTTAGCTATCTTAGTATAGTCAGTTTTTCTCATACATGATTCACATGTTCTTGTTAAGTATTTATAGACTATTATAGGACTCAGGTCCACTATATAGATAGAGATTTGCTACTATCTACGCACTGAGGGCATTTATACAGATACACAGGTTTCTCACTTGATACATTCATTTATATGGGGGCACCCTATACATAATTTTGATCATCATGACATATCTTTCTAAACCCTACATCACAGATTTAACATTGCTATATCTTGATATTGATCATCCTACACCTATGCATATTTTTTATCAACTACTACTACTTTAGACTCAATTTATGTACATCTTAGCTCTTATACAAATTTGTACCACATGTTTATGCATACTTTCATTTCTAGCTTTCCTAGTTTAGACTTGACTGTGTCTCTATACTCCTAATCGAGGGCATTGAAATATGTCATTTTTCTATGACTCTACACCACATATTTTTATTATATGTATGTTTTGGACATGTGTCCATCTCCTTATGTGTGCTTTTTTGATTGTGTATATGGACATTTGAACATGTCCTTCTATATGGATCTAAGTCAACTTGTTTGTTGTTTGCATATGTGGATATTTGAACATGCTCTTATATGCCTTGATTTATTAAATTTAATGGCATGTGTTTATGTCCTTTATATTGTGGTCTCTTGACCTACTTTGCGTGTTTCATGTGTGTTGTATGTATGCTTTCTTGTATGCATCATGGACATGACATTTGTCTCAATTATTATACACTCTAGTTTTAGATGCCATGAGGGACCTTATGTATTTCCTCTTCATACTTCGGTGTCATGATGGACATCATGCCCCATCCCCCTAGGTAGCTACTCAATTATTACTCAAATTTATTGTTCATATACATTGTTACATCTATCTTGACAAACTTGTGAATGCGAGACCTACCATACATCACACATTACACACTTATGCTCAAATTATCTTACATTTTGATGTTATGTATGCACATTATATTAGTTTATTATGCAGATATCACATATACTCTGGGTAACGCATATTTTGTATGGTTTTTTTTAAGAATAATTCTTGCACAGGTTCAATAATTCTCTTCAAAAGAGGGGGTATTCACATGAGTTTGTCATAGAGATCAGGTTATCTAAATGCACTCAGAGTATATTTTTTAGCATATAAGCTTAGAACACAGATATTAGATTCAAGAAAACATAGTGAGAAATAGTGACACAGAGATAAGTTACAGTTGCACATAAATCAGAATAGTCAGACATTAGCACCCAAATCGGGACACTAGTGCCACATGTCACTACTGTCTAGTAGGCTTACTTTCATAAATTTATAGATTTGCTAGAAGAGTACATTAGGTATAGTTCAGATTTACACATGTTTAGTTACAGATTCTTTGTTTTGCCTTAGTTTAGCTTAGATCCCTACCATTTTTCTTAGATTGAGGGCATTATGCATGGCATGATCATTCCCATTTCGATTCAGATATGTAAATACAGATTATTATAACTTAGTATATAATCCATATACTCAGATATCAGATTTTGAGATATGTCCCTGACACATTGTTTATGTATGCTCACTTATACATCGATCGATAAAATAGAATGACAAACTCCGTGTCATTATCTACATTGTACACATCAGACACCATGTTTTAGGTTATACACTAAATTCATGTCTTACTACATCTGAAGTGGTTAGCATTCTCGAGTGGCCCAAAGTCACCTAATATTCTTGAGTGGCCATAGAGCTAATATCTCCAATTACATATCTCTAATTATATTATGTGGTTTCAGTTTCAGATGTATCTTCTACACATTGATAGACAATGATGAAGTCATAGTCTACTTAAATTTTTGAGCCACCGACATGAGAGTGTTAGACACACCAGAAGTGCAATCTAAATTATTCACAAGTCATGATCCACCAAGTAGAGGTGAGCAATGATGGAGTCAAAATTATATTGAGTTCTTGAGGCACCCATATATATGGATTGAGCAAGCCATCAATTCAGTCCAATTTATTCACCAATTGATCACTATCTACATATACATATATAAGTTGTCACCAAGTTATGCATTGGTTTGTGTATCCAGTGAGGTGTATTTGTTTATTTCCTCCATTTTATTTCTTAATTTTATCTCTTTACACGGATTTGGCTTTGCTCTTGATATCTCCTAAGTAAGGATTAATATATGCACGTTTTATTTGCAGTACACCCAATGAAGCATGTTTCACATACTCAAATCCATATTCACAAGGTTTGCCTCTTATGTAAGTCCAGGTATGCTTCTTTTTCCTTTATCCTAGTGTTGGCTTAAAAATTGTCAGGGGAACAAATTGGTGACTTTGAGTCAATAGTGTAAGAATTGAGTCCTCACGTTAGTCAGCAATGAATGGTCAAAGTTCCTCTCCTATATGCAGGTGGAGCTACCTTTATTGAAAATTAAAAAGGGAAAAACAAGGGAAAAGATATTCACATGTATTTACAACAAAAATATTTTTTGTTGAGGGTTTCATAATTTTAACCAGAAAGCACAGAAAGAAGTTAGAAAAGAAAATGAGAAGAATGATAGAAAAGAGGGGGGAAATGATAAATGAAATGAGGAACGGGATTATTATAGCTAGTTAAATATATACGCTACCATGATAATCTCAAGAAAAATAAAAGATAACTCTGGGTAGCTAAATACAAAAAGTTTTCAGAATAACCCAAGAAGAAGAAAACATTGTATTCATGGAAATCTCTTTGATTCAATTGGTGGTAAAGACATAATGCACTCTTAAGAATACAAAACATACATTGAGATAATTATCTACTACTAATAACAGAATGAAAGACAACTACCTCATAGTTACTCGTAAAAGACAATTAAAAATATTGTTTAAACCCCATTGAGATGTCACATTCTTAAAAATAATACAAAAATATTCTAAAATAAATACTTAATGTGAAATTTCAAATTTTTGACAATTTGGTAGTGATTAAGCCTAATTTTGTTCTACTACTCCAAAGTGGATTTCACATGACATAACAAGTGCATTCACATTACTTTTGAGGTGATACCTAAAAATTAGTATGATAAATCCCAACGAGGCCATTTCTTATTCCTTTCACTTTACTCCACTTTTTCTTCGCATTTATGTTTAGGTCATCTCCTTTATCAACAGAGATGATAATATAAAATTTAATTTTAAACTATAATATACTATTTTATTATTGCCGACGAGAGCCGAGTGACTTGGTAAATAGTACTCAATGTACCAAGCATATATAGGGTTAAATCTCAAAAGCATGGTCTTGTTAGTTATAGTTATTTGACTTGTAATTAGGTGTCAAATATTGAACATAAGACTAATAATTATCATGCTTAAAAATTCTCAATAATAAAACAACTAAAAATTGACCATTTTTAAAAAAAATGTATTGTTAGTGCCCAAAATTGCATTGAAGCAATTGGGTCTTTGTCAAGTATCAAATCCTAAGTCCTCAGCGCAAGTCATATCTTCGAATGTTCATGTCAAAGGTCAAGATTCGTGTTAAATTGGTTAAGTCTTAACTCAGTCTTTACTTAATGTGTATAAGGCCTTAGTATTTTCAAGTTTTTTGTCGGGACATTTTTTTGTTCATGCAAAAAGTCCAAAGACTTATTTTCGTTGGGAAAATTGTCTACGATAAAAAGCCCATAGGAATTACGAAGTTTCAAAAAAAATGCAAAGGCCTTATTTGTGTCAGACATTTTATCCGTATCAAAAAGTCCAAAGGGTTAATTCTTTCAGGGATTTTGCTTACACAAAAAATTGCATTATGTTAGGAGAGGGTAAAGTCCTTATTTGTTTCGGACTTTCTATCCACGACAAAAAGTCTGAAAGGCACTTGCCCTTCAGGGATTTTGCCTGCATAAAAATCCCAACAAAAGTTATTTGTTTTGGCAAAAGTGTCAAGTTCAAATCTTTCATCAAAATGTTAAGATCAATTTCTTCAAGGAAATTGTTTCAGACAAAACGTCTAAAATAATTATCTCGACAAAGATAAAAATGTCGAAGACTCAAATTTCTTCAGCAAAAGTGTAAGCTCAATTTCTTCGGAGAAAATGCAAAGGACAATTTCTTCGAGAAAATTATTTTGGATATTTTGTTTAAAACAATTATCCCAACAAAATGTCTATGCAAAGGAAAGTCCAAAAGAGCTCATATGCTTCAGAGAAATTGTTTCAATAAAATGTCCGAAATAATCGTCCTGATCTAATTACCGCAAAACAAAAGTCTTGATAAAAAGTCAAAAATAGAAACGCTAAAAGATAGAAGGCCCAAGAAAATTCTTTCAAAAACTAAAGGGCTAATAAGCAAAATCTCGAAGAAATTTGCCCGAATTGCAGGATTCAAGTACTTCCAATTGTTCGTTTATGATTTATCTTGTAAGACGTGAGTGTTCTTTTTTTAAGAATAAGAGTGAAGCCTTTGTGCATTTTAAAGTCTTCTCCCAACTTGTTGTGACCCAATCAAGGAGGCCTCTTCGTCTCCTCCACTCAGATCTAGGGGGAATTCACATAAAAGGAGTTCTTGGCATTATTGAAAGAACATGGCATTAAACAACACTTGACTGCTGCTTATATGCCTCAACTTAATGGCATTGCAGAGCAACACAATCATTCCATAATGGAAATGGGTTGTTGCATGTTTTTCACTACGAGGATAGAGGCACCATTCTAGGCAGAAGTAGTTTAGATAGTTATATATCTGCTCAACAGGGCACCTACAAAGATCTTGCAAGAAAAGACACCAGAAGAGGTATAAAGAGTGGTCATAAACCTTTGATCTCCAATCTAAGAGTATTTGGTTGTACATCATATATGCATGTCCCAGTTAAACATATGAAGAAGATCAAACTAAAGACACTAGTGCATCCTATTAGGGTAGAGTATTTACCTCAAAAGCATATTTTCTCATGGATCTTGAGATAAAAGATTTTTAAAATTTGAAATGTGGTTTGTGATGAGTCAGCATTAGACTCATTGACACACAAAGAGGGGTCAAAGCCAACCACCTCTCATAAGTTGATTCCACAATCGGATGATGAAGATGAACTGCAAGGAGAATTATTGATTGATCTTGGAAATTTGGAAGATAATTCTTCATCAAATTAGAAGCAAAATTGAAGTCCAAAGTGGATAGAAATCATCATCAGGGACTCGCACCTAAAATATATCATAGATACTTCATCAGGAGTTCAAATAAGAAGACATGGGAGAAATGAGGTTAATATCGCACCGATGAGTTCAGTTGTTGATAGCACCGAACCACAGATAGTTCAAGAGACGTTATCTCAACCTCAATGAATGAAGGCCATGGATGCTGAATATGACTCCCTAATAAAAAATAGGACATGGGAACTTGTCAATCTGCCTATAGGAAATAAACCCATTGGCTTCAAGTGGATTTTCAAAACAAAATACAAGGTAGATGGATCCATCAACAAATATAAATCATGACTTGTTAAAAATGGGTATGTTCAACAAGAATGAATTGATTATGAGGAGACCTTTGCACCCACTACAAAGATCAAAACCATAAGAGTTGTTTGTGCATTGGTAGCACAAAAAGGATGGAAGATTCAATAGATGGACATCAAGAGTGATTTCCTAAATGGTGACCTCAAGGAAGAAGTGTACATGACCTAGCTATAAGGATTTATTGATGAACAACATCCAAAAAAGGTATGTCATCTGATCAAGTCACTTTATGGACTGAAGCAAACACCAAGGACATGGTATATTAAGATAGATGATCATCTATTGCAGCATAAATTCATTCGTAGCCCCTTAAATTTAAATTTGTATATCAAGAAGGTAGGCATAGAGATTGTCATTCTGTATGTGTATTATCTTGTGAGCACAGGAGGCTCAGATGATCTTGTCTAAAAAGTGAAGAATGACTTGAATAAATCCTTCAAAATGACAAACTTGGGACTACTTCATTACTATCTTGGCTTGGATATATGGCAAAAAAAGAATCACATTTTTGTCTCATAAATGAAATATGTCAAAACACTACTTGATTAATATGGGATGATAGATTATAAATCATGGTCAACTCTGATAAAGAAAGGTTTAAAACTATCACGATTTAAGGATTCACGTCAAGTAAATGGAACTCACTACAGACAACTTGTTGGGAGTCTCATTTACTTGACATATACCAGGGTAGATATATGCTTTGATGTCATCTATGTTTTGAGATTCATGTAGGAGGAAAGAAGTGTCATAGGGTTGCAGCAAAGCGAATTTTGAGATATGTCTGAGGTACAGTATATTATGGTCTAGAATACGAGAATAACTCACATTTCTTCTTGCAAGGTTATATAGACTTAGACTATGCAAGATATGTTGATGAAGGAAATTAACTATAGGATATATCTTTCATCTCGGATCTAGACTAATTTCATGGATTAGTAAGAAGTAATTTGTAGTTGCTCTCTCATCCATAGAGGTAGAATATTGTGTCACTTGAGGAGATATTTACGAAGCAATTTGGATATGTTACATTGTGTCTGATATGGATATTCTTGAAGATCAACTACCAATCTTTTTTTGCGATAATCAAGGTGTGTTGAAGCTTGTCAAAAATCTAGTGGTTCATAAAACAACCAAACACAGAGGTCCAATGCTATTACATTTGAGAACAAGTCTTGAACCACCACATTCAACTCCAATATTGCCCAATAGATTTAGAAATAGCGGATATACTCCCTAAATCTCTTGGCAAGGTGAAATTTGATCTATTTCAAGGGTACATATGTAAAAACAATGTAATAAAGGGGGAATGTTAGCATAATTATTCATTATTTTATAATAACAAATCACTTAGTTATTTTGTGCTTTATGAGGTTAGATAGGTAGATAAGTTATGGTTCAAGATTGTTATTCCAATCGTTTTTGCATTGTATATATTCTCATGTTTTGCTAATGTAAATTCATTGAAGCATTTAGCTTTCACATAGGCTTAGGAGGTTTTACCTTATAACTTGGTTTGATTGTAAATTTGGCACTATATGTATATGCAATTAGTGTGTTTGCTACATACTTGAGCTTATTTAATGAAATAATCTTCATTTCACGGTCTTGTACAACATGGCATAAGTCATTAAAATTTTTGAACTTCTTGAAAACAATGGACTCATATAAAAGAGTAATTAAACTTTGCTTGGATATGTCTTACAATTATTTATCTGCCATAGTATTGGTCGTTTTAGTTAACATTGTCTTCTCAATATATATTCATTGATAGGTTCAATTGTTTCTTGTTTGATTTTGAAAATTTGAGCATAGGAAACATTATCGAAAATATTAATGGAAAAGTGTGTCAAAAACTGATCAATAAGAGGTTTGAATGATTTCACAAATTGGAAAAAAAAATCATAGAACCCCCTCAAAGTATAGTCCCTAAGGCTTCTAGGGAATAATTTGATCAAAATTTTATCATTAGAGGCATAATCAAGGCATGTCACATAAAAGGTTTGAAGATACTATTCAGGATCATCATTTCCATCATAAAATATGAACTTAGGTGAAACAAAACCAATTGACAAAGGGTGTAAAGATATTTCAAGTGGAAGAGGGTTATGTAACACATATTGGGAATCAATGGCATGATGAGACTTTAAAGTAATTTGTTCAATGTTTGTGACCTTGTCCTCCAAGGTCTTTATAACTTGAAGTAGTGTTTGAACTTTAAACCCATTGGGATTTAGATTAGCAAGTTGAGTAGCCACCAAAAACGATGTAAACATGGTTTGAGTAGTAATAGGCATTGAATCCAGTATTTGAGTTGAAATTATTAGTAATTCCATGGTAAATATAGCAATAGTGTTTTGGTTTTTAGGAAATAAAAGTTTAAAAAACATAACTCATGCCCTTACTATATGTAGGAATGGATGAAGTATTTAAGGGGAGGGATGTTTCAACTATACTTTTTGAATTTTTTATTTCCAGTATAGTTTTGAGGATCTCATCAAGTTATTCAAGGTTTTGATGAATACGCTCATGAAACAATGCATTTGCTTGCACTAGCTCATGATCTATTTGTTCATGTGCATTGTTTTCATTAAACTCATGGTTTTCATTATCAAAATCTTCTTTTATGATAACCTCATCAATGTGTTTTTCATTATCAACATTGGTATCATCATGATCCATAAGATTATATCCCTTATTGGTCTAAGACATCCTATGTGGTATGAGGGGAATCTCAATGTGTTCAATAGGCCCACCTCCCAATCTAATGTTATGCTTAGGTTGCATGCAAAATAATATAAGCAGAAAATGAAAAAAATACAACAATCAAAAACCTAGTTGATTGAAAAATCTAGGAATCATAAATATTTGCATTCATACGAATCAGGGTCACCAAATGTTTACCCCTAAAATGGTTTCTAAATTAGATTTATCTAGGGTTAAATGGGTAGAGAAATCCCATGACACAAGGATGATAAACTATCTTTAAAGCAGATCAATTAGATACTAAACTCAGATAAATATATATTGAATTTATTATGTTGAAATAGATTAAAGATAATAAGTATAATTATGTTATATATAGAAATAAAAAAGAAATAAAACACATAACTAGTTCTAATGCTAACATAATTCTAGATTTAGAGCATACAGGGAGTAGACTGGAAGATGATTCTAGAATAGTCACCAATTTTTAATTTGAGTGCCTTTGGAGCCCCAGACACCATGGAACCAGGGTTCATTTTAAGAGACCTTACTAGAAAACCTATTAAAAATATCTCGCGAATCTAGAAAAATTTGATTCACGAGCATGATGAATTTTTCAAGGGCGATGGCAAATGGTTAAATCGAACGGTTGAACTGAATGGTCGGACCAAAAGATAGAACCGGATGCCTGAGATGAATGCCATAGTAAACATACAGAGCCAAATGGATAAGTCAAACAGATAAGATAAACGACTAAGAGAAATGTCTAAACCAAACAGCCAAGCTAAAAGGTTGAACTGCATGGCTGAATCAAACATCTGAGCCAAACGATTGAATGACTAAACGATTGAGTTGAATTTTTGAGCCAAACAGTTGAGTCGAATGGTTGAGCCAGATGATTGAACCAAATGGCTAAGTCGAATGGCTAAGATGGATAGCTAAATTGAATGACTGAGCCATGCACCTTGTTCAAACAGTTCCACCGGACGATGGAGTTGGATGGTTCGACTAGCCAGCACACTCGTGAGTGACCTGTGTGTCTAGTCTGTTATCCGATTATTCGGTCGTTGTTTCTCTCTATTTTCTGTTTTTTCTAAGTATGAAAAGAAGAAACTATCAATAAGGGTAATGGTTATGAGAACATGGTAAGGGTAATGGTAGATACTCCTCTTTGGTTAAGAAAAAATAACTTGCAATAAGAAAACACTAAGAAAACTTATTTGTTAGACAAGTAGCAAAGTGGATTGCCTACCGTGAGTTAGGTCTTAAAAGGGAAAGCTTCCTAGGAGGCTGTCAATCCACCTTCTTTAGATAATTAAATTGAAATGATAAAATGAAATATAATTGCATTAAATGATAGCAAATCTGAAATTAAATACAATTAAGATGGATGCTTTGCTAAGAAAATGACTAAATAAAGCAAATGCTAAAAGGCTAATCGAGACAAGGTTATGATTTTAATTTGGAAAATGGTCAAAAGGGACAAATGGTTTGGTTGAGGTTAATAAATTATTGAAATTATCAATATGGTGATGGTCAAAATGATCAAGAAGATAAAAGGAAAAAGGGTAAAAGGGATAAATGGTCAAGTTGGTAAATATGGCTAAGAGGCAAAAAGGGTCAAGTGGGTGAATTATGAAAAAGAGGTAAAAAGGGTCAGGTGGGTAAATATGGCTAAGGAAATAAATGAAGTGAAAAGGAGGAAAAAGAAGAGGTGAATGGTGAAAGGTATGAAGGTCAAGAGAGAAGAGGCCAAAGGAGATAATAAGTTGAAATGAAATAAACAAACAAGGTTACCTTTGAGATGGTTGTCGATGATGGTGTTGTTGATGAAATCTTGGAGTGATTATGGCAGAGCTTCGATGCTTTGAATCTTTTCTCCTCTAAAATGAAGATGACCTCCTCAAGTATATAACCTCCTCCAAAAACTTATAACAAAATGTTAATAACAAAAAATATTAGTTTGCCACTTTCCAACTTAACCCTGGGTGAAAGAGACGGGGGTATTTATAGCATATGTTGTGAAGAGTCATACCAAAAGAGGAATAATAGAGGTTGGCACCATTTTCTATGTGGTGGATGAATTAGTCAAAATGAGGTGGGTGGAGATTCTCATTTGGGTTGGTGAGTGTCCCATTTGGATTAAGAAGATAAAAATGGGTGCCCTTTGTCTTAAAGAAGTAGGTATCTTATTTTAGAGGTTAATTTCATGTGTGAAGGTAAAATACATATTGACTAATGATCCCTTAAGGGAAAATTCACCATGTTTCAAGGAGGGGCTTATGATGCTTAAATGAGGTCATCAAACACTTTGGGAAGGGTCACAAGTGGGGTATGATGTCCCACAATAAGCCATCTCACTTATAAGCCATGTCACTTGTCATATCACCTCCCAAATAACCTTCCATGTCACTTGACATGTCACATGTCATGTCACTTACCATGACACATGCCCTGTCATTTGCCATGCCACTTGTCATGTCATCATGAATAGTGATAGTGGGTCCCATAGTGAATAGTGATAGTGATTAGTACTTTTAAATAAATAGTTTTTTTATGTGACTAGAATAATATTGATTTGGTTAGGTTAAAAGTGGTTCATTAAGGTTTACGGGAGGTCTCGAGGTATTTAGTCATTGAAAATTATAAGTGCATAATTTTTTAGTGTCTACAGTCGTCTCCCATGCTCTATAAATACTTGCCTCTACCCTCATTTCTAATATTTTTGTAGAACTGGTTTCTCATCCTCTTGAAGAAAAAAATCTTTTTGCAGCCATGTAAAGAAAATTTGTTTCCAAAAATCTACTATGCCGGGACATCATAAATCTCGTATAACAACTAGATACATACAAGATTGGGTTCAAGAATGCAGCTTTAGTGGCCTACTCTACATGTCGTAATACAACCTCAACACCGGGCTCTTGAAAATGCTCATGTACTCATATGATCCAAACGATATCTTCACTATGTAAGCCGATTATAGAATGATTTCATTTGGTACTTCACCACAACATATTCATAATTTGACAGGTCTTTCATTTCACAATGTAACCCCTATGAGTTTCAAATCACTACTGTCAAATGAAGACAAAAATTTCTTTGCCAAAATTTTTGATTTGCAAATTGAAAAAATTGATATGTACTTATAAATTTGTTTGTATATTTAAAATTCAATTTTTCAATTTTACGACCTAAAGACAAATCCTCGTTTTGTCTTTCATTTCAGATAGTTGGAAGAGGGGCATCTACATCGAAGACATTAGTCACCCTTTTTTGAAAGCAATGGTTCAATTTTTCCAAGCCAAAATAGTATTACAAGAAAGGTTCATAGATATTCCATATTGGGCACTTTTTACATTGTATGTACTATTTTCAAATATAAATTTGATTGGTGCTTTTTCATTTTTTCCAGAATAAGGCTCGAATTGAATTATGTTGCTACTAATCCTAGTTCCACTATTTCTTGTTCTAATTTTATTTTGGCATTCTACTGTGAGGCCTTATTTGACCTCCAAAAAACATAAGGTCCAATTGTATTGGATCCAAAAATGATGACAAACTCTTTGTTTGTGGATGAGTAGGAGGTTAGTTAAATTTTTTATTTGTTGATCTAGATTCTAGGGTTTAATAGTTAATTTTTTTTAAATGGTTACTAAGATAAATATTAATAATTGTTTGATCTTTGTTTGTTACAACTGACAGGCAAGAATGCGTGCCTCAAAAAAATAATCTACCTCAAAAGGATAGCGTGTAACTGCAACTATGGTTGATAATTCTACAGATTCAGAGTCTGCAAAATCATCCATATAATTTTATTGACTTGGGAAACGTCTACGTGTTTCTTCAGTGCCCTCTCCACGTGCAGGTTTGTCATTTAAAAATTCAAATGAGATTTTAATTTTTCCAAACTCAAATACATTGTTTTAGTTATCTGTTTTATTCTTGCAGCCGACTCGAAAGTAATTTCGATGGTGGAACAACCATCACCACAATAAACAGTAACATCTAGTCCCTTCTTAACCCTCTGTGGAAGGTATTTTACATTGCATATTTTTTTTTTCCCTTGTTTTTTGGATTTTGATTATTGTTTTTAGACTAAACGTTTGCATAATGTACCAGTTGAAATACCCCTATGGTTGTCACTCGCAATACGTAACATATATTAAAAGATATACTATCTCCAAATATAAATACTAAACTTTTAATTTCAATTTTGCATATAACTTTGTTTTTTCAATTTATTTATTTTCTAAAATAAATTACATTTTGCAGGCCATCCTCTATCTGTGAGGAAGATTATGGCACTACCTCCGCCCTTGAACACATTTCACGAAAGGGAGAAGACTCTTCCATTAACACCACCGCAACAAACATCAATACTACAAATATGAGGTTCCTAATTCCTCTCTTTCTCTGTTGGAGGTTTTTTGAATGCACAACGATTGACTTCTTTGCTGAAAATTGATCTTGATGATGAATATTTTGGGTTCGATGGTGCCGCTGATGTTGGAATTGCTTTCAATCCACATGATTTTATCCAAGGAGGAGCAGTGCATGTTTATGCAACTGCTCAGTAGAAACCTTAAAACACTTCATCGGGTAGTCCCACCCCAATAGAGAATGTTGTAAGGTTTGATGATACCCTTACATATTTTCTATTCAATAATTTGGTAGCAGATAATATTACTGCTAGTCTTCAGGTGGGAGTAATTGATGAGCTAAAAAATTTGCATGTGTGGGAGATTTAGGTGAAGGCCCTAATAAAATAAATAAATGGCCGTTATCACAACCACTTGAAGTGAGAAATTATTTGCATTGGTGCAACAAGAACCCGCAAAGATTGATGCTTTGTTTGCCAAAGCTAACTCTGGGTCAGTTACTATTGCTAATACTTACAATGATAATGTATTCACAATCATGCTTAACATGTTAGAGAATTTGAATGTAGAAGCCCAGGGATATTTTAATAAATGGGTGAAAAACATCAACCTTGTTGTGATTGTGAATGCGGACAAGAAAGAAGCTTTGGTAAGGTATATTCATTTTAATTAAATTTCATGTCATTCTTAATTGTTCACATCTAATTACATTATATTTTAAAATATATGCAAAATATGAGAACTTGAAGAAAGAAGTCAAGGTCCTCAATGTGCATCTGAAAAATGCATGAAAAAGTTTACAATATGCCACTCAATTCAAGGAGAAGCTTGTTTTGTTGAATAAACAAAACAATGCACTATGAAAAATCATTAAGGAGCAAGGACGGGATCTCGATGCCTTATTTAAGTAGATTACAGTTACCAATCCAAGTTTATTTTCTATAAGAGATGCTGGAAAAGAGGATAGGGAAAATCTTGAACGTCTTAATGTTGCGGCTATGGATCTTGAAAAGGTAGGGATATTGAAGGACACCAGAGGCAAAGAGGATGTTGGGATTGAGAAAATGGTTGTAAAAGAAGGGGAAAAAAGTGGTTAAAAAAATAGCTAAGTAATTGAGATTCTGTTTTAAACTTTTATATATTTGAAAATAATGTTTTATTTTAAAATATAAATTATGAATGACAATTTCAAGTTTTTAGATGTTGTGATCAATTTATTGAGTTTTAATTGCAATTTCAATTTTAATTTTATGATGTTGTAAACTTGAATAGTGTTAGGCCCCATTTTGATATTTATGATGCACTTGTGAAACTCACATCTCAATATAAATGGATTAATGTCAGCATATTCCTTTAGAAAGTGTTCCACCTACCACAATGATAATATATTAATCTTGCGCAGTCATCACTTAGCAAGAAACACATAAATGCATTTCAGAAAATGTATAATAGTTATTGCATGTTATTATAGAAAAAATGAGTTATTTTCTGTGGAAGATCTCTTCTTTTTTATATTTAGATTGTTTTTTTAGTAAATCATGATTTAAGATGCGTTTGAGGCCATTAGATAAGCACATTCATGTTTGGTAAATATATGTGTTGAAGATAGTATTGTGATAGTAATATCGAGGATTTATCAAAGTTGAAAATATGCATAATTGATTATGATCATGAACTAAAGAATAGGTTAATGGATTGTTTAATATGTGTAGATAGATAAGGTTATATTTTATTTGATCACTTTATTCTTAAAAGAATCAATTTTAAGGACTCTAAACATTTGCACGACTTTTTAAATATAGGCTATCTACTCCGTAGCTACACTACCTTATAGGGAGGTATTATATATGCCATGTATAGTACCTATGTAGAGCATATATGGTAGTATATATATAATGTGTGTGTGTGTGTGTGTGTCATGAAAGTGATTTCATTGTTACATAAAATATCCAAGGTTTAGGACTATGTTCATTTAATTACAAAAATTTATATAATTAAATTGAAATCTTAAGCCAAAAATGAAAAAAAAACAAGTAGTGTTCAAATTAAAATGTAGATTCACCAAATTAACTCTAATGTGAACTGTGAGGTATTAAAATTATATAAGAAGTTAAATAATATATCATACAAGTATGAAAAAACTAAATACTTTATAAATAAACTTGTACATGCAAATTGATTTATATCAATTTGTGTTATATTTCAGTCGATTGTAAGAACATAAAGACATAAATGATTTAAAAAATAAAGATCCACTATGTATTGTGACAAGGTCAAAGAAGATAGACAAGATCATAGTGCATCATTGTCTAAACATATTATGCACTGGGTGTAAAAATATGGGCTTGTTTGCCCCTATCACAGAACTTGTTCTGATGTAAGAAAAAATATATCTATAAAAAATATGTATCAAAGACATAAAGAACCATATTAACCTACAATGTTTCCCATAACACAATGACAATATATTAATCTTTTACATTTAGCACTTAACAAAAAAGAAGTAAATGAATTTTAGAAAACGTATAATAATTATTGCATCTTTTGATAAACATGTGAAATTGAAATTCAGAAACTCTATTTCTAAAAGTCTGGTAGTTGAAATAATTCTCTATAAACTTGATCATCGGTACTGACATTTGCATTCGCCATGTCAGTGCCATATTCAATGTCATTATTTACATCATTTTTATTTGTCATTGTATTACTGACGCCTCTTCTTTCAGTTAAAGAACTTCATGTCACATAACTCTCTCATAAGGAAACATATCCATTACATAACAGGAAACATATAATCTCAAACATGTTTTCAAATTTTTATCCAATTTGTTTCAAAGTTTTGACTTTATGAAAGATAATGCACTGAATACTCTTTCATCTTCCACTGAGCCCAAAATTATTATTTGACAGAGCTCATATAATCAAAAATATTCACTTAGACTTTTCTGCATTATACTACTAGGATAAGTTTTTTCCATAGTCTTCTAATTGCTTCATTCTTTGTTGGTTTGCATAGAAGATATTGTTCAAACATTGTGATGCCAAAATGGGTTGATTGGGATGTTAGTAAATCCTTTCCCAAAATACTTCTAATTTCTACTCCAATCACCTATACAGATCTACAAAAATGCATTACAAAATAGTGCATGTATTTCTGAAATAAACTGCTAACCATCTTTTGACTGTTATTACTATTCTATAAAATGGGATTGACAACTGCCATCATCTCCAATAAATCATCCCTTTAAAAATGATATTTGATCTCTGCAGATAAGTTTTGGGAAACTCTACTTAGTTTCATCTAGGTTTTAGATAGAGCAGTGTTATATAGAATACATGTCATAGGCATTTCTTCCGATTCAACTCCCACAAGATGAGGGCTTTTGTAGAAAGTTTGAATTGAACTCTCATTTCCATTAACAATGACACAAACATGATCATTGATATTCAACTTCAAATAACTATCAGGGTTTTTTAAACTGGTTAAACATTCCCAACTACTAAAAATAAGAACTTAAAACATTTCATTCGAAGTGTAGAGTATGTCAAGAGATTGACATACTTGTTTTCTCAGTCCATTGAAGTCCACAATATAAATGGACCTCTTTTGAGTATGTTTCATTAAATAATCCATTTCCTTTAGCATTGGAATAATTTCATATAAAATCAGCAGTGTTTTTAAATCTGTTAAACGGTACAACAAATCTTTTGCCTTGTCAATTTCTCTATGATATTTATACATGAAACCTACTAATGATGGATATTCTTAAAAAAATCGGTCAGCAGGTTCATACATAAATATCCACCTTGTATCAACATTTTTCAATAGTTTCTTACCATCAGTCACTCCTATTGCAAAATTTTGAAACTCTAAAATTCTTTTTGGACTACTTGACATATAAGCATTTTAGGTCATGAATGAGTTCCTCTACTTTGGCCACATTAGTAAAATTGCTAACCATTTTGTGTGCAAGATTCATCATATGAGCCATGAAGTGAATTAGAATCATATATGGGGCAATTGTTGTTTGCAACTAAACACAAACTATTTTTATGCCCCACATAACTAATGCACCATCAGCCCCGACACTCACCAGCTTCGTAGCTATTGCATAATCATCCATTCCAAATTTATCTTTTAAATTTAATACAACCAATTTGTGAAGATTTTTTGCATTGTAATTTTCTACCATTTTATGAACTTCTAGTAGATGAGGTGACCTTGAATAGTTATCAAAAGTATAGATATGAATGCAAACCCAAGTTGTGTTGTTAATTGTTGTGACCTCATCAATGAACAGTGAGATAAATAGTGGTTTTTGAACACTTTCTTTTAAATATTCAATCTCAACCATTGCTAGACATTTTTTCATTTTTCAAGCACTTCTATTTGACTAATGTGATTGTGGAATATCCAAAAATTCATTATAATGAAATAAAATCTTATAATCTAAAAAATTAGAAATAGGTCTGCATTTTTTAGAATATGGTATATAGTAGATAATTGTATGTATTTCGCCTTCATATGGGACTATTTGACTTTTCCAAAATTTGCTTCAATTGTTCTCCCTTTCTCCACAAGATGTTTTGGACATTTTTTTTTATCATTTTCATGCTCTTATGCATATCTTACATGCATACATTCTTTTGCAGTTTTCCACCTGTGTGTTCTTGTTATCACTCCATCTGGGTTCTTCACTGTCTCATATACCTTTTCACAATGTTTCTCAATTGTGTCTAATTTCAATTGCATTATGTGTTCTTTTCCTAACTTTTAGCTACATATTGTACATCTACATTTTTTTGGAGTATCATCAGCGTTTTGAGGCTCTATAGGTTCTATGAAGGAAAATTTTGTCGCCAAGTCCACCTTAAAGGACCTTCTAATTGTCCATTTACTTCTCTTCCTTCGAGAAGATTTTTGAGTGGAGCTTTCAGCTGAATTTTGTGTTTGGTGAGATGGTCCAATCTCTTTTGCCACTTTATGTCATTATTATTTTTATCGAAAATCAGAGGAGCATCTTCGAGTGGTGGCATGTCATCATCAAAAAAATCTTTAAGGGGTGATATATTATTCTTATTAATTCTATCTTATGAGATAATAGTAGGGATTTTTGCATGTAAAATTGTTTAATATTATTGAATAGTTGAAGTCAATTTATGACAAACTAAAAAAATAATAAATACCTAGATTTTGAGTGCGTTGTGATTATGTGGATTTTTTGGTTGGATCTTTAAAATAAGATAATATAGATGATTTTCTTGATGATTGGCTTCTTCTTTTACCATTTTCACTAGATGCCATGATGGCCTATGCTTTTCAGCTCTATCATTTGATACTCTCATTCAGCACTATCATCTGATAGAAGGGTTTCATCTTTGGTTCACCAATTTTCCTGCCCAAAACTAACGTTAGGCTATGTCTCCTAACATGCCATTCATTGTTGGCTTCTTGATCTGCCATTCATCTCTACCATCCGCTACCCTCTGACACTATCATTCAGTGCTATCATTTGGCTGGGTTGTTCAATTATGTCATTTAGCTAGGCCGTTTCGCTGGGTTGTTCAATTATGTCATTCAGCTAGGTCGTTTGGCTGGGTTGTTCAACTATGTCACTAGACTTTATCGTTAGGTTGTGTTGCTCATCTGTATTATTCATCTCAGGCATTTGGCTCTACTATTTGGTACTGTCATTTATTTTCTCCGTTCGCCACTATTGTTTGGTTTTGTGCTCCTCCGATTGCAATTATGCTTGTTCTCTTGGTTGGTATAGGTTAGACCCTTAGGGGATCTACTCTATATATCAGATAAATTTAAGTGTAATCTTATATATCATTGTAAAGGGTTGGCAAACCGACCCCTAAAAAAATCCTTAAATTTTTGACGATCCGGTCCCATCTATCGACCCTGAAAATTTGCCAAAACAAAAATCTTAAAAATAAAATATTCATGAATTAACGAATATTCACCACACAAAAAAACTCTATATATAACTATAGACACTAGTCTTAGTGTTGGATGGTTGCATCAACACTAGTGTTTAAACCTGATGTAGTAGTCCAATATGAAAACCTTGTTGGAAAAGGATGTGACCACCTAAGTGTTTTTGGGTTTGTCTTTATCTTTGCTTTGGTGCATTCAAATTTAGGTCATGGACTATCACTCCTCTTGAAATTATAAAATTTTAGTTCTTTATCTTCATGACGACTTTACAGAAAAATGAGTAGTGGGAATAAGGTGTCTAACTAATCCCAAAGATCCCTTTGTCAATGATCACTACCTACATAACCAATACTCTGAAGAAGACCTCAAACTAATGTAGTTCTCCTCTACGTGTTGGTTTGTATGTGAATCATGTAATATGTAGAAAGTAAGTACAACAGTGACCTAACTTGTAACTTGGCAAATATAACTTTTAGGTTGCTTCTTTAGTACTTTAGATCTGTGTATATGTTGTCCCTATGACTGATATGAAAATAGGGAAGCTTTGCTTTATTGAGTGATTGATTGAATGCTTTGATAAGTTATCTTAGATCTGCTCAGGTGTATCATAGGTGGTGAATAAATGAGGGTTCATCTTATATTTATATCAATTTTTTTGAAGAAATAACTCACATTAAATCACTTAGGCTGACCATTAAGATATGTTTCATTTATAAATTATATGACTTTAGGGCACTAGACACTTGCGACAGGGTAGGACCCCTATATCAACACAGGTGTTTGTCTAGGATGCTATTGTCTAGGAAATAGGAAAGTAGGTATAGACTCAAAGCTTGCAGAAGTGGAAGATAAGTAGGTTTTAAACATTCTAGATAAGATAGAAGGTTTGGGTCATTAACATAAGACTGGTCGAACTAAGAGATAGGCGAAGGGATGCAAGATAGAGCAGTTGTGAGACTTTGAAAAGCAAGAAAATTTCAAAATTGAGAGGAACAACTAAGCTATCAGTTTTTCAAGTGTACAAGTTTGTGGTGTTATATAATCCATAAAATAGTGTCTACACGAACGAAGAAGATTGCTTAAGTATTCAACATTTTTCCTTTATACTAATCTATCAATCCATCGTTCAACAATCAACAATAAAAAATACAGAGGATGTAAATATTTGAAGTCAAGGACTTGCATTGTTTTTCCTACTAACCATTGAGGGTGGCATCTAATGATAGTAGAACATGTGGGCAGGTAAGCATTAATACATCCTTGAACATGTGCACACTCTAACTACACATTAACTAGTCTTAGTAAAGAAGCTAACTCCCTGAGTCAACTTAACTAAAGGAGAACAATAAATATTTACACCATCTCTTGCAACCCAACTAAGCACCAATGCCCAAACCACATTGAAATTTATATGCATTATATTTAGCAACTAATACTAGACAAGATCATTGATCTTAAATTTTATCAAACAAAAGACTAGGGTGCATACATCTTCACAAAACCATTGTTTGAGGCCAAAATTAATCAATTCAAGTAACTTTTGGGAGTGAAAGGGGTCGCCAAGGGAGGATAGTTGAGATATTCATTTGTTCTTCCTTTAATTGAAGCATATATTAAAAAGGGATATTAGTGTATTTAATTACTCATACACTATTTATGATTTTTTTAATTGATAGGTTAACGCTTTTAGGAACCAGTTTTATCAACCGGATAAATGCTATTGTCTAGAGTGATGAACTGGTACTGGGGCACAAAAGGGGGCCCAAACCCAAACACAAGAAATCAAGAAAGCCAATGAGAGATAAGGATCCATAAAATATGACAAAAATCAGCCAAGAAGGGAAAGGGAAACAAACAGGGAAAGGCAAGGCAAAACAAAATAATATAAAATATTACCAATTATCAATGAACAACCCAAAAGAGGAAACCAAGTCCTTCTGTTAAATTTCAGGTAGCCCGAAGTAAGAGTAGAAGCTTACTCAAAGGAGTCCAGTAAAAAGTAATGTAGTATTTAGCTACAGGCTAATGCATGTCTTCTCTTGCACCTCGGAAAAGATCCTTCATGGTCCATTAGGATCCCTCTCTTATCATTTCTTCCACCTCGGACTTTAACCTTTCAACCTCAGAGTATTTTCCCTTATTCTTAGTGGTGGTTCCTACATCAACATTGAGTTTCCCACAATGCATATGTAGATTAACAATAGTGGGAGAGGTGAGGGATGACATAAGGAGGAAGGGGCAAAGAGGGGGGGATCACAAGGGGAGGGGGTGGAGGGGAAGGGTTAACGGACATGGTGAGGGGGTCAAAATCAAGGAGAATGGGGGGAGGACAAGGGAGGGGGAGGGATAAAGTCAAAGCATCAACACAAAACTAGTTCAGTGTTGAGTCGCCATTGTGCCTTAAACAAGGGTTTTTTACAAAGAACAAGGGCCTTGAAGGGGAGGCTAAAAGTGCCTGCGGGAGAATTCGTTGAGTAATGGTTGATGGCATCTCCTTCGATCAATCCTCTAAGTGTAACTCCCTAGAAAAAGGAGGATGAAAGAACTTATCATGATTGCGCTGTAGCAACAAATCAATGGTCAGGGGGTTGTAATGGAAACAACATAAGGGAAGACCATAATTCAAGAGCGGCTTGGAGAGATCGACCAACACGAGCTCTAATAAATCTGAGATTTCAGTAAGCTTCATCAATGCTCATGAAGGAGCCAACACGGTCCACCATTAACTTAATAAACTTCTCATTACTTAAAACCAGTGGAAGGTTATAAAGTCTAATTCGCATAGGGGCATATAAGACTTGGGCCTTGTCTGGATCAAAGAAGGGGGACCAGGGGCACCAAAAGAAGCCAAAATGCTTGAAGAACCAAGTCCCAGAATGAAGCACAAAATACCTGTCAGAGAGCTATTATAATTTGGTGAGAAAAAAATTAAAACTAAACAAGGTGAAAAAAGGCACAATGATTGAGTTCCAGACCTTAGACGCCCAACTAGAGAGGGTTGAAAGTGAGAGAAACTTGTCCACACACTTGCCAAAAAGTGATCTACACCCAATCTCAAATTCCATGTCATTAATAGATTAATTAGGGAGAACCATGGTAGGAGTAGAACTAGAGAATTGAACAGGCACAAATCTCAAGAAAAAAGGGAGAAAGAGCTCGAACACCTAGGAGGCATCAACAAAAGAGGGGGCCCTCGAAGAAGAGCTAGAGGGGATATAGGTCTTACAGAAATCATCGCACTCGTGAAAAGGATTAGAAATATTTACGCAATCAGTGTAAACCCATCGAATCTTTAGGTCACCAACAAAATGATCTTCCTCCTAGGGCACGACCTTAACATGAGGGTGTTGGGCCAAGACCACACTGAAAGCCATGTAAAAGGTGTTGAGCCCATGAACCTACTGTAGGAACAACATTTGAATTAACATTTGTAGCAGAAAGTAGGGATGTTGAGTCAACCTCAAGTTTTAGCGCCAACACCTCAAGTCGAGGAAGGCGAGTCGAGAGTGTCATGGGAAGAACCAAGTGGAGCGGTAAATCAGGCAGCAATAAGAGGGTTTTGGATGGCAGCAGAAAAGGGGAAAACAAGCCCAAAACTGCAGCCACTAAGACACCTGCCAGGAAACAAAAGGGTGTTTGTGGGTGGGGACAAGGGAGATCTATAATTACCATACGAGCTTGTTTGTAAGTAATATTTTCTACTGCAAATGAGGGAGTGCAGATGATTTCACTTTGCAAACTAGTCAAACCCCTACCTACCCAACCAAACACGGGGACCACACCATCGAGGGTGGGAAGCTTATGCGAGCCATCTTCATCCACTGATCTGAAGGAGAATCAAGGGGATTAGAAGCAACATCCCACATTGAAACTTTGGCACCGTAGAGCTATTGCAAGTGACCATTAAATGTAGAGCGAGCAAGAGATTTGATTTTGAATTTATTTTTCCCCCTCATTCTAAGTTTCAAACGGTGGTAGTCAATGAAATATTATTGAAATTACTATTTATGATTTTAATATGTACTTGTAATATTAACTATAATATAAATCATAAATATTTATGAATTTTTATACGTAATTTCTACAAATTATTAATAGAGAAGAGCATCAATCAAATTATTAACTTGATTGGCTTTCAATATAAATAAGAAAATCTTATATTTAAGTAAACTTATTCAAATTAACTACTCTCTAAACGTTATCTATACCCTCCTTTTTATCTATAAAGATCATAGAAAGCCCCTGATTGAAACAATCACTGTGGAAGAGAATTATTATTATACTAATAATTTATTCCAAAAAATATTTAATTTAAAAAGTCAATCATACTATATATAATAAATCTGTGTTTTATTTTCATTTAAATTTATCATTTATTTATAATATTATACGTATTATTAATATATATTTTATGGTAACCACAATAATTATGAAAAATATTCAACCACTTTAATAAATATGTTACGGTGGTTGAATCTTTCAATTACCATAAAGTGTTAAATAATAACTTAAACATTGTTAATACATCTCATTTTTATTTTTCATTGATCTCTTCATCACACTTTTTCAATGCAATTGTTAGTAATACACCAATTGTATTTAAATCTTGTTTGAATGCTATAGAACATTAATATTATTATGTTCAACACCTTGCGACTTAACTTTGTCCCACTTATTAACTTGTTTTCAATAAATGTTCAACTTCCACCATTGAACTTCTAAATGGAATCATAAACTTGAATGATGTTATAAAGATCAAATATGATATTAAAATTAAAACTATTGTGTTTCTAACTTTATTTGCTCATTGGTACATTTCCACCCTCAAGGCAATTATAAATGTTTTTAATGAGTATTTAAGTTTATTTAACATTATTATTTCCTTTAAATGACATCCATGATTTCATATAAAAAATCACAAGATACCTAAGTTATTTAGGGACATTTCAGGTTTACATCTTTTTCAAATTTGAATGGAGTATTAAAACTTACAGATAAAAAACAATAATCATTTTAAAATATGTTCAAGGTCATTAAAAATTTTAAGCACTACCATTTATCAAGTTTTCAAAAGTCCTCAATAATGTACAATAATAATAAGAACATATCAAATAAATATAATGATATTTCATTTTAAAAATCTCATATAATGCAATATGTTGGTACTACCAACTTCATTGTTATAATAAATACTAATTAAATAATTGATTTCTTTGAAATATTTGTAAATACTCTATAAATTGTTATAACTTTTTCTAAATTTTGTAAATTTTTTAACAATATTTATAAATATTCAATAAATTGTTATAACTCTTTAAAAAAAATTAAATATTTTGATATTTAAATATACTAAAATAATTTTATATTTATAAACTTTTTAAATTTAAATTTAAACTCTGATCATATAAAATTAATATTAAATAAATAAAGATAATTAGAAAACATAAACACATAAACCTTTAACTGATATTAAAGGAATTAGGAGAACTCATTGAGGAATGGTTGATGGAATCTCCTTTGAGCAATCTTCTAAGTGTAACTCTCTAGAAAAAGGATTGATGAAAGAACTTGTCATGATTGCACTACAGGAAGGCTTGATCAGTTGTTCCATCTTTCCTTCCAAAGTTGGAAAGGTCAGAGAGCTAAGATACGATGCAGTCTTGAAGGGCAAACAACAAATCAATGCCCAGGAAGGTTGCAATGGAAACAATAGAAGGGAAGACTATGATTCAGAAACTGAGTCCACGAGCTACACAAGGAAAGAAGGTTCACGGAGTGGAAGAGCCTTTTGGAGAGATCAACCAACAGACAACCTCTAATAAATCTAAGATTTCAGGGAGCTTCATCAATGCTCATGAAGGAGCCAACCCAGTCCACCATTAACTTAATAAACTTCTTGTTCCTTAAAATCGACGAAAGGTTATAAAGTCTAATTCACATAGGAGCAGAGGAGACTTGGGCCTTGTTTGGATCAAAAAAAGGGTTCTAGGGGCACCAAAAGAAACCAAAATGAAGCATGAAATCCCTATCAAAGAGCTCATGGAATTTGGTGAAAAAAATCCCAAAACTAAGTAGGGTGAAAAAAAGCACAACGATTGAGTTCCAGAGCTTAGCGGCCCAACTAGAAAAGGTTGAAACCGAGAGAAACTTGCCCACACACTTTCCAAAAAGTGATGTACACCTAATCCAGATTCCGTGTCATTAATAGATGAATTGGGGAGAACCAAGGTAGGAATAGAATTAGAGCATTAAATGAGCACATCTCCCAAGAAAAAAGGGGGAAGGAGCTCAAACAACCGGGATGCATCAACAAGAGAGGGGGGAGCGAAGAAGAGCCGGAGGGGATCCAGGGCTTACAAAAATCGTTGCACTTGTGAAAAAGATTAGAAATGTTTACGTAATCAACGTAAACCCATCGAATCTTTGGGTCACCAATAGAATGATCATCCTCTTGGGACACGACCTCGACATGAGGGTGTTGGGCCGGGACAACATGCTAAGCTCTCTGCAAAAGGAGTTGAGCCCATGAACCTATCGTAGGAACAACGTCTGAATTAACATTTGTAGTAATACGGAGGGGAGTCAGGTCAACCTCAAGTTTTGGGGCCAACACCTCACGCCGATGAGGGAGAGAACCGAGGTTGCTGTGGGAAGAGCTAAGTGGAGCGGTAGATTGCGCAACAACAAGAGGGACCTAGATGGTGGCAGAAAAGGGAAAAACAAGTCCAAAACTGTAACCACTAAGACACTTGCTAAGAAACAAAAGGGTGTTTGGGGGCGGGGACAAGGGAGATCTATAGTCACCATGCGGGGTTGGTTGCAAGCAATCTTTTCCACTACAGATAAGGGAGTGCAGATGACTTCGTTTTGCAAACCAGTCAAACCCCTATGTACCGAACCAAACACCGGAACCACACCGCTAGGGGTGGGAAGCTTACAAAAGCCATCTTCATCCCCTGATTTGAAGGAAAATTGAGGGGATCAAAATCAGCGTACCACATTGAAGCTTTGGCATTGTGGCGCTGTTGCAGGTGACCGTTAGACACAAATCAAGCAAGAGATTTGATTTTGAATATATTTTTCCCCTTCATTCTAAAGTTTTGAATAGTGGTAGTCCATGAAATATTATTGCAATTAATATTTATGATTTTAATATGCATTTATAATATTAATTATAATATAAATCATAAATATTTATGAATTTTTATGCGTAATTATCTACAAATTATTGTTAAAAAAGAATATTAATCAAATTATTGATTTCATTGACTCTCAATATAAACATGAAAATCTTATATTTAAATAGACTTGTTCAAATTAACTACTCTCCAAACTTTATCCATACCCTCCTCTTTACCCTCCTTTTTAGTTATAAAAATCATATAAAACTAGTGATTGAAATAATCATTATAGAAGAAAGTTATTATTATATTAATAATTTATTCCAAAAAATATCTAATTTAAAATGATAATCTTACTACATATAATAAATCTATATTTTATTTTCATTTAAATTTTTCATTAATTTATAATATTATATATATAGTTCATTTATGTTTTATTATAGACAACAATTATGAAAAATATTTAACCATTTTAATAAATATATTATAAAATGTTAAATTTTTCGACAACCACAAAATATTAAAATAAATCATAAACAATTGTGAATACATCTCAAATCTTTTTACACATCCCTCCTTGCACTATTATAATTTTCTAATACATTTTACTTCAAATTTATAACCCTTATTGTTTTTTCATATCAACATCGTCATTGCACTTTTTAAATGCTAGTAATACGTTAGTTGTATTTAAATCTTATATAGATGCTATAAAACATAAATATTATTATGTTCAACACCTTGCAACTTGACTTTGTCCCACTTATTAACTTGTTTCTAATAAATGTTCGGCACCTTGCGACTTCACTATGTCCTACTTATTAACTTGTTTCTAATAAATGTTCAAATGCCACCATTGAGCTTGTAAATGGATCATAAACTTCAATGATGTTGTAAAAGGCAAATGTGATATTAAAATTAAAACTATTGTGTTTCTAACTTTTATTGCTCACGTTGGTACATTTCCACCCTCCAAGGAAATTATAAATGTTTTTATAAGTATTTAAGTTTATTTAGAATTATTATTTCCTTTAAATGACAATCATGATTTCATATCAAAAAAAATTATAAGATACTCAAATTATTTAGGGACATTTCAGGGTCTACATCTTTTTCAAATTCAAAGAGTATTTATAACTTAAAGATAAAAAATAATTATTATTTTAAGATATATTCAAGATCATTAAAAATTTTAAACATCACTCTTTATCAGGGTTTCAAAAGTCCTCAATAATGTATATTATTAATCAAAACATATCAAATAAATACAATGATGTTTCATTTAAAAAATCTCAGATAATGTTAATATGTTGGTACTACCAACTTCATTGTTATGATAAACATTAATTAAATGACTATTTGATTTCTTTAAATATTTATAAATATTTTATAAATTGTTATAACTTTTTTTAAATTTTATAAATTTTTTAAAAACATTTACAAGTATTCAATAAATTATTATAACTCTTTGAAAAAATTTAAATCTTTTAATATTTAAATATACTAAATAATTTTATATTTATAAACTTTTTAAATTTAAAATTAAAACTTTGAATATATAAAATTGATATTAAATAAATAAAAATAACTTCAAAAAATAAACACATAATCCCGTAATCTGATATTAAAGCAATTATATATATCTATAAATATACAAGAACACAAACCCTTTGGAAACTTTAACAGCCTCCTCAGACATGCACATTGTATGTCTTGGGACTGCAAACACATATATTTGTAGAGAATTCTCGAAAACAAAGTGAGATAGAGAAAAAGAGGGGGCACAAACGTAGTTTAAAATAATGCAGTTTTTTGGGGTGACAATTAAAAAAGTTTTCGCAAGATATAGAGCGGTTAAAAATATGGTTACATATGCTTATAACGCCTTATCATAGGTTTCAATTTCCGCACTGTTTACAGGTAACGTGGAGAAAGGAAGGATTGAAAGCACATTCATATCCTGGCTGGTTTAGCAGGCCGAATCTCCACTTATTTACTCTTCACTTCATCCAAAACGTAGGGGAGAGTCGTAAAATGGAAGGATCCTGGCAAACTTGCGTGAGGTGGTGTGCAGGAAGAGTAAGCATGACGGTTCGGCTGGAATTACCTTGGGCGGAGGGCAGCACGAAAATAGTACCTTCGCCATGGAGAGGCTCCACATGATAGGAAACGTGGAGGGGCCTCTCGTCCTTTTCGAACACACAGTCGTACGTAAAAAAACGCTCCCCATTGATGGCCGTTAAGTTGGGAGCGTAGAGATAAAAGGGAGGCGGCAGCTGGCCTTCGTTGTTCTTCTGACTTTCAAGCCACTCGATCACCGACCTCAATTCCTCCCTCTCCAGCCGAGACACATCGTCGTGTATTGCCTTGGCAGGACAAGACAAGTCCACCAGCAAATCTTGTGCGTTCATTCGCACCTCTGAGAAATGCAACGCGTTTCCAAAGAAACCGTGCGGCAGAGGGGCTATTATGATCTTCCTAAACTCGCTGCAGATTGACAGCTTAGCTTCCGCGTGTTGGCCCCCCTTGGCCCTTGTGCAGGCGCCCCAGAAGAGGGCCGACAGGACCTCAAACGCGGTCACACCTTCGTACTTGTGACTCCCGCTCTGCACCTCCGATATGCACTGCTCCACCATCTCATGGCTGAATTTCAAGGTCGCCGTCTTGTAAACATCGCCACAATCGCTCATCTGCACCTGCGTCTGCGGCTTGAATGTTGATTCATAGTACTCTGTTGCGGTAGTTTCTTTGTGCACTTTGGACCTGGCCTTCAGACCCGGCGGGTGGAAGAAGGGCGGATGCAGAACCTGTGCTCGACGGTGTGCTTCTCCCCACGCTTTCATAAACAGGGTCACGCAACTCGGGTCCGCCAGCATGTGACCGCAGCTTAATCCCACTGCTAATCCTCCTCCTTCAAATACATTGAACTGCACACAGGTGCGTAGGGTTAGACGATAGGCTATATCTTAAGCATCTTTCGGGAAAGGCAAGAAACGCACCTGAACATATGCGAGAGAAGAAATAAAAGGATCGGAAGCAACGTCCTCCCAATAACAGAGCTTTAACTCGGCCGATCTGTCGGCGGTTTGCAGCCATTTTTCCAGAGTCATGTCGACTGTGGCCTCGATAACCCTAACTCCGGCGTCGCTGCACTTGATCTCCCAGTTGCCGTCGTCTCGTGTGTGCAGCCTTCCGCACACGGCCGGGTAGCTGGAAAGAACGTCCGACAGAGACATTTTTAAGGCCATGACGAGATCCGAGGTCTTTATATCGCTGATTTTTTTGTAGTAATACACCAGACGAACATTGTGTAGCTGCATCATGTGATCCAAGTTCGACAGAGGGTAAAATCTTCCAGGCACCACCGCCTTGCTGGGCACCACCGTTAGCTTCGAGCCAAGGTGCACCTTCTCCTCACCCATCTTCGATCGCCTCCCTCGAGATTTTGGATGTGTGCCACAGGCGCAACATGGAAACGCAAACGCAGAACGTTAATTTAAAGATGAGGCTGAGGAGCAGGTGGGCATGGGAATGGTTGTAGGGGCAGCAGGCTGTGTCATGAATTGGGTGAAAACATGAATGGCATTTAAGAAACGGTAGGCGAAACTGGTGAACTATAAATGTTGAGCATGCAAATGCTCAACGACTATTAAGTATGTGTTTCTTAGACTCGCAACTATAAAAAATTGAACCCGTCACACCCCGTACAAGGCGTTCAAACGTGTTAGAGAAGTGATTCAAAATTTGTCCCTCAAATATATATATATATATATCAAAAATTATTTGATAAGAAAGAAGTGTATTTTTTTTTAAGAAAATGAGAAAAGAAGGGTTATACAACACACAACCAAAAAAACAAAAAACAAAAGAGTCCGTCATAAAATAAAATGTTAGAATTTAAAGAGATCTTCAATTTTAAAAATATATTTTTTCTAATTTATGTTTAAAGCTATGATCGATTGTTTATTATCCCATCAAGGACAAACACATATATGGAAGCAAGGACTTAGTTTTTAAAACGTGAAATCACACAAATTGTGATTTGTCAAATAATAATGGGCACTATGTTGTAAATTATGCCAAAATTCCAAGTGGGTACTACAAGAAATTCTATGCTGAGTTGACGGATTTGTGACGATTCGCTGCAGTTTTTTAACTTCGAGTTTTTTTAGATGAGACATGAGGAAGTGGTTTCAAATCTTGGATATATATGTGAGTAATTTTTGGATAGTCGAATGAAGAACCGAGTGGATTGGGTGCAATTAAATTTAGTAGTGGCAATAGCTTATGTCGAAGGCTTTAGGAACTTGTCTTATAGGATTCTTGCTTCTACTTTGGGGGACAATAAGGCCAAGGAGAGCAATAACAACGATGACAATGGTGTTTGTGTAGACATTGGTTCTTCATTTGAGCTTGCTTTAGTACACATGGTTGTTGGTCCTAAGACTCCATATGGATACCATAATTCTTCTTCTTACATAGGTGAGTCTTTCTTCTTGTTGTGTTCTGCATCATATGTTTTTATGGTATGTTTGGTTCTTTGTTCTTGTTTTATCCTTATTTAGGATAACTTTTGATGCAGGGGTTCCTAGATCTTTGTGTTTGTTGTTTTTGTAGGGCACACCTTTAGTTACATGGGGTTAAGTACAATGCATCATCAATTTCTTTTATATATTCGATGTTGTTTGGTGTTATTAGTGGATATTATTTTAATTCTATTGCAGATGCCAACGATGGGATCTATAAAGAGCTCAAACATACCTATGTCGGTCCTCTTGTTACCGTGCCAATGATTGGAGAGTGGGTGTTTGATGTAGGACCCTAATGCCTACAACCTCTTACTTCATTAACTTGGCTCTAATCCCTTAATTTGATCATGTACTCTTACCTCTAATCTAATTCCTTGTCTACTTGTAGGCACATTTCTTGTCACTTGACACCTTGATCATTCTCCTTGCTCACTAGGCTATTAATCCTCTTGTAGCATGCATAGTATTCTTCTTGATCTTGAAGATCTATTAATCTTCATCTACCTCTGCACACTCTCTCTCCATGGCATCACCATCACGATCCCATAGGCCATTTTCAGTTCCTCACTCTCTTAAGCTTGCTTCAAACTAGCTTACTTATATAGCTTCATAGGCCTGAAGGCCTAAAACATGGATCTATGGATATTGACTCCCCAACTGAGCCTCATATGGTCATTCATTTGCATATTAGGACCCCCTTCCATATCCAAACAAACAACACAAACTCTGAGCAATGAGTCTTTAAACAATCCACTTTTCTCTCTTTAAGGTCACTTCTCTAGTAGCCCTATTTTCACACAAACCTCCTAGGTTTGGACAAACTACAAAGGCTCTCAATAAACCAAAACCACTTTTAGGTATTCTTTATCCTCATTCAACTTCACACAAAATTTCAAGGTTCAATTCTCAAGGCAACCTTACCAACTCACTAATCTTCTTGACCAATTAGGTCTCTTTTAGGCCTAGGCAAACACACAGTTATGGGAACCATACAGTACGGACTGTAACCAACCTAAAACTTGCTTAATACTTTAGGGCACATGAAATTACATTGAATCACCAAGTTTTATGAATTTTAGCCTGTTAAAATTAAAGTTAATGGAGTAACCTTTTTGAAACCCTAGTCCAGTCTTAGACAAGCCCATGTAGGCCGAGAGGGATAAAAATAGGATATTAAGAGTTTCATTCTACATCAAAATCAACTAAGATCTGGAATAGGTCTTCCCTGACATTATCTACCTCCCCCAATAATTAGTTGTTAAAGATCAATCTTCCCAATACTCTAATAAGCAATTATGCAAAATTTGGGCTCTCAAATAAGGACTGTGTGATAATCTATGTGATATTTTGCACTTCAATGGAATTTTAAGACTCTCAAAGGGATTTCATTTTATGCTTGTTTAAGGTTTGCCCAAGCTTGCTACAACTCCTCCCATCGCTTGTTTTCTTTGATCTATCACAAAAGCACTTCAATAAGAAAATAAATAAAGTTTTGACTGTAACAAGGGACTGTGTGCAATATAATGAAGTTTCTTGATTGACCATTGCTCACTAAATGCACTCTTAGAAACCAACAAGGTTTTCCTCATTAATTATAGTTTCTTTCTAATGATATTCAACTTCCAAACACTTGCATTAGACTCAAAAGAATAGTTTTGTCACCTTCCTTCTTGATTGTGCCTAGAAAAATACAGTTCTCTAAATTTTTGTGCATTGTAACTTTAACCTATAGATTAATACCAAAATATAATTTTGTGATGAATAAACAATAATATACTTTGATTGCATTATAAGAACATGGTGAGAACTCACCAATACTCTTAAAACATTGTCTATTTTATTGATGTCTTTCCACATACAGTAATATTACATAGAATGGCAGAATAAGAAGGTTTACTTTGAATCTTTATCTTGTCTTGATCTATCTTGAAGTTATCCCCCTATCTACTTTGAATCACTCTTCTTCTACTTACCTCTCTACCCCTTACAACATGCATTTCTCCCTTTTAAGATGCCAAACCATGCAAAATAACTCACCTTTCTTCCAACCCCACATAGAGTGGTAGTTACACTTCTTGATTCTTGAATTACATTCCTCTTTGCCTTGATTTGGGCATTGAAATACATACACACACCTTCTATGACCTTATAGGGTCATAAAAAACATTCACAACATTTGGTTTTCTCACAATATCTCAAAACACCCTTCAAAGCTAATTACAAATTTTAAATTTTCAAATTCTTGATTTTGGTAGGAAAACCAAAAAGGACCATCAACACTCAAATTCAATACCCCTAATGACTCCCAAACAACCCAAGGGCCCGTACAATACCCACACCACCTATCAAAAACCAAAAATGGCTAAATGAAACAACTTAAGCATATTTACAGCCTATGTCAAGTTAGGATGCTTTGCATCGATATTTTACTTCCACTATGGTCATATAGAGCAGGGATGGATGGTTTTGTCTTGGTTATTTGTTTTTTTTCCTAGTAGGGGAATGTAGCACATGGATTTAATGTGGATGTGAGCATGGTCTTATGAACTGAAATTATTTTTGAAGTGTCATGCATAACCCTCTAGAGCTTCTTTCAGCTTGTGGGTGTGGTCTTATGGATTGTAAATCTTCACAGTTTCATATATGGCTCTCTTTAGTTGTTTGCAACATGAGGGTGATTTTCATGACACGTTTATATTGTTCCAAAATGTTTAGGATCATTTCCCTCCCCCAAATCATTCAAACAATGCAATATTATGGCTCTCATAGTTATTTTTGGTATGAGGGTGTTCTTCATGAATATGATCTTATTGTTCTTAGTACATTTAAGAATAGCTCTCAACATCAAATCGGTCACATGGCACACCATAATCGTGCTCTTTAGTGCAAGGTTTTTCTTCTTGAATATATTTTATTTATTTCTCTCGCATATGTTAACATTTCCCACTATCAAATTTTAGCATTATCATATCAGTCATATGACACACTATTACAGAGTTTTATTAGTACCTTGGCATTGTGGGTAGTCTCCCTACAAAAACTTTATCATTGTCTATTATTATGGGAATGTTGTTAAATCATCTGCTTGATACACTTCAGATTCCATTTAATATGTTTTTTGCTACTATCAATTTTGAAGGCCACCAAAGCCTCATCAATGTGTTTGCAAGAGTAGGCTTAGTCTAAATTAATATTTTGTAACTTCTCCATTCTCATGCACTTTGTGGATATCTACTATTTTTTGATGTATTATTTTATGTGAATGTTCATGTGATGAATACCTCTTTTCCCCCTTTTATTCATTAAGAGGAAGTGTTAATCTAAATTAATGTTTTTGTAAATTATGTGATTTTTTGTAGATTGAAGCATCCATGAACTAGGAAGCTGAACAACAAATGCCTCCATATAACATGCCCTCCGAAATCCTTTATCATTTGATTAATGTTATAATACAAGTAAATTAATATAAAATATTTTGTGCTTATATGGGTTGATTGGCCTCATTTTACTTGGTTATGGAGTGTAGAGTATAGCTTCCTATCCTTTGTTGACTAGGAGAGGCTTGATCGATTCCCCAATTGTGTATCCTATTTTTTTACCTTATGTAATGCCATTATTAGATTTCAATGTCATATCTCAAATGTTATACTCTAGATAATTTAAACTCACCTTTTTTGGATACTATCAAATTTTTATGTGAAATGGATGAAACTGTTTGTATTATTTATAAATTGTACAAAAAAAACATATGTTTGGAGCATGGGATCTATGTGGGGGTGAAACTAAATAGTTTGAAGGTTTTCCATGTTTAATGTGGATATGACAAGTTACTCTTGTTATTCTATCAATCACAATAATAATTAAAAGAGGTTTATCAAATTTAAATAAGATAAATAATGATGATATATCTAGAATTTATTTGAACACATTAGATATGTTAATGTTGCTCTCCCTTTGTGCACCTCATGCTCTAAATGAGGTAGATTGGAATGTTATTTATGATGAATGGAAGCATATAAAATCTCAAAATCCTCTTCCACTAGACCAATAGATCCATATTTTATCTGCATACATGATAGTCTTCTTAAATGGAAATATGCTCACATGATGCAATATTGAATACTAACTTGAGAGTGATTCTCAACTGGCTCGAGAATATTTCAACTCTATAATATAGCATCCTTTGCAGTACTTCAGCTCTGGAAAATTCATTTAAAACTAACTCTAGAGTATTTTAGGTCCAAAGTATAACATCCTCCAGAGTACTTTAGTGCTATAGTGTTCATTTAGAACTAGCTCCAGAGTATAGCATCCCTTGGAGTACTTTAACTCAAGAGCATTCCTTTTAGACCTATCTCTGAAGTCTTTTAGCTCTAAAGTATTTACACAAGTATCTCTATAGAATGTCATAGGCCTCATTTTGGAAGAAATTTACAACACTAAATATGTATTACAACTCTTAAAGTGTGTTGATTGCTCTTACTTCTCTTACTTTGAAAGAAAGATGCAATTTTCAAGAGCTTCCAAGTAATTTTGAATAAAATACTTCATTAGAATATCTAACCTTAGAATCTTGTTGGGGATTCTTAATCTTCCTTGTAAGTTTGAGAAATATCTAAACTTTGAGTCTTGTTGGGGGCTTCTTGGTCTTCCTTGTAATTTTGAAAACTTTTTTTAATTAAACTACCTAAACTTACAAGTTTGCTTCATGCTGCTCCATCTTCTAGAAAGATTATTAAAATTGAAGTTTGTTAAACTTTAAAAAATGATATTGTATTTAACATATTTTTTAGTGACTAAAGGTAAAAAATAATATTTTATTTAACATACTTTTAGTAGTGTGTTTACTTAGTTTACTTTTATCGATCAAAGTGCAACTATTTCTTACAACTTTTCATGAGGGGAAGGTTGGATGAAAAAATACCCTTCAACCCAAAAATAAGACCAACCCTTCAAATTTGATCATGGATAGATGTAGAGGAAATTGTATTTAAGACATGTTGATAGTGTCAAGGGTACAAAACATGTCATCAATTCATGTGATGATAGGGGTTCCAAAGATGACAAGGGGTTTGAGTTATACTACCTAACTCCACACAACATGATAGTTATATAAGGTTAAAAACATACTCATCCCTTATGACTCAATAATTATAATGGGTTTTGTATTATGAATAAAAGAATTAAAATTAAAATTAATATAAATAATTTAATTAAATTGATTAAGCATCACGACATGTTTCAAATCTAATAGTTGGGTATTTAAATTGGTTTTTGGTATTTATTTTTAACATATTGAGATTTGATGAGACTTGTCTGAATTTGAATGTGGAAATGTGTGTTCAACAATGAAAATGACCTTTTGTATAAGTAAGAAACCAATTGGACATTGGTGTAAAAAGGATTAAGGTCACCTTACATAGCTACAAAGCATTGGGCAATTCAAACGTATGACAACTATGCTAAAAAATAAACTGATGATTATGTTTCCTTTATCATGATCTCATGTTTCCCTGATTTATTATAAATAATTTAATTAAATTGATTAAGCATCACAACACGTTTCAAATATAATAGTTGAGTATTTATAAGGGGTTTTGATATTTATTTTCAACAAATTGAGATTCAATGACATTTGTCTAAATTTGAATGTGGAAATGTGTGTTCAACAATGAAAATGACCTTATATATAAGTAACAAACCAATTGGACACTAGTGTACAAAGGATCATGGTCACCTCAGATAGCTAAAGAGCGTTGGGCAATTCAGACATATGATAACTAGGCTAAAAAAATTGATGATTATGTTTCCCTGATCATGATCTCATGTTTCCTTGTTCTAATTCATGTACTATGACACTTGTAACATGCAAAACTAACTTGCTTCTCCTTACCCTAGAATTGTCGTGATATCATAAAATAAAGGAAAAGAATGTGAACTTTAAGGGTTTGTGTTGATAGTTTGTAAGGTTTTATATTTCACTGTTTGAAAATCAAACCCAAATGGTGGAAACCACTCTAAAAATTTATTAAAATGTATAAATGATAATAAATTTAGAGAAAAACAAAACCCTAGTTCATACACCAATAGTGCTCCATGACAAATACTAGATTCAGACAATGATGAATTCTATAATACTTTATTGATTTCTATAGAATGCTTGTGAGTGTTCAAAAGAATGCTTATAATTTCATGTGTGATCTCTACATGTAAATGAGCTACATTTTATGTGTATTTATAGAAGGCCATAATGACATTTGTGTCGTTAAAAACAAAACATGTAGGATTGAGGTGGTGATTGCCTTTTGATTTAGTTGAGATCAAATGAAGGGTTAGAGAGCATTGAGGGCACTCCAAAAAGACCAAGGATTGCATGGGGTTACCTATACCTTATTTTATCTTATTAACATGTTATGTTTCTAGGGATAATGACCTTATGCTATGGGAAGACAAGTTAGCACAAAGACTTTGAAGATATCAAGGAGAGAACTTGAACCAATGATGTATACTTACTCTTTAGATTCCTCAATTTGGGTCTACTTAGGTCTTCATATTTCCACCATGACTTCACCTAAAACCATCTCTCACAAAGTGATACAATTCAAGGGGAATATTAATACACCAAAAATTCAACTTAAAGTAAGTATCCCTAGCCTTATAGTAGTTCTCTTATACTTTCATTGGTATATTAAATTAGTTCTTTTCATTTTCTATGTTTATATTAACACATGGTGGTTAGTTCATTGCTATCTTTACACTCTATTTATAGCTAATGCTTATTATTTAAGCATGCCCTTATATTAGATAGTTCTTGCTAACCACCTAATGGTATATTAATTACCCATAACTCTTGTTTATTTTCTAAATAGACCTTGGATTTAGTTAGGCTCTATAAAGAGCTCTAGCATACCTATGTCGGTTCTCTTGTTACCGTGCCAATGATTGGAGAGTGAGTGTTTTAATTCCCCCAGGGTCATATAGAGAAGGGATGGATGTTTCTATCTTATTTATTTGTTTTTTTCCTAGTAGGGGAATGTAACATGTGGTTTCAATGTGGACATGAACATTGTCTTATGAACTGAAAGTCTTTCTGAAGTGTCATGCATAGTCGTCTAAAGCTTCTTTTAGCTTGTGGGTGTGGTCTTTTGGATTGTAAATATTCATATTTTCATGTATGGCTCTCTTTAGTTGCTTACAACCTAAGGGTGTTTTTCATGACATGTTTATATCATTCTAGCATGTCGAGGATCATTTACCTCCCCCAAATTAATCAAACAGTGCACTATTATAGATCTCATAGTTATATTTTGCATGAGGGCATTCTTCACGAATATGTTCTTATTATTCTTAGTACATTTAAGAATAGTTCCCAACATCAAATAAGTCACATGGAACACCATAATGATGCTCTCTAGTGTAAGGTTTTTCTTCTTGAATATATTTGCTTTATTCCCCTCACATATGTTAACATTTCCCACTATAAAATTTTAGTATTGTCATATCAGTCATATGACACACTATTACATAGTTTTAATAGTACCTTGACATTGTGGGTATTCTCGCTGAGGTACAACAATGTTATCATTATCTATTTGTGTGGTCATGTTGTCAAATCAACCACTTAATACACTTTAGATTCTAGGTTTTTTTTTGTTACAATCAATTACAAAGGCCACCAAAACCGCATCACTGTGTTTGAAAGAGTAGGCTGCATCTAAATAAATGTTTTGTAACTTCTCCATTCTTGTGCACTTTATGGATATCTACTATTTTTTATGTATTACGAATGTTCGTCTGATGAATACCTCTTTGCCTCCTTTCATTCATTAAGAGGAAATGTTAAAAGTATTAATCTTTTTGAAAACTGTGTGATTTCTTGCAGATTGAAGCATCCACACACTAGGAAGCTGAAAAATAAATGCCTTCATATAGCATGCCCTCCAAAATCCTTTGTTGTGTGATTAATGTTCTACTAAAAGTAAATTAATATCAATTCTTTTATGCTTATATTGGTAGATTGGCCTCATTTTACTTGGTTATGGAGTGTAGAGTATAGCTTCTTGTCCTTTGTTGACTAGGAGAGGATTGATTGATTCCCCAATTATGTATCCTAGTTTTTTAGCTTATGTAATGCCATTCTTAGATTTTAATGTCATAGCTCAAATGTTACACTCCAAAGAATTTAAACTCGCCTATTTTGGATACTATCAAATGTTTAGGTGAGATGAATGAAATTGTTTATACTTTTATGAATTGTACAATAAAACATATGTTTGGAGCATGGGATCTATGTGGGGGTAAAACTGAATGGTTTGAAGGGTTTCCATGTTTAATATGGATATGATAAGTTATTCTTATTATTATAGTGAGCACAACAATATGTAAAATAAGTTTTTCAAAGTTAAACAAGATAAATAATGATGATATATCTAGAATTTATTTGAACACATTAGATATAGTAATGTTTCTCTCCCTTTGTGCACCCCATGCTCTAAATGAGGTAGATTTGAATCTTATTTATGATGCATGGAAGCATATAAAAAATAGGAAGCCTCTTCCACTAGACTAATGGATCCATATTTTATCTATATACATGACGGTCTTCTTAAATGGAAATTTTCTCACATGATAGAATATTGAAGACTAACTTGAGAGCAATTCTCAATCGGCTCGAGAATATTTCAGCTCCATAATATAACATCCATTGAATTACTTTAGTGTTGGAACATTCATTTAGAACTAGCTCTAGAGTATTTCAGCTCTAGATTATAGCATCCCCTAGAGTACTTCAACTCTAGAGTGTTCATTTAGAACTAGCTTAAGAGTATTTCAGCTCTAGAGTATAGCATCCCCTGGAGTACTTCAACTCTAGAACGTTCATTTTAGAAATATCTCCAGAGTCTTTTAGCTCTAAAGTACTTACATAGGTAGCTCTAGAGAATGTCACATGACTCATTTTGGAAAAAATTTACAACACTATATATGTATTGCAACTCCAAATGTGTGCTAAGTGATCTTACCTCTCTTAATTTGAAAGAAAGATGTAGTTTTCAAGAGCTTCCAAGTAATATTGAAAAAATACTTCATTAGAATATCTAACCTTAGAGTCTTTTTGGGGATTCTTAATCTTCCTCATAATTTTGATAAATATTTAAACTTGAAGTCTTATTAGGGGTTTCTTGGTCTTCCTTTTAATTTTGAAAACTTTTTAAAATTAAACTATCTAAACTTGCAGTTTTGCTTCATGCTACTCCATTTTCAAGAAAGACTATTAAAATTGAAGTTTGTTAAAATTTAAAAATTGGTATTTTATTTAACATATTTTTTAATGACTAAAATTTAATAATAATATTTTATTTAACATAATTTGAGTAACATGTTTACTTAGATTACTCTTGTTGATCAAAGTGAAACTATCTATTACAACTTTTCATATGGAAAAGTTGTGTTGGACCTAGCACACCCCCATTTCTAAAAATGAGGAACCTTGTTCAAATTATGCAAATTTGTATTATAAATTAAACATTCAAATTGATTAGAACCGATATTAAATATCTTGTGATGATCTAGTATATTAGCACATAATCTTTATTTGACTTCATCTAATGTTGCTAATGTTTGATTCTTATGTTTCCATGTTGCAGGTTTAATGGGGTCTCATTTATGAGAACACTACGTAGGGGATTTCTAATTTAATGATTAAATTAACTCTTTATTTTGAGTAACACTTGGTCTTTAAACGTCTAATTAGATCTATTTTTAAATCATGTTAAAAAGCCTTAGTATGAGTATGTTAGCCTAGGTCTTTTTCTTGAAATAAGATTCCAAATTTATGTAGGGTCAAAATTATTACAAAGCCCTTTATTATATTAACCTAAGACTTTATCCTAAGTCCCTTATGTTTCTTGAGAACTTTAGGCTAAGTCAATTTTATTAATCATAGGGTCCCTTTTATTATGTCTTAAACCTTAGTCTAGGACCTTAGCTTAAATTTTTCTTGAGCTCTGACTTAATTATCTTTGTCCATAGAAATGAATCACATTCAACCTAGTAGATCAAAATCTAATGGTACACATTAGCTCGCTCATAGATGATCTAATGACATGAGATCGAAGTTGAAATGTCAAAGGTTCTAAGAGTTCCATGAGAATACCAAGTGGCAACATCTCGAGAGCTTAGGTGGTAAATTAACGGTCTATAAGCCCTTCCCTAGAGTCAACAAAGTCCATAAGACTAAAGATCCACAGAGCTACCAAGTGGAGCAAAGTATCCTAAGGAGGTGTTCAAAGATTGATGGTCACATGGACATTAAATATGTTCATGCAGACGTCAAATGATGGTTATGAAAACATCAAAATTAATCTCAATAGTTTATCCTTTGGGGTTCAAAGACTGACGATCATGTAGATGTTAAAGACATTCATGTGGACGTCAAATAACAGTTGCATAGACATCAAAATTAAGCTCAATAATTATCCATTAGAGTTCCAATATAGATGATCATTTGGACACCATCGATGATCATGCAGACATCAAATGATGCTTGCATAGATTTCAATTTTAAGATAGCCATTTGGATTCAAATAATCTTAAGATCAATGAACCATATTGATTCATATAAATAGATCCAACGGTGTGAGATCAATGGGACTTTTCAAAAGTACTGAAACCAATGGGAAGCTACCACGTGGCATGTTTTCATGAGCTCAAGGATGAAGATTAATAGTGCAAAATCAATCCAGCCTGAGGGAGCACGAAGGAAGAACATGTGTCTAAAGGCAATAGTAGTCACTTTTTAAAATCAAATGGATAGTTCAACATGGGCATTGCCACATAGACAAAATACATGGATCTTTTGACACTTAAGCTTTTGGGCTTCATAGTTAAATTAGAGAAGGAATATTCTATTCTGTAAAGGCAGGGGAAACATGTAATGTGTTGTCTCCCAAAAACATCACTCATTTATGGGACAACATTTGAACTATTTTGGTCCTACAGACCAAAATTGTCTCTTTCCTTTTCAAAATTTGTCTTGGACATTCAAATTCCTCAGTTTTCAAGCTTCTCAGAAATCTACGGACTTTGCAGTCTTGAATCTACGGACTCAGCAGGAAAAGAAAATCTACGGACTCTGTAGGTCAAGGTTTAATGGGCTTCACAGGTTGATTTCTACAGACTCTTTCAAGGTTAGAGAAAACTACAGACTTGGTTTCTATGGACTCTACAAGTAGGTTCATTTCTACAGGTTCAAAGACTTCTACAATCAGGTTTAAAAGTCTTCTACAAATAGGTTCAATGCATTTGGTTCAATAGGTTTAAAAGTTCTCAACACAACTGCAAAGTTCAATCGGCAAAGTTCATTGCTTTGGTTCAATCAAATGGTTCATCAATTGGTTCAAAGGCTTCATTTGAACCATTGAACCAAAGCTTGGTTCAACGGTTGGTTCAATACTTTGGTTCATTCAATTAATTCATCGGCTTGAACCATCGGCTTGAACCATTTTGGTTCAAATCTTGGTTCATCGGCTTGGTTCAACGTTTGGTTCAACCAAGTGGTTCAATGCTTTGGTTCACTCAGTTGGTTCACTTGCTTGGTTCAACGCTTTGCTTCATTCGCTTGGTTCAAAGACTTGGTTCAATCAAAGGATTCATTGGCTTGAACCATTTTGGTTCAACCAAGCGGTTCAACGTTTGGTTCAACCAAGTGGTTCAATGTTTTGGTTCAATCAAACGGTTCAATAGTTGGTTCATCGCCTTGGTTCATGAGTTCGATTCAAAGGAGCGATTCAATGCAAAAATTCAAAGAAGCCTCCCAAAGGACAAGTGCCCTTGCGAAGGGCACTTGGTCAACAAAAGTACCCTTCGAAAGGGTCATTTTCAGAGAAGGCCGCAAAGGTAATTCTTTCAGATTTTTGTTTAAGGAATTAAAAAAAGACTAAGGTAAGAAACAATTCCTTTAGACAAAAAGTCTGAAGGAATTCAAGAAACAGGCTACGAGAAGAAAGCCTGAAGAAAATTCCAAAGGCAAAGACAAATCGATTGAAATAATTTTTGTAGACTTTTTATCTGCAGGAGATATCCACAGACTTTTTGTCCACGAGAAATGTCTGTGGACTTTTTGTCTGCGGGAATTTGTCCGTGGAGAAAGCCTGAGGAAAATGCTTGCAGACATAGTCCATAGGAAATCTGTGAGAGACTGCCGATGATAAAAGGCTGATGATGGACCCCGAAGGGCAGGTGCCCTTGCGGGGGACTCTTGGCTACCAAATTGAAGGGTCACCTTCCCTTTGGGAAGATGTAAAACTAGAAATCTAAGGGGTCACCTTCCCTTTGAGAGGATGCAAAACAAGAAAGCTGAAGGACCAAGGGGTGACGTGCTCGAAGATGTCAAACTCAAGAAGTGAACTAGCCATTGAAAATGTAGTGATGGGCACGTGAACGTCAATTTCAAAGCTCATAAAATAGTCGTTGATTCTTGTAATCTATAGACCCAAATGCATTCAAAGGCTTCAAGGGCAAAACCAGCAGGAAGCGACTAAGAACGTAACAACAAATTGAATCTAGGACCTGATTCAATTAACCAGAAAAGGATGAATGATAAGGAAGGATCAGATCACCAAGTGGACATTAAAAGATGCAAACTCTCAATAGCGTGACTTGTTTCTCTGCATTGAGAAAAGCAAATGGGTAGATGCCCCTATATTCTAGCCTGTCTCCTTAACAAATTTCAATGCAGCATGATGTGTTACTGTTCCCGAGTCCTTCTTGAAGAGGATATATAATGGACTCTCTTTTATTGTAAATGTATCTCTTTTTGACAATTAGAAATGAAACTCTGCCCAAATTGAAAGGCATTACTGAGACTTTGAGCTCAGATTGTTGATCCTATTTTGTTATTGGAATAAGAAAGCAAGTGACTTTTCAGACTTTGTGCTGTGATATCTTTGTTGTTGAGGAAACTATTCTTATGTCTTTTTCCTTGATATATTTTCTATTCCTTTAATTCAACAAGCAAAATTAGTGAAAGTAGTCAGAAAGGTGTCTTGAAGAGTCAACTATGGAGAGACTTTGTGCCCCCATAATTGCCTTTAGTGTGTTTTCTTTTCATTTCTGTGTAAAGGACCTTGGGACGACTTTGTGCCCTCATTATCCTTCGTATCTTACTCTTGAGCAATTCAGGTGGAGACTTTGTGTTGCATCTTGATTTGTTGGTTACTACATCTTTGTTTACATTTTGCAATTACTACCAGGAGTATTCTTGTGGCTTGTTGAATAGTACTTTTGAAAGAAGAGGAGTGCTTTCTATCATTTTCTTTGAGTTTCTCCTTTGATCCGCACACATCATCTCTGAAAAAAGAGAGATGGATGGTTTGTCCTACCCTTGAGTATTATTTTCTATATATATATATATATAGCATATCTATAGGGAACCTCCCCTTGATGAGAGGAGAGACCAGTCCCCTTTTGATGTGGTAAACCTACACATTTGGATGACTAATCTTCTTACTTTGGCTGATCAGACCTATTTTGTTTATCAGTATGCTAATCGACAAAATATTCAACCAATAGTTTTTGGCGACTCCACTAGGGAATATACATAATTTTGTGCAATTTGGAACCTCAAGTTTCAGATTGAAACATCACCTATGTCTTACCCATTATCATTATAACCTTATCCATTATAGACTCTTGTGACTCCGTTTCACGTCTTACCCATTATCCATTTATAGCCTTACCATCTTCCTCCATCTCCATTATTTTATCTGGTCTACAAAATGAGAGTTGCTGGGAAAGAGTGCGTAGTTTGAAGCCTAAAGCCTCAAGCTGAAGCTGAGCTAGTCCTTTTCTATTTTTGTTTTGTAATCTGGCCACTCCATCTAGATTTGTTATCTCTATTTTTTTAATTAAATCATGGCAGTTCGAGGCCCGTGGGGTAACTCTTTTGGCGCACTCAACTTGACTCCACCTCTGCATGAACTCCCATGTAGTTCAAAAAAGAATTTCTCTAAATTCTTTGGTGATGGGATAGTTCACCCTGATGAACACATTACAGCCTTCAACTTAGCCTGTGGTGTTATTGGAGTAGAATTTGAAGACGTGACAGTCAAGCTTTTTGTGGAGACACTACAAGGTGCTACAGAAGACTGTTTCTACCATCTGTGAGCTGGATCAGTGACTGACTGGAATACACTTAAAGCCAAGTTCGAAGAAAGGTTCAAGCCCATAGAAGATGCACATGCCTTGTTGGCCCAACTCACTCAGATGAAGAAAGAGCCTCATGAACCTATGAGGGATTTCATAGCCAAATTTGATAAACTAAGGAACATAATTTCTGTAATTGCTCGACCTACATCTGAGAATCTCAAATGCTTCTTCATTAATTCTTAGTTACCTAAAGTAAGTTTTCTTTTGAGACGTGCTGGTCAAATAGATCTTGCTGCAGCCCAATTTTTGGCCACTGAGGTAGAAGATGATCTCATCTTAGTAGGGAAAATAAGAAGAGATTCAAACAAAAATAGATCCTCATCATCTTTTAAATATTCATCTACAGGCACCACTGATCTAATGGTACAAAAGTTGGCAAATGAATTGCTAGCCTTGAAAAGGCAAATGACACAAAGTACGTCTTCTGCTCCTCTATATAAAGATATACCAAGGAGGACATTCCCTAATCAGCCATATCAAGGCAACACTGCTAGAAGTCAAGGGCAATAAAATCGTCTTCCTCCCCCATAGAGGAACCCTATCCTTGAAGCACCTCCAACCAACTCAACAGTTGGATATTTGAAAACAGAACATGTTTTTTCTTTCCAACCTGAGTTTGAGCAAGAAAATGATGCTAATCTCTTCACAGAAGATCAAAAAGAATCAGCTGGTGACTCCCACATTGGTTTCTTGAACTACCAAGATGAACCTAGAAGCAAAAGAGAAGTTATTGATGGATCATATGCAGTGTTTACCAAGTCTAAGAACCAATCAGTCTAGCAAGCTGATAAAAAAAAGACAGAGGAGCAACCTCAACCAGTAATTATAATTGTTAAGCGTGGAACCACTCTGCATTTTCAGTCAAAGGATCTGGTGATCACCCAAAATGTAAGTACATCAATTTCACCTTCACCTTCTACTCCCATTTCACAAACCAACCCTCCTCCCATCCCTCCTAAAACCCAAAAGGTTGAAATACCTTCCTCTATTTCTAGTCCAATTCAGCCATTTGACATAATTGATCATGTCAAGAAGACCAAAATACAAATGTCTAAATTTGAATATTTGCAGTCCAATCCTGATCAATTGGATAGGTTGGTCCAATGTGTCAAGAACCAAACTATCCTTGCAAGACAAGAGGTTAAGAAAATAATTCTCGATTCTCCAAAGAACATGCCCATTCCAAATAATCTTGTCATTACCCCTCCAGCTGATCCTGGGAAAATAGAACCTTTCTATGTTTCCCTATTAATAAATGGTTATCAGCTCAACAATTACATCATTGATTTCAGGGCATCTGACAATGTCATGCCTGCTAAAGTAGCTGAGTCTCTGGGTCTCACACTAACCAAGACATTTGGGAGATGTTTCTCCATGGAGAACAAGCAAGTACCACTACTGGGGAAAATTAAAGATGCCTAATTTGCATTGGCAGCCTTTCCAGACAAGAGAATCAGGATGACTGTCTTGGTGGCTGACGTCCCAGCATCCTATGGCATTTTGCTTAGACAAATTTTTTGCAAGGATGTGGGAGGAGAACTAATCATGGACCTGTCTGAGGTAAGAATCCCTGTCAAAGGCATAATGAAGAGATTGCTCCCTAAAAAGGAGGCAAAATATGTGGTCACTCAAACATCAGCCCCTACAGAACAAATTTTGTTTGAGTCTTCAGGCAGGGGTAATTATTTCTTTACCACAGAGGATGTTCATGTTTCTACAGATGAAAGTCCTGTAGCTGACAATCCAAGAATTGATCCAAACAAGACTTTAGGAGAATTGGTAGGGCACAATACAAGTAATGAAGGATCTTCCATCTCTAATGAAGAGAAATCTGATAGGAGATCAGCTTCTGATGATGCTTCGATCTCAAAATCTAATGGCAACAATTTTTCCACCAATGATGGAGTTGGGACTGTGTTGATATCTCCTCAAGGAGATATTCTTCCTTCATGCAATTTGCACGTTAGCAACACCAAAAACACAGCTGGATGCGAATCTCTGTTGCTCGAATTGAAGATTGCTTAAGATGAAGAAATCAAACTCCTTCACATCAAAGGAGATGCTAAGCTGATAATTTGTCAGGAGTTTGATATGGACAATCCAATCATATGCTGGATTGAACCAGAAGAATAACCAATTATGATAATTAACCATGCTGTTACAAATCAAAATCAGGCAAAGGAACCTTTCGCTAAGAAAGCAAGGAGTTATGGCTTTCAAATTGAAGAGCACATCTTGTCATGGGGCAAAAAGAAGAAAAAGCCAAGAGGAAGATGCAACAAATTGGTTTCCTGGTGGAGAGTTCCATTCACCCATCACCATTTTTGGGGACAAAATGCCTTCTTGCTGGTTTCTCAAGATAGAGTGTTATTTTCACTACCTCTCAAGAAGCAGCATTTGAAACACTTCAACTCTTGAAGTATCAGATCATTGTATTTGTACATATGTATATTTGTATAGCTTTTAATTCTATTTTGTTTTGTTTGTTTCCTTTTTTGATACCTTCCATTTTTGGGTAACATGACTCCATAGCCCAATGGCATACTTGAAGACACTGGAGATTCTGGATTCTACTCCCTTCAATTCTTTTTACAATTGATAGAAGTTCTCCAATTAAAGCCAGCTGTAGTCTCCCAAAAATATCACTCATTTTTGGGATAACATTTGAACTATTTTGGTCTTACAGACCAAAATTTTCTCTTTCCTTTTCAAAATTTGTCCTGAACATTTAAATTCCTCAGTTTTCAAGCTTCTAAAAAATCTACAGACTCTACAGGCTTGAATTTACAGACTCAGCAGGAAAAGAAAATCTATGGACTCTGCAGGTCAAGGTTCAATGGGCTTCATAGGTTGATTTCTATGAACTCTTTCAAGGTTAGAGAAAACTACAGACTTGGTTTCTATGGACTCTACAAGTAGGTTCATTTCTACAGGTTCAAAGACTTCTACAGTCAGGTTCAAAAGTCTTCTACAAACAGGTTCAACGCATTTGATTCAACATGTTTAAAAGCTCTCAACACAACTACGAAGTTCAATCGGCAAAGTTCATCACTTTGGTTCAATCAAATGGTTCGTCAGTTGGTTTAAAGGCTTCATTTGAACCATTGAACCAAAGCTTGGTTCAACGGTTGGTTCAATGCTTCGGTTCATTCAATTGGTTCATCGGCTTGAACCATTGGCTTGAACCATCGGCTTGAACCATCGGCTTGGTTCAACATTTGGTTCAACCAAGCAGTTCAATGCTTTGGTTCACTCAGTTGGTTCACTTGCTTGGTTCAACACTTTGCTTTGTTCACTTGGTTCAAAGACTTGGTTCAATCAAAGGGTTCATTGGCTTGAACCATTTTGGTTCAACCAAGCGGTTCAATGTTTGGTTCAACCAAGCGGTTCAATGCTTTGGTTCAATCAAACGGTTCAATCAAATGGTTCAATAGTTGGTTCATCGCCTTGGTTCATCAGCTCAGTTCAAAGGAGTGGTTCAATGCAAAAATTCAAAGAAGCCTCTCGAAGGACAAGTGCCCTTGTGGAGGGCACTTGGTCAACAAAAGTACCCTTCGGAAGGGTCATTTTCAAAGAAGGCCGCAAAGGTAATTCTTTCAAATTTTTGTTTAAGGAATTAAAAAAAGACTAAGGCAGGAAATAATTCCTTCAGACTTTTTGTCCGAAGGAATTTCTTTGGACAAAAAATCCAAAGGAATTCAAGAAACAGGTTGTGGGAAGAAAGCTTGAAGAAAATTCCAAAGGTAAAGACAAATCGATCAGAATAATTTTCGCAGATTTTTTGTCCGCAAAAAATATCTGTGGACTTCTTGTCCACGAGAAATGTCTACGGAATTTTTGTCCACGAGAATTTGTCCACGGAGAAAGCCCGGGGAAAATGCCCTAGGACATAGTCCATAGGAAAGTCGCGAGAGACTGCTGAAGATAAAACGCTGCCGAAGGACCCTGAAGGGTAGGTTCCCTTGCGAGGGACTCTCGACTGCCAAATTGAAGGGTCACCTTCCCTTTGGGAAGATGTAAAACCAAAAATTTGAAGGGTCACCTTCCCTTCAGGAGGATGCAAAACAGGAAAGCCGAAGAAGGACCAAGGGGTGACGCGCCTGAAGACATCAAATTCAAGACAACAAACTAGCCGTTGAAAATGTAGTGACAGGCATGCGAACGTCAATTTCAAAGCTCATAAAATAGCTGTTGATTCTTGTAATCTACAGACCCAAATGCATTCAAAGGCTTCAAGGCCAAAACCAACAGGAAGTGACTAAAGAATTGAACAACAAATTGAATCCAGGACCCGATTCAATTAACCAGAAAAGGAGGAACGATGAGGAAGGATCAGATCGCCAGGTGGACATTGAAAGATGTAAACTCTCAATAGTGCGACTTGTTTCTCTGCATTGAGAAAAGGAAATGGGAAGATGCCCCTTAATTCTAGACTATCTCCTTAACAAATTTCAATGCAACATGATGTGTTATTGTTCTCGAGTCCTTCTTGAAGAGGCTATATAAGAGACTCTCTTTTATTGTAAATGTATCTCTTTTTGACAATTAGAAATGAAACTCTGCCCAAATTGAAAGGCATTACTGAGACTTTGAGCGCAGATTATTGATCATATTTTGTTATTGGAATAAGAAAGCAAGTGACTTTTCAGACTTTGTGTTGTGATATCTTTGTTGTTGAGGAAACTGTTCTTATGTCTTTTTCCTTGATATATTTTCTATTCCTTTAATTTAACAAGTAGAATTAGTGAAACTAGTCAGGAAGGTGTCCTGAAGAGTCAACTGTGGAGAGACTTTGTGCCCCCATAATTGCTTTTAGTGTGTTTTCTTTTCATTTCTGTGTAAAGGACCTTGGGACGACTTTGTGCCCTCATTGTCCTTCATATCTTACTCTTGAGCAATTCAAGTGGAGGCTTTGTGTTGCATCTGATTTGCTGGTTACTACATCTTTGTTTACATTTTGCAATTACTACCAGGAGTATTCTTGTGGCTTGCTGAATAGTACTTTTGAAAGAAGAGGAGTGCTTTCTGTCATTTTCCTTGAGTTTCTCCTTTGATCCGCATGCATCATCTCTGAAAAAAGAGAGATAGATGGTTTGTCCTACTCTTGAGTATTATTTTCTGTTTATATATATATAGGGAACCTCCCCTTGATGAGAGGAGAGATCAGTCCCCTTTTGATGTGGTAAATCTACACATTTCGACGACTAATCTTCTTACTTTGGCTGATCAGACCTATTTTGTTTATCAGTACACTGATCAACAAAATATTCAACCAACACAATGCACAATTATGATTAGATTAGTCATAATTAAGTAATGATTTTTTTTAAGGCATTGGTAAAGAGGCACTTGTCCTTAACACATGTCTAAGTTCCATTAGAAATGGTTAACTTAAAGTATTTGATAGGTTGAACTCACAACTTGTAAAAGAAAGTATTGATCTATAAATGCAGTTTTCATGTAGTTTGAGCTATAATTGTAAAAGTTGCCCTTCTTTACACATGCACATATTGCATAAATATTGAAAAGGATAACTTAAACTAATGACTATAAGAATAATATTATATGGTTTTGACCATAGTTAGAACTCAAGTTTTGACTATCACATGTAATGACTTTGCATGAACTTAGAGGATGAGGCAACCCCTTCCCCAAGACTATTTAAACAATTATAATCCACTAATTGGAGGTGTCAAAATATTTTGAATACAAAGGAGAGAAGTAATTTTGATTGTCAACTTCATGCATTTGAGTATTTTAGTTTCATTATCTGTGTAATTAGATGTTACTTTTTTGGTTGTATGTTTCAATAGTCCTTAGTTTACAAAAGCTGTGAATGGATTTTTTATTATCTTGATTAAGGTACTTATCTTAGATGTGCAATAACTATTGAAAGATTGGTGAATTATATTGATTAAGTCAATTTAGTTTATTGATTCATAATTTTGAATGTGTATGAGTGCTTTCTTTGATGTATTTTTTTATGTGTGTGCAATAGTTGCCTCAGATACTTCACTAGCCTAAGCCATAATCTTCTGAGTAAGAGTGTGCAACAACTACCCTAAAATGAGCAACCTTTTTCTAAGGCTTGTGAATTTCCTACATCATTATTTCATTAGACTTCTTAATCGTGTTTGACTATTAGTGTGTAATAGCTGCTTGCAACAGGCATAGGTTTTGAAAGCACTCATTCATTTAGAAACTAACTAGAGAGGTGATTCTTGAAAAGACATAATCTTATTTTTTGCCTTACCCTTCCCTCCTTTTTGAGTTTTTTTTGAGATCTACTCACTTTAGATTAGCAACCAACCACCCATCCAACTCATTTAAGAATTCACTACCCTTTAGGAACCATACCTTCATCCAAAAAACCTTGTCAATAACTTGCATGCCTTACCAACTATTCTATCAATACGTTATTCAAACTGCATACCTAAAACTCATGCCCTGGAGTGGAGTTTACCTCCATTGAGATCCTAAAATGTGAGAGGAGACCTCATTGACTGTGCTGTGTATAAAAACTGCATCAACAGGTTAGATGAACAAATACCCTTTAATTTGAAATTAATACCAACCCTTAAAATCTGATCATTATGGCTAGAGGTAGAGGAAATTGGATTTAAAACATGTTGATTGTGGCAAGGGTACAAAACATGTCATCAATTCATGTTATGATAGGGGGTTCCAAAGATGACAAGAGGTTTATGTTATACTACCTAACTCCACACAACTTGATAGTTGTAGAAGGTTTAAAACATACGCATCCCTTATGACTTAATAGTTATAATTGGTTTTATATTATAAATAAGAGAATTAAAATTAAATTTAATATAAATAATTTAATTAAATTGATTAAGCATCATAACACATTTCAAATTTAATAGTTGGGTATTTAAATTGGGTTTTGGTATTTTTTTTAACAAATTGAGATTCGATGACACTTTTCTAAATTTGAATGTGGAAATGTGTGTTCAACAATGAAAATGACCTTGTGTATAAGTAAGAAACTAATTATACCTTGGTGTAAAAAGGATGAGGGTTGCCTTAGATATCTATAAAGCATTGGGCAATTCAAACATTTGACAACTAGGCTCAAAAATAAATTGATGATTATGTTTCGATGATCATGATGTCATGTTTCCCTAATTTAATATAATTAATTTACTTAAATTAATTAAGCATCACAACATGTTTCAAATCTAATAATTGAGTATTTACAATGGGTTTTGATATTTATTTTTAACAAATTGAGATTCAATAACATTTGTCTAAATTTGAATGTGGAAATGTGTGTTCAACAATGAAAATGAACTTCTGTATAATTAAGAAACTAATTGGACACTGGTGTATAAAGGATCATGATTACCTTAGATAGCTATATAGTGTTGGTAAATTCAGACATATAATAACCAAGCTCAAAAATAAATTAATGATTATGTTTCCTTGATCATGATCTTATGTTTCCTTATTCCAATTCACGCACTACGACACTTGTAACATGCAAAACTAACTTGCTTCTACTTACCCTAGAATGGTCTTGATATCAAAAAATTAAGGAAAATAATGTGGAATCTAGGGTTTTATGTTGATAGTTTGCAAGGCTCTAGAGTTCACTATCTAAAAATGAAGCCCTAATGGAGGAAACCAGTCTAAGAAATTGTTGAAATGTATTAAATTGCATAAATGATAATAAATTTAGACATATACAAAACCCTATTACATGCACCAATAGTTCTCCATGATAAATACTAGCTTCAAATATTTAAAAATGTTATAATAATTTCTTGATTTCTCAAGAATGCTTGCGAGTGTTCAAAAGAATGCTTATAATTATATGCATGATATCTACATGTAAATGAACTACATTGCATGTATATTTATAAAATTCCCATAATGACATCTGTGTGGTTAAAAAAAAAACATGTAGGACCGAGGTGGTGATTGTATTTTTATTTAGTTGAGATCAAATGAAGGGTCCGATAGCATCGAGGACACTCCAGAAAGATTAGGATTGCATGGGGCTGCCTATACTTTATTTTATATTATTATGTTATTATTGAACAAATTTGAATTTTAGTCAAATTAGGTTAGACCATACATATTTAAACTTTCAATAAGGTTCTTATATGTCTAATAGGGTCTCATGTGTGTCTAAACATCTCACCTATCCTTGCTCTAGCCTTGGTGTAAGCCTATCTTCCTTGTACTTGCCTAGTCAACCAAAGTCAACACCGGTTAACTCTAGTAAAACATGGTCAAAGGCTCAATTTTTTTTAGAGTTGTCCTAATATGGTCATTTAAATGTTTTAAGGTGTTCTTAAGTCATAAATTTATCCTTTACCATGTATTATATGCAAAAAATGCCTTTTAGTCATATTTTTGGCACATTAAATACTTGTATGAATGAGTTTAGGAAGTAAAGTGTTACCAAGGAATATTTCAATATGAATGGGGTTAGAACATGTTAGGAATCAGTCAGAGGTAGTTTCATACATGAAAATAGGGGCATCTCCTTGAAAATAGGCCATTAATGGCACTTGTATAGACTTGGTGAGCTCACCTTTAGCTAAAAACATGGGCCTAGTGTCTCTTCAACTCCTTGAGGTATTCACCATGCTTGGTATGTAGAGAAAAGGTCAGATAAATCAAAATTTTCTTCTTTTCCTTCCTTCTTGCCTTCACAAGCCAAGAAGAGTCAACTTTGGATACTTGGTACAGTCCATACAGATGGAGTTGGAGGGAGTGATCTTGGGAGTTGAAAGGGGTCTTAGTCAGCTTAAAATCCATGGCAAGAAGTTTTAGTTTCATGGCTCCTCCTTTATAAAGCATTGCTAAGAATCTAGATAGATTTTTATGTTCTCACATCCATGAGGGGTCACTGTTTGAGCCTGTTTCAAAATATTTTGCTCTAATTTGATACATTTGATTATTTCATGTGTTTCTCAAGGCCTATTCATAGGTTTGTTCATTGTCTTCTTGGTTTTAGAGTTATAAAAACCCAAGAAGCCTCTTCTAGGCTTGTTTATGCTTGTAGACTGGTTCACTTTGGATCTACAAGTGTTTGATAGAGCTAAAGGGGTGTTGTGTAGTAGGAAATGGTTAGGGTTGAGTCTCATGAGGTTATGAAGTTGTATGTTAGCCTAATGAACATGACTGATCCCATTGGCAGCCCACTAGTCATTGATAAACCATTCCAAGGATATAATTTGAGTTTTAGGAACTTGTCCCTAAGATGGCATAACAAAGAGCTTTGTGTTTTTTAACAAAATTGGATAGGTTTGAAAGATGATTTCTTGATGGACCTGAAGAGATCCATATAGTAGCCCTTCCATGAGGGTATCTTCTTGCAAGGGAAGGCATTTAGAAAGCACAAGGAGCATGAGTTTGGGGACTCTGAAGTCATGCTCTTACATATTGAAATGTCTCAGTAACATCTACAAATCTGAGATAAAAAAAGTGGGTTTTCTCCACCAAAGTTGTAAATTAGGCCTATTTCCATATAGGAATGGTTCTAAATGTTCAAATGGTATCCATGGACTAAGATATCATAGAAAGATATGTTAATTTGTGTTTGTGATTTCCCATACTCACCCTCAATCTATACAAAGGCATGAAATACCCACCTAGAGGCCGGTCAATTGTAAAGTGTCTCAACCATTCAAGATAGACCCCCTTAATGAAGATTTAAGTGCTTGCGAATGGCTAAGAGAGGTTATAAGAGGAGAATTAAGTGCCTTGTGACATTATGGAACTCTAGAGGAGTTTATAAAGGCCTTAACATACCTAACATAAAGCCTAATAGTGACCTGTAATAGGGTCTCAAAGATAAAGGGTCCCAGTCAAGAGTGAAAGGCATATTTTAAGCCCAAATGGAACATATAGGTGAAGTCAAGATGAGATACACATCTGTAACCTTAGGAAAGTTTCAAATAACTTAATGAGCATCACAAACAAGTTGTAAGCAACCCATCTTGACCTACAGGCTCAGTCCAATAAAGGGTGCCTCAGTCAGACAGTGAGTGATTTGATGATTGAAGTATGAGAAGTGCATTTAAGGTGAGGATAGTGTTTGACGTTAAAAATGGTTCTCATTATTCAATGGAGAGTATCTCCCTATCATGAACAAGTAAAGAGGGGCCTATATACCTTTTTAGAACCCTAATTTGCACCTACAATAAATAACATAGTCAGGCAAAACCATCATCTTATGAATTTAAGAGAATAAAAGGGAATAAAAGGGTCAAGGGGTTAAAATATTGAATGAAGTAGATATTTTGTGAATATTATAACACATATATACCTCTCATAGTGGATATTGAACATGGAAAAGACTCCAACACTGATGCATATAGTCTACTCTCAAAGCAGCCCTGTACAGTCTATATTATAAAGGGCCTATCTTGAAGATGGAGAGATTTAGAGGTCTTATATTGGATTCAGAGGCTAAATTTTGGTATAGAGAATCCTTATAACTTGAAGAACCCCCTCCTAGGTTTGTTTTTTATAAAAGTCTAGGGGAACATGCCTATGTTCTATTTCAAAGGCAGAGCACTTTTCCCTTGCACAAAACCCTACAAGTTTTGGAATTGAAGATGGAGGATGAGATAGAAGGTGTAGAGACCCTTAAAAAATATTGGAGAAGTTTAAATACATTTTAAAAAACATGAATAACCTTGCAGAGATGAAGGAAACCAAGCAAGATGATCTGAGCAACAAGGTTTATAGGTAGACCTAGTGAGCAAGGAATAAGCCTAGCCCTAAATGAGAGATCACTTTCAGTTTTAGCATTTAAAAATCATTATAATGATTTAGAGCATGTTAATATAGGTAAAATTTATGTGTTTAAGCTCTCTCATAGGTATGGAAGGTCAACAAAGGGGTCTGAATGACAAAGTCTGCAAGTAGGCCTAGTAGGCCTAGTACCTAGAGAGGAGTCCTATCACTTTTAGGGCTAGATGACCACTAAAACTTGTTCAAATATGTTTCTAGGATGTGAACATAGGTCTTGGAATAATTATTATGCATATAAATCCATCAAGAATCCATTTCTTGGCTTGAAGTACATGCAAGCTTATGTAGACTACTAGAAGTACACGAGTGGCGAAATTGAAATACCCAAAACTTCTATGAATATTTGCATGGAGACTCAAGGTATTCAAGGATGTTGGAGAGGGTCCCTAACATGTATCCTTTATGAACAAAGGCTAAGACCCAAAATGACCATAAACCCTTTTAAAACCCCAACTAGGACCTGATTAGGAAGATAAGGCAAATAGAGCATCCAAATGGGGTGTAAAGGCTAGGGAAATGATTTAAAGATGTAGAGAATTCTTCAAGGCTCCTCCCCATGTAATTGAGTTATACCCTACTTGTACATATGTTATACAATATGGTTTTCTTTGACAAATTTATGGGTTTTATAGGTGTGGAGGATTTTCAAAAGATACAATCACCTTTAAGAGAAAGATTGGGAATTGTTTTAGGTCCCCATGTTCATACATTAAGGTATCTAAGATCCTAAGTGTGTCTTCTATCTCTTTCATTTTAGCTAGTGACAATGAACAAGCAATGAACACTTAGTGAAAATGGTGAAATTCTAATTGGGAAGCCTTTTATTCTTGATTCATGAACCTAATGACATGGACACTCTTGATAGTGTCATTCCTCCTTGTGCATAGATTAGTTACAGAATTGGAAGTATTTTGTGTGCCACGTGTGAGAAGTGCATGAGAGAGAGAAAGAGAATCATTTGTAACTATTAGATATGAATGGTTTTAGACCATTATAATGCATGTAGAGGCATGTTAACAACCCCTCCCCTTTAGATCAATCACTAGACCTGACCCTATTTAGTTGTGAGGTAGTCTAATGAAATCAAATCATGAGGGTAGTTTCATGTGCATGAGAGAGCATCTATGCCACATATGGAGGAGTTAGATGATTTTGAGAGACATTTGTCCTTATTTTCTCTGTAAGACCTATCTAATTATTGATTTCATGTTATTGAAACTCATTCTCCTTGCTTGACAAATGTCTTAGTGACTCTTGATCTTCATCTTCTCTCTCTTCTCTCACATTTGCTATATATACTAGCCTTTTTGGTTATTGTACGGATCTCTCCACCTGAGTATGGTGAATCCCTACTTAAATTTTACCTTTAACTAATAAAGAATGTTGTTTTTACCTCATTCATGATTTCACTAAGTGCATGTTATTGTCATTGGTCTTGTACAAGTGTATTTTGCTTACCTTGACATGTTATCCTTCCTAGTACTTTGTGTAGTTTGAAAACTCTCTTTTGTAGGTCAACAAGAAGTGTCTAATGTGGATTGCAGGTATAGTGAGTAGCTTATTCATTAGTGTTTCTAGAAGACCTATTATCTAAGTCCTCCTAGCCTAATATCTCTTCAAGACCCCATGCTTGAAACATTGATGTAGAAGAAGAGTGTTGAATTAGATGAAGTGTATGTGTGGGATTTTATTTGGTTCCAAGTGCATTGCAAATGGTGTGAGTAGACCATCTATTTGGTGTATCACCTCCCCTAGATTAGATTTGTTTTTAGTTATCTCCCTCCCTTTTCACCCCTTGAAGTTAGTAGTAGGTTCAATCCTAAGTGGTACATCAAGGGAACTAACCCTAATCTAGAGACTCACCTCAAATTTGGGTCACCCATAACCCTGAAGTGTTTTCATTGTGCCACTTGAACAAGGAGAGTTGAAACATTTCCTTAAAGGGTGCAAGTTCAAGTGATAACAATTATGTTTCTTATGGATCATTAGTGCATTAATTTTCCTAATTATATGTCCTAGGGAGTACACCAAGATTATGATGGGTCGATTGATGTCACTATGTAAGAGATTTTGTCAAGCATTAGCATTCTTACTACCATTTTTATTCACCATGACAACAGTTTTGGGTATCCCTCAAGGTTTTCATTCCCCCTTCAACTCCTATTTTTAATTTTGTGTGCATGTATGTGATGCCATCAACCCAACTGATGATGTCTTCCAATGCCTCGTGGTATGGATTATGTCATCGATCACGCTGATAACTTATAGTTTCTACTAGAAACTATTTGTATGTCATTAGTTAGACCAATGACATCAACTAGATATGACTTTTGAACTTTAGGGTTTGGATTTGCATTTATATGGTTCTTAATTATCATTTATCAAATATTATACATCTAATCCACCATGAATAAATTTACCTTAATAAGAAGAAGAGGTATTAGGGCTAAGGGAAGACAAGTTAACACAAAGACTTTGAAGATATCAAAGAGAGAATTTGAACTAATGATGTATACCCACTCTTTAGATTCGTCAACTTGGGTCTACTTAGGTATTATTATTTCCACCATGACTTCACCTACAACCATCTCCCACAAATTTTTAGAAGCTAAGGGGAATATTAATACACCAAAAAGTCAACCTAAGGTAAGTATCCCTAGCATTATAGTATTTATTTTATACTTTCATTGATATATTAAATTAGTTCTTTTTATCTTCTATGTTTATATTTACATATGATGGTTATGTCATTATTATCTTTACATGCTCTTTATTTATAGGTAATGCTTGTTGTCCAAGGACACCCTTATATTAAATAGTTCTTGCTTACCACCTAATGGTATTTTAATTACCCACAACTCTTATTTATTGTCTAAAGAGACATTGGATCTAGTTAGGTTCTATACTTGTTATTATATGTGTAAATTATGTATAAACCTAATATTTTTACCTTTATCACTTTAGTGACACATTATTTTGTAGGGGCTTATCGACACATCAATCTATATAAATGCATGCTTCAAAGGGTGGATTGGGAATGGGGTGGGAATGGCTTATGGTTATTTGTGAGAGATTTTTGCATACTATTATATCATACCATCAATGCTCTCAGAATGACCTCCTTTGAGTCTTTATATGTCTTACCTCTCCATCTATTATCTATTTAGATTTGATAGCTTCACTATATACTACTATATCATTTGAATGATACAGTCTATTTTGTATTTTATCTTCCATATATTATATTGGATAGCTTGATATAATTTTGATTCTAACTTTTATCATTCATATTGTATCAACCTAGATGGTACCATTGACTTAAAGTTCAAGGCTAGTTTTTTGTATTAGAGTTTTATATATAGGGGTCATATTTCAATCCTTAAATATATATTACATTCATACACTCTATTTGCACATGTATTTCATCCCCTAAGCAGCATTTAGAAATGTTATAGGGTTTAGAGCCTTGTCTTGGAGGTCTTGCCTTGTGGTGTCATTGAAACTCAATAATAGGGGTATTTGAAGTTATCAACTAAGGATATATAGGTCTTCATATCATCTTACCATTTGAGGTATTCAACCCACAACATCTCTTTAAAAGTTATGCTTGAGCGAAAAGGGGAGATTGAAGCATCAATGGGTCCACCCAAAGTTAAGTATTTCTATCCTGATACATTTTCCTTTATTTACTTAGTGGATTAGACAATGTTTGGTTTATTGCTTTGTGGATGTTTGTGTGCACCTTGCTTATTATTTTCCTTATACCAAAAAAAGTTGTATATATATAAGGTTGCTTAGGATTTTTATTTATCATTTTAGGTTTCATAGATCCTAATTTAGTTGACCAATGCACCTTAAATTATTTACAATCACATTCCCATCATTTAATTTATTTATACTTCTTACCCATTATTTACTTTGACTTACATATTTACAATCAGTTCTGTAACATTGAGCCCTAGTGAGAGTTATACCCCATGTCATAGGCTTAGGATTTGGAACACTTTCCTCTTAACATTTAAGTGTACATTACCCTTTGCTGGGTTTACCCTTATTCTAGGTCATTACATGATCATCCAAGTTTATGCAAACTCTATTGATTGATATTATTTGAGTCATAGTCTATTCAAATAAGAATGATAGTTTTAGGTCATCATAACCTATGCATACATCCTAGTGAACTTGACATGAATTATATACCACATTTTGTTGGATTATTTTCATGTTTATCCTTTTAGCTTCTTAACAACATATTCAAAACCATCATATATTTTTAGTCTGACTAAATCAGCTAGCCTAATAGAGTCTTCTTAGTCTTAGCAACTACATCAATCAACGTAATATAATTCCCAATATTTTTACACTATATTGACCAAGCTAATACAATTTTTAGATTTTCCCAACTGCATCAGTTAGCTTGATACAATTACATTTTTCTAACCATCTACATTGACCAACCTAATAAAATTCAATTTTAAAAGCTTTTCTCCTAATTGTATCGACCAACTTGATACCATTCTAAGTGGTTATTTCCTTCATTGCATGTTACTCATTTTTTCATTTCAATTCGAGTCATCTATATTTCAATTATTTTAATTCAATTTAGAAATATGTTTTGGTAGTTGTAAATCTCACAGGAGTTATTGTTTGGGGTAATATGGTCATAAGTTTTACCTTTATCATGGTGTGAAGGGTATTTCCCCATTACTCAAGCATTTAGATAACATTATACATGGGATTTAGTTTCCACGCACCTCATGATATATCATACGTGCCTAGGGTTTTATTTTCAACCAATAGAAATTTAGTCATTTGGTTTTAAAGTGCACTGGAAAGTGGTTAGTCCTGGGAAGTTACTCTCAATATAACTCAAAGATGGGATAATGCGGATACAAGATGGTATAATTCTATGTAGTCTATACCCTTTAGGTCTTGTTCACTATTTACACTTAAGATCAATATATTTGAGAACCTATAAATCAAACACAACCTAGTTATACCTTACTTTTTTGTTCATTTGCTACATTTTGGCTATTTTTTTTAGATTTGATGAAACCATATTAGCTAGCCCTATATAATTAGCTTGATTTTTTGATTTTATTGACCAAACTGATACCATTATGTGTTTTTTGACAACTACACTAGTCATCTTGATACAATTATTAATTTCCTTCCAACTGCATTGACTAACCTGATATTTTTTTATGACCATACTATATCAACTAGCTCAATCCAACATATTTCCTACTACACTAGTTAGCACAATATAATCATTTTATTTAGCTTCAATTTATGTTATCTTTTTTCCCAAATTATATCAGCCAACCCGATATAATCATTATTTTCTAATTCTATTTCTAAGTGTATTGGCCAACTTGTTATAGTCTATTTTCTTAGATTCAATACAAATAGTACCAGCCTACTTGATACCACCTATTTATTTTAATCAACCTTTTTCCATAACTAGTTTTCATTTTTATTCATAATGATGTCCCATATTAGGGTATTTATATTTATCCTCAATCCATTATGATTTTTCATGGTTTGCTTGTTTTTATCTTCTATAACCATTATTGAAGGCAACTCCTCATGGTGCAATTACAATACACATTTTCTCATGACCAAAGATCCCAATGATGATATTCCCACTTGTGGTAATCCTTATTACTGGAGTGAAAATTCCAAAGATGACCAAATATTATCAAAATTCTCCTCCCATTTATGATGATTCATATGAGGATCATAATGATCCCACGTTCTCCACTTCTCACATGGTTAAAAATGAATATCACAATTTTCCCATCTATGATGATTTTAATGGAGGTCAAGATCTTAACATCATAGTAGATATCCCCATTTATGAATTTTATGATACTAATTATTTTTTTCACCCTACATCCAAGACCGTAATGATCCTTATTATTGGAGTAAAGATCAAAATGATGACATTTATAGTGGGACCAAAGATTATCAATATGGTCCTCCTATTTATGACAATCTTTATGAAAATCATATCATCCCACCTTTTCCACTTTTCACATGGTGGAGTTGAAGACCCAAAATTTTCCAAGATTTTCCCATCTACGATGATGGTTCTGATAAAGGTGAAGACCCTAATATGATAGAATATGTTCCCATTCATGATTATTATGACATGGAAAAAAATCTCTCTTATTGTTTTCCCATCTTTAGCAATCCCCACTACAAAATCAAGAAATGATCAACATGGTTTCGTTCATGTCTACCCTCCCTACCCTACCCTTAGAAGACCTTAGAATGATAAGTCATGAAACCTAAGCTTACATTCAACCACCTTTTGTCAACTCTTTAGATTATGAAAAAGACCTAATTCAAATGCATACCACAAAACATGTTATAAGTAATTCTAATCCTTGAGTTTCTATGAATATTTAAACCTATCCTACTAGTCTAATTTTAGATTCAACCTCTTCTAACATACCCAAGTCACCACTACAATCACTTATTTCCAACTATATCAGCCAACCCAATACCATTTAGTTGTAACTTATTGCATTCAACTATACCAACCATGATCCTAAATGTGCCAATATAGTTATAATTTAGATTATATTACAAGAAAATGCACTAGCCATGACACATAATGTGTAAATAAAATTCTTCCTATTTCATCCAACTACACTAGCCATGGTATAGAACGTGTTGATATAGTTCTTCATGTTTCATGCAACTACACCAACCATGGCACAAAATGTGTTGATATGTTATTCCTATTTAAGCCAACTTCATTGGCCATGATCCTGGATGTGATGATCTAGTTTATTTAAGTCATGATGGACCATAATATATTGAATTTACCCATACTATTCATTTTATTCATGTTACACTACACTATATCATTATGGCTGATATCGCACATCATAATTTTATATCACCTCCCAAAAATCCTAAAATTTACCTATATGCCACACTCTCAATTGTGACATTGATTTACACATAATTTGACTTCATTATTACATCTCTTGATCTTGTAGTTAACTCTAATCCACTTACATCCCATAGGTTGGGGAATCTTATGATGCATATCCTCTTCGTCTCACGTATATTGGGGCATCTTATGATGCCCATCATTTCTCACTATGCATTTTGGGGCACTTTATGTTACCCATCCTTATCTTACTTTAACATTTGGGGTATCTTTTGATACCCATCCTCATTCTCTTGGATTATTGATCTCTTTGTAGATACTAAAATTAAATATTTATAGCATATCAATCTTGTACATTTGACAAATATAAATCAAGGCTCTACCCTTCAGTTCTAGATCTACCTATTGCTAAAAGGCTAACATTTGAAATATCATTATGTCTAAATTATTATCTTTTAGTCCAATCCATATCATTTTGATGACCCAGGTCTCATGTAATGCATAGAAAGTTTAAAACATGATAAACATCCTTCACTATCAATTTTAGATCCACACCTATTTTTTATCCTTATCTAGTGTTTTGTAGCCAAAAGTCATCCAAATTAAAAAATGATCAAAACCCATGGGTTGGCATAATTATTTTATTTAAACCTATCATGGTATATTTTCAAAAGGTGTGCTATAAATATAAGTCTAATACTTCTCATTCATTGTCAAGAAAATATCAAGCAAACACCTACAAAATATAAATCAATCAACTACACAATCACTCTACTCTACCTTATTTGTCCCTATTTTCATATCTAGCATATAAGTAGTCATATTACAGGTTTGAAGCATTCAAATAACAAATCGTGAGTGATATTTTTCAAATTACAATCTAGATCACTACATGCATATTCATATAGTATATTGCACCCTTGTGCATACAGTTTCCCACACATAGGCTAAACTACATAAGTCTAAGGCCCTTCTTAGAGTATTGGCTATGTAGGCAACACCCATTAATAGAGGGATCTTTAGATCATCTTAACAATGTGAGCCCACTAACCCATTTTTCAATAAATTCATTTCAAGGGTGAAGATCTAGGGCTTGATAAATCAATAAAGAATGATATCTTGTATCTCAAATCTGAATACATCAGTATAAAGGTGATATAAAATCTAAAACATCAAATTTGGTCACATCCAAATCTAGACATTATTATCTACTAGACACTTGTGTCATATTTAAACACTAGCATCAATGGTAGTGTCTACAACCACAAATTTTCAATCATATAATTTGACTACTGATCTAGAATAATGATCAAGCATATTTTACACTTGTTTCTAGTCTAGCTCTGCCTGTACACGGTAAACTAGCTAAATACCATTGTTCCTTATTTATTGTAATATATTTCAATAGTTGTACTTATTATTTTAGCAATGTTAGTTGTATAAATTTAAAATATTATTTATCTAAGTTTTATATTAATTGGCCTAGTATAGATTAGTTTATCACCCTTGTGTTAGAACTACTTATATATTATTAACCCTAGATACCCCACTTATCAAAATTTTAGTGTTAAATATTTAGTGAATCCACATGAAAAAATTAGATTAATAAAATATTCAAAAGGCACAATTAGAGAAAGAAAAAATTCAAAAATCTAATCTAGAGTAAGATATGTTACAAAAAGATCAAGAAGTCAAAGCACAACTTACATTTTTTCCTAGTTTTCAAGTAAAGATACATGACTCTTCTATATCCCATAATGAGATGCAACATTTTGATAATGACGAACATACTCAATAAAAAAAACTTTCAATAAGGAGACTCTAATTTATGGTGTAGTTGGTTTTTCATACACAGATGCTCAAAATGTTAATACAAAATTTCAATAAGAACCTAAAAAGTTACATGACTCCTATAGTAATGATTACATTGATGATTATGATCTTAATAATATATAATATTGGTATGATCATGATGTTACTAATTACACAACTTATGAATATGACACACATGATATAAACAATTCACAAAGGCATCCCATTGATGAGTATATTATCTTCTAGTAGCACCTTTCCTTGTAAATTTATTCTTTGCTTATCCTTCCAAATATTCTAAAAATCCCAAAAAATCAATTATTTAAGAAAATACAAAAACATTCAAATAATTCAAAAATATTTAAAACTCCTATATTTTATTAGTTTCACACACATTTGAGTGTGATACAGGAATACCCAGAAACATGATCTATGCACTTCTAGATGTTGGACCTTTCTTATACTCATGTCATATAGTACTTTAGGGGCATCTGCTTCCTTTAATCATGATTGGTACAAGTTACATATCCTTTATGATAAATTCTACATATCATGTTAGAGCTTAAATTTATAACACATGTTCACATACATCCTCATATCTTTAAAAATATACTTGATATGCCATACTACATAACATTTTTGATAAAACATATATGTAGGGGCTGGCATAATATGCTTATGCTGGTTACTTTTACTTCATCTATTTGTCACTTCCTTGAGTGTACTACATTGCTTGTTATTGCCTTGCTTGTGGAACATTTGAATATGTTCCTTTACTATTGGCCTTTATTTTATTGTATGTTGTTTGGACATCTAATATGTCATTCTATGTTGATTGGACATTTAAATATGTCATCCTCTTCAATTGTGCAACATTTGAACATGCCCCTTATATGATATCTGCTTAGACCATTCCTTTACATTACATTGGGTGCTCTTGTGTGTGTGCTTGATTTCTTGTTTAGCTTGTACTATTACTTTATAGATATTCCCACAATCTATATTATGCATCTTAGGACTTGATGTGATCACATACTACAAGCTTAATTGATATATATAATTCGACATATTATCCCTATATGCTACATGATTCATACATAGATTATATACACACCTTATCTTTTTGAGGTAAGGTACCTACCAATTTATATTTCCCTCCATATCAATATGGTCATGTCATATAAGCATGACCTCCATATTTTCTAGTTTCAAGTTTCCTATGGGGGCATGTCACAAAGGCATGACCTCCACACTAATACGTTTTTCCAATTTCTAGATTACAGTGGCAGCATATCATAAGAACATGACATCCATACTTATAAATTTATTTGGTATCTCTAGATTTCAATGTGGGTATGTGATAAGAACATGACCTCCACACTTGTATAATATTCAACTTAGTTTCATGATTCAAATATACACTTGGTTCATACTCTTATATATTACACCAATTTTGCATAGATTTGAAACAAAGTTTTTAAGATTTATAACACATATACTCTAGCCCAAATATATTATAGGTGCATATGGCATGTTATTGTACCAAAAATTGAAAAAAAATACCAATTATATTACTCACCTGGATACACTGATTACACTAGAATGTACTATTATCAAGCCTTTTTTGCTACAAAAATGGGTTCATTTTATAAGTTAAAATGATTAAATAATTCAACCTCACCAGATTTATAGATAAGAGTGATTAAATAATCCAATATCACTATATTTATAGGATGACTTGATTAAATCACTCACCCTCACTAGATTATGTATATTCACACTTGAGTTATGTGATTGAGATATAATGATCTCAATGGTCATGTCACAACTCATCCTTACACTAGATTATGGGTATAATACCTTCCAATCTCCTCTTTAAATATTGAAAGTTTAGGTTTGAACCTTATACAAGTCCAATGCTTTCTAAAGAAGCATATTTACCAAGTCAAAGCATCAATAGATAACATGGTTGCATTGAAACACAAGTGTACTCATTCATTGCTCTCTTTCTTTTCAAACATTTAAATTATTTTAAATTTTAGATTATATGCATTGTTTTATACTATATCACGATCTTGGTTATAGGTTATACACTATCAAATCACTTAAAGTTAAAGTGGGCTCAAGCAAAGGCAAGGTGTGTTATACACACCCATGTACACATTTATTTCATTTAACATAGTAATTTGATCCTTATACATTACAAGATTAAGAGGGGAATGTATATACTAAAATAAATATTTATATCATCTCAGTCTTGTATATTTCACACATCAATTAGGGCTCTACCTTTTAGTTTTTGACATCCTTACTATCGAAAGGCTTGCATTCACCATCTCACTATGCCTAAATACTTATCTCTTAGGCCAATCCATATCATTTTGATGACCTAAGTCACTTGTACTATAGAGAAAACTTAAAACTTGATAAACATCTTTCACTATCATTTTTAGATCTCTACATGTTTTCTATCCTTCTGGGCACTATTGGCCTCAAAGGGTCACTATTATGAATGGTAGTGACCAAATCCTTATCTAGTGTCCAATAGCTAAAATTCATATCAATTACAATATTATCAAAACCTAAGGGTTGGCCTAATTATCTTATGGAACCCTACCATGATATATTTTCAAAAGGTGTGGTATAGGTACAAGTCTAAGCCTTCTCATTCATCATCTATCAAATATGAAGAAAACACCTACAAAAGTTAAATCAATCAACTACACAAGCACTTTAATCTACCTTATGTATCTCTATTTTCATATCAAGCATAGGAACAATTATATTATAGGTTTGAAACATTCAAAGAACAAACCATGAGTGATATTTGTCATATTACAAGCTAGATCATTACATGCATCTTCATATAGTATATTTCACCCTTGTCAACAAATTTTCCCACACATAAGGGAGAACTACATAAGTTTGATGCCTTCCTTGGATTATTAGATATGTAGGTAGTGCCCATTGATAGAGAGGCATTTGGGTAGCTCGAAACTGTAAGTCCACTAACCCATTTTTTAGCAAACTTGTTCCAAAGGTGAAGAAGGGTGAATATCTAGGGTTTCATCAATCAATGAAGAGTGATAACCTATATCTTATATCTGAATACATCATCAAATAGGTCACATAAAATCTAAAACAACTAAGTTGGTCACATCTAGATCTAGTCATTATTTTGTATTGGACTCCTATGTCACATTTATATGCTAACATCGACAATAGTGTATAGATCTGATGGTAATGTCCACAATCATAAAAGTAAAATCTCCATAATCTAGCGATTGATGTAAAACGCTAATCCTACATATTTTAAAATTTTTTTAGTCCATCTTTATGTGCACATAGTAAACCAGTAAGTACCATTGTTCCTTATTTATTGTAATATCTTTCAATAGTTTTACTTTACTATTTTTTGCAATCTCAGTTGTATAAATTTAGAATATTATTTATTTGAGTTTTCTATTAATTAGCCTATTAAAGATTAGTTTATCGCCCTTGTGTTAGAACTAATTATATATTATTAACCCTATATACCCCAATTATCAAAATTTTAGGGATATACTCATCTTTACCACAAGGCAACAATCAAGAACCTTTCACATTGTAGAAACAAATTCAGCTTCAAGGAACTTTTTGAGATAAAATTTCTTACATTTCACATGTTTTTATTTAAGATTATCATTAACATAGATTTTGATTGTTATTTTTCCTCAAGTTTCTTTGATTTATTATATTTTATTTCATTAACATCATTTTTATTACACCATTGCTTCCTTTTTGGTTCTTTGGTATCTTACAATCGACCTTAGTTTTCATTGTGAATATTTTATATCATATTCATGTTTTATTTTTCAAGAATTTTTTTACCCTATTTTTTATTCAATAATGTTTAATAGGTATAAAGATTTATAGATATTTGATCCAGGGTGTAGGGGTGACCCAGCGGATAGCCTACGTAATATAGATTAAATAGTTTATATGCAAAAGAGATTTACTAAATGATAAATAATAGGAAGTCTAGTATGGTAAAGAAACATGAAATAAAGAATAAGGTGACAATATATTTAAAACTATGATAAAAAAATTGTATTATGATAAGTTTTATACAATTAGAGAGACTGTATGTTTTTGTTTCAAGGATTCATAACTCTATTCTTTTATGTGGTTTAACACAATGCGTTACTATTATACAAAGAATGTAAGTGTACATTATTATACAATGCAATAATATGAAACATCAGTTGAACCATTACAATAGTTGGTAATAACCACCAAGTGCAATGATGTCACTCACCACTATTATAGATAGGGTGTTGGATTTAGTGCTAACACTATAGGGGATATGTGGAAACATATAAATATATTTTCAAGGAATCATTTGGCATGTAGGCACACAAATCATTGACATAGCCATTGATGTAAACACGAGGCTAAACATTTAAATATGATAATATTAAGTATGAATGAGTGACCCAAATACTTTTGTATCAGTCATCCCTCCTTGAAAATCAATGGTCCTTATTACACGTAGTTGTATAAGAAGATGTGAAAACATATTGGAAACCTGCACTTCTATAAACCATTTCCCTTGAGAAGGAACTTGAACTTATTTGACAATATAGAAGAGAGGAATCTCTTATCAATGTGTCTATTTTCCTTGATCATCAATGACTTAATCCAATTCTACTAGAAGACTAAAATCTGGATTGATCTATCTACTAGAGAGTCATCACAATATCTAAAGTATCTAAAAAGGGTGGAAAGTAATGTCACAAGAGTTATGTGTTGAATACTAGATTTAACCCAAGGTAAGTTAGAATATTAAGCTCAAAAATGTTTTCTCCTACTTTCTTGGTGATGGTATAAGGTCCATATTAAAGGGGGAAAAATCTTTTGGTAAGGTTTTATTAGTATTTCTTTCTATACTTGTATCCATACTCGATCATCAACCTGAAAAGTGTGCAATGTTTGATGTTTATCATGATGTTCTTTGTACTTTGCATTTTCTTATTGTAGAATAATATGTACCTATTTTTGAAGATGATTAATGTGCTCAATGAATTGAGTAATGTTTTCAACTTATTTTTGAGCTAATGTTTTTTTTGGAAGAATAACATAAGCTACATCGATGAGTGTAAAAGGATGAGAACCTAAACAAACCTAAAAATGGTTATGTTATAGAACTATGTAGAACTCTATTATTACAATGCTAAATTAAAGGAATACTTTCATCCCAAGTGAATTGATTATTTAAATTTTACACTCTTAGAAGATGCACTATCATCATATTAACCACTTTCGTTTGTCCATCAATCTAAGGATGGAAAGTGGTATACTTGCTCAACTTTGTCTCTAACATAAACCAAAGTGATTTACATAAATTGCTCAAAAATATAGTTTCTATATTAGACAAGATAGTTTCTAGGATTCCAAAGTGGATCCAAACATAATAAAAATATAATTGAGTTGTTTATAGAGCTGATACATCTTTCTTACAAGGTATGAGAATTATCATTTTTGAGGAATCTATCAACTACTACATATATGCAGTTATTACCATGCTTGGTAGTAGGGTATACTAAAAGAAAGTCCATGGAAATAGATTCCCATGGTCTCATTAGAGCCAAAATAAGTATACAAAGACCTTGTTTCTTATTAATCAACTTATCTATGGCACATGTGATACATACCATTATGTATTTAGAGACATCATACATGAAATGTGGTTAGTATAAATAATTTTGAAACACTACAACAATATTTTCAATCCCAAAATGTTACTTAAACTTGATGAAATGATCCTCCCATATTAGTTTCTATTTCTTTTCCTCATGCAAAATGCATAAATTCCCAAGATCATATATAAGTCCATCTTAAAAGTATAAATATGGAATTGAATTACTGTGGAGTAAATTATAAAAGATATATGCAAAATTCACATCCTATGGGTATAATTTTGACCATGTGCTACCTTTGTGTCCACTTTCCTCAAGTAAATAAAGGAGAGTTTGAACTAGAGGGTGAATTAGGAAACCCATAACTATATTGGTACTTCTCTTCTTATAATTGATGTTTAGATGGAGATACTAAAGATAAGAATACCATTTCTAATGCCATTCTTACTATAACTTGTTATGTGTTTGTAAGAACTAAAGCGGCTTGTGATCTATGTGGATCATAGTATCCTTGCCTAATATATAAATCTTCCAATGATTACATGCCCAAATAATAACATAAATATCATGATCATATGCTAGGTAGTGCCTTATCGGTGTAGTGAAAGTTTCATTGTGGTAACTATGAGACCATGTTGAGTGAGAACTACTCCAAGTGCAAAATTAGAGGCATCTTTCTTGAGCTCAAATGGTTACTAAAGGTCTAACAAAATAAGTACTAGTGTGGAACACAGACTATGTTTCAATTCATTGAATGTTTTTTGTTGTGTAGAAGTCCAATTTAATTTTGTGTTAGTGCCACCTTAGGTAACTTGGTTCAGGGGTCAAGTCATGTGAGAGAAACCAAGTACAAATATCCATTATAAATTTTATAATCTTAAAAAGCTATGAAGCTTTGTGAGATTATTTAGTTATGGACAATCTTAGATGAATTAAATCTTGGTTAGGTACACATGCACTCCTTATGCATCTATAGTGTATCCCAAATATTGAATTTATTGCATGGAAAGTTATTTTTTTCCATGTTTGTATACAATTTATGTTTGTATAAGGTGTTAAGAACTTTCTCTATATAGTGTAGATGTTCATTCCATGTTCCATTGAACATCAAGTTGTTGTCAAGGTAGACTAAAAAAATGAAGTAGTGAATGGCCTCATTATATCACTCATCATCCACATGAATGTGGTTGGAGCATTGGTCAAGCTAAAGGAAATGACTAACCATTCGAACAAACCTTCTTTGGCCTTGAACATTGTCTTCCATATATCTATAGGATCAATAAAAATATGATGATACCCAAACTTTAGGTTGATCTTAGTGAAGTATACATCATGGAGCTATTCCAAAATATATTTAATCCTTGGAAAAGGATAGTGGTTTTTCACTATAATCTTTTTGAGTTATAAATAATTGATGTAGAGTCCCATGTACCATGTTTATTTGGCACAAGCACAATTAGGATGCCATAAGGCGATGAGATGGGCCTACTATGTCCTTTATTTACAATTTCATGGATATGTTGCTTTACTTATTCATTATCAAAAAATGATCTATGGTATAAAGAAGCGTTATAAAGAGGTATTATAAGAATCAAATCAATAGTATGTTTTTTTGCTTAGTGTGTAGGCACTTCTTTTGGTAGTTGGAACACATCCTTGTATTCTTCAAACATAAGCTCCAATGTGGCTTTCCATGTTGACGTTGGAAGAATTTTTGAAACTATAGGTTCTATAAGGAAGTTATTGAATTTATATATTTCTATCAAAAACATGAACTTCTTATTAAATGTGACTATATTTTTGCACTATTTGGTTCTAATGAGTCATAACTTTGGAACTACTTCCGTTATGTGGTATCTTAAATTGCCAACATTTTCAACAAATTTTTTAGGATTTTCTTCATATAATGCATGTTGATTATAAATATATGGTTTACCTAATAGAATTTAACATTCCTCTAATGGAGTGACATCAAAACTGATTATATCTTGAAAAGGCTTGATGTTGTACACCACTTGACACTATTGAGTGATGTATTTCTCATATCCCACACTAAACCATCCAATAGAGCATAGTTTTAGATTAGGTGTCTATAGAAAGTTTAATATTCAAACTTATTTAAGGGAAATCATGTTTTCCTAACTTCTATTGTCAACAATTAAGTGTATGGGTTGGGCATTGATCCACATTTGAGAATGGAACAATCTTTATGCTTCCTTTATTTTTGTAGGGGTAGTAGAGATGCTTGTAGTACCCATCATGGTACTAGGCTAAGATGCCATGATATTTTTACCTTTTTTTTATGTTAGGTGATGGTACCCATTACTCCAAGCTATGCAATCAAGGTTTTTATAGCATGACATTCCTCATTGGAATGAATGTTGTAGTTTTGAATTGAACAACACTTGCTAGTCTTGGATTTCTTAGTTTGATAATCTAATGGAAATTACTTTTTATTTGGAGGGTGTTTGAAGTTATTTCCTAATTTTTAATTTTTCTTGGAAGATTTAGACTATTTCTTGGTCCAAGACTTCAAATATTATGTCTTAGTCTTGACCTTAGCCTTTGATTAAAACTTGCAAACATATTTGTAGGTTTCCCCTATGGAAGAAACATACATGAAAACCATGTTTGATTAGATGTGAGGTCTAAATCCTGACCTATACCCAAGAATAATATTCTACTCCAAACCCTAAATCCCAAGTTTGGACACCAAGGTATGGAAAATATTTATGTATTTATGCACAAACTACTCTTTCATTTGGCACAATTGAGAAAACTTAATGTATTAATCATAACAATTTCTAATAAGATAATATATTACTTTGAGTGCTTATACAAAACCATTCCATGTGTCTAACGATGTGTCTAAACTAATATATTATTCATGTGTAGTGTAATAAATTTCCCATCATTTCTTAACTGATAAATGAAATTTTAGAAGAGCAAAAATTATTTTCTCTTAGTTAGAGAAGTGATTGACTATGTAGTATGAAAAGATGAGGTTAATCCATTTATCTGGTGCATCCACATCTATTTTAACTTCAAACATAATAATATCTATATTGATTTGTAACTTATTTGGTGTTTATGCAAATGGCTGATGATAATGAGAGGTTATTGATATCTGCTACTTGAAAAGGAGTGAAAAGTGATCAATACTACTCTCTCATTTACATGCATGACATTATTCTAAATCTTCTTGTTGTCCCTACAATGCATCCTCTATCATTTTCTAGAACATTTCTGGAGTTGGAATCATTATAGATTTATCTCCCATATGAGGATGTGAAGTAAGGTATGGAAAATGGTCATGATTTTTAATCCCTAACTTTCTATACTCAGACCTTATATGCATGGGCATATAAACATTGATGAAAACTTAGAAACACCATGATACCACTCAATAATGATATGAATTATGTATTCTCTGATACTATTGATCTAGGGCCTGGGTGGTGACCTAATGGAAAACCTACTTAATGAGGATTAAATAGGTTATATGTAGAATAAATTTAATGAATGATATAGAGTATGAAGTGTAGTTTTGTAAAGAAAAATAAATAAATAACAAGTTGAAAACATATTTATAATTGTAATAATAAAGTTGTATTATGTTAAGTTTTATAAAATTTGAGAGATTAGATGTTATTTCTGCAAGGCTTCCCAACTCTATTCTTCTATGTGGTTCAACACAATGTATTAGTAACCTAAAAAGAATGTAAGTGTACATTAGTATACAATGAAAGAAGATGAAGTGTTGGTTGAACTATTAAAATAATTGCTAACAATCACTTCATAACTACCAAGTGTGGTGATGTCACATATTGCTAAAACGAACATGTCATTGACTACCTCGTTGACACTGTAGGGGTTGTGTTATAACATAAAAATGGATTTTTAAGGAATCCTTTTACATGTAGGTGTAGAACTCACTGATACAACTACTGACATAATCACAAGTTTAGACGTATAACTATAATAATATGTGGTATGAATGTGTGACCCATATCCTTTTAGATCAATTATTTATATTGTAATACATGACAATTACATATAAATTTGAAAGTATAATAGAATTTATGATTATAATTGAAATTAATAAGTGGAATATGCTAAAAATAGTAAGTATAATTAATAATTGAGATATTTTTTTTGATTTCTAGTACTTTAACTGATGTTTGATAGTGGGAATTAGGATAAGACATTTGACTATGACAACTTATAACTAGGAATAGATCTAGTGCTTATGTTTGGTTGCATGATACATAGACAACATCATAGTCTAGTCATGTCCATTGACTACAAAATTATCATCTTTAAAGGTGATGAAACTATGAATGTTCTTTTGATTACACCTGTGTTTGTTGAGAGGGTTCATATATTTCACTTTTGTAGATCTTTTGCATAAATTATTATTTTCCTTCTCTTTGCCTTGAAAACCTAGAGGTATTCATGAGATATATAAACTTGAAATAATGGGAAGTGTAATGGGTTAAGATGACCCAAATAACCTTCATTAATGATTGACCAATGTTTGCATATCTAGATACTTAAGGAGAAAATCAAGCCACACATAGTTATCCCACATAGATAAATTGTGTAATTATGCTCATTGACTACATATGTAACTTTGATAATTGAAAATGTTAGATATTGACTTGAGTTAGAATTTTTTAGACTTGGCTTGTGACTAATATTGGTTAATGATCTTGAATTTGGTAAGATTAAGGTAAATTTATTAATGTGTAGTAGTGTATAAATACTTATAATATAGTGTCAAGATACCAATAATGAATGTATTTTGATTTGTATTTATAATGAACCTTTTTAGGAATTACCTTTAGATGAACTATTAAACATGAAATATGAACCAAATGGATATTTGAAAATTTGAAAACTAGAATTTAAATTGGGTGGGGATGAGGCCACACTAGATGGACAAGTTCATAATAGTGAACCTATCTGCCTAGTTTGGACCTGTCCCAAAAAAGTAGGGACATATGTCCTAAGGTTAGAAGTAGTCTTAGAGTGATATGAAATAGTTTGAGCATTGAATTATAAATTATTGGTACTAGTGATATAAAATATAGGGATCAAGCCAACACATAAATAAATGGATATAGAAATGGTGAACACGAGTCATATATTTGAGTGTAAGTCAAGTGGTTCAAGATGCGTAAATAATTAACATTTTTAGGTACTTGTTACCATATTTGGGTGTCTATATGCCCCCATTATATTAATGAAATTATTAGAGTACATAATAAATAATAAACCTTAGTGGGTACAAAACACTTTGTCTTTTGATAGAAAACTCCAAAAGTGTAGGGCACTCATTTTAGCAAACCTTGCAATAGCATATGAAGTAGTCATTGTTCATATTTAAAGTTTTGAAAAATATGAGAATATAAAATTTGAAAATATAGAGGATAGAAAGAAAGGATTAAAACTATAGGGAGATGAAACCATATTACCCTATAACTTGTAAAATAACTGAATAAACATGCCTTGTCAAAATACTTGAAGATATGGTTCCTCATGCTGAATCATTGGTGAATTGAGAGCGATCAAGTCCAAATTTTAAATAATTAATATGCCCTTGAGGTTTAAATATGAATATTATAAGTCTTAATAATGGATATAATTACCCAATGTACTAATCCAAAATGAGGTGGAACCACAATGGGTTCACTAGAAGTAATGCCAAGGCCATTGAGTATCACTAGACTCAAATGTACGTCACTGATAATAGAAAGGTGGAATGACAAAATGGGATCAATAAAAGTAATTCCAAGGCTATTAAATTTAATTATTATTTAATGTATATTACTCATAACAAAATAAATCACACCATTATAAATATATCTAGATTCTATTTGCATGATCAAAAGATAATGAATAATATTCATGCCCCAATCATGACCTTAGTGCCAATAGATTTGAAGTGAAATAACAAGAATATCATATTGAATATGTAAACTTTATTGTACTATATATGTAACTTAATTGTATTATTTATGTGCATGAACTAGTATCATACATTTTGAATTTGAAAAATGTATACATGATGCAACATCATGCCCCCTAAATTTATGCCAAATGAGATAAAGTGTCATGCATACATATGCTCAAATGTAACTATATGTGAAACCTTTAATTATTGTTCATGTAAATATTTTTCATATGTCTATGCATATGCATTCATGTGTGTATATATTTTAATCAATTTTTTATAAAGTGAGTGCATATCCATGTCATATACCCATATAATTTGTTTTAATGTGCTATTATTTGTCATGTATCTAATTTTTAAATTAATTTGAATCCTTAAAACCTGTAATTTATCATAAAATTAATTTTTTTCATTAATTTGAATCTTTGAACCCTATATTCTATCACAAAACATATTTTTTCATGCTCATGGAGGCTTAGATATCTTAGACAATCCCATTATAATGCACCCTTTTGAGATGAGGGATGGAGCTTGCAAGTCACTCATATAAAAAAATAGTTTATTATGTCATGTGATAAAGATATATTCATGTATTATCTTGTCAACATGTGGATAGTATATCATCATAATGATGTAATTGTCATTGAAGTATGTGTGTAACATTTCAATGTGAGGTATATAAATGTCATGTTTAGATAGATATAACAATGAGCCATGCAGTAAAATAATCATATTTGAATAAGACTACATGATACAAGTGCATGATATGGATCAAGTAACTAATAATCAAGCTCAAAAAACATAACACACAATGTAACACATAAGGCCAAGGGCCACATACAAATTAGATTAACATGTCACAATAAATAAGGCCAAGGGCTAAACACAAAGGAAATTAATAATGTCACAAAAAGAGGCTATAAATATGTTGTACACAGGGTTAAGTGGACACACACAATAATCAAACAATTTCTAACCTATCATGCAATAATTAACAACATCGAAGGAGCATAAAAAATGTGGAAACTAGTCTACAACATCCATATGTGCTAATATCACATCATAGTAAAGTAGTATATCCATGTAGCATAATATAAGATATGAGTAAATATCAAGACACTTGTAATATATGTAGCTAAAGATGGTAGATAGGTCATATATATATAAACTATGATAATGTAACATGTAGACTAAGATGCCCCCAACATAGGTAGGGCCACTGGGTAGAAGGGAGTCTAGCATCTTGAAATCCATGTATAAAATGTATGTCTTACATTTCACTCATATACCTTGTAAAATTCATATACATATGAAAAATAATATGATATCTATGAAACATGTGATAAGTAACACATGTAAATATGTAAACTACAAATTTATGTCATGTTCAGGTCCTAATTTTTTATTTTTGAGAATATTTGAGTGTTTTTTTGACATGTTTTTTTTTTTTTTCTTTTTTTTTTTAATTATATTTTTTGATAGATATGAATGGGAAAGTAACAAGGCATATAAAATATAATAATGGGATGGATTTAAACAATCTGAAACATGTGTCAAGGTATAACGTGCACTACATTTGATATAATGGTAATGTGGTGAAATTGAAAACAAGCGATATGATCTCATTATATATATGTATCTCAATAATGTAGCTTAATATCATATGTCGAGATAAGAATTTTCAAGCCCCTATTAGATAAGAATCAATGTCTGTTCTTGGAGTATATAGAAGTAAGAGTATGTAATCATGTAAGCTCAAATGGAAGCCAAAATGTGTGTAGATAGTCAATATGAAAGAATGAGAAAGTAACGTGATGTAAAAGATGTGCATTAGAATTATTACAAGCAAAGTTTCATAAATTTATAGATTAGGATACATATCAAAAGGCAAGGCTTAAATGAAATATTTCCAAGGGCAAGAAGAGAAGTCTATGTAAGTGCATATGAGTATGTGTGCCAAGATAGAAGAATAAAATGGATGACTAAATATGAGGGATATATGTAAAATGGAAGATATTAAATCTTAAAAAATGAATTTGTTGATATAACATTCCCATAGGGTTTTTGCATATCATATGTAATCACTTTCTAAATTCTATGTCAATCCATCAATTGAGATGGGATGTCTATATGCAATTCCTATTTTATCAGGAGTGTTATGATAATATTACACATAATCATAATAAAAATAATTTTATTGGTCATAAAATTGTGATTGATGCTTTTATAATATTTTGAATTTGTATACGTAAGAGAAACTATAACATATTGTAGTATTAAATTTTCTGATTTCTTTTATTTTTTCATGTCTTGTATCATGTGCCTATACTTTGATTATATTAGTTGGCCCTACTAGAATATTAGTTGAATAAATATTTTCCTTTGTTTTTTCTTGCTCTATCAATTTTTCCTCCCTTGAAATGGGGAAAGTTTCACACTCATTCTCAAATGTGACATAATCATGATCTTTATGCAATGTTGCCCCCATTGCTCTCAACCATGATTTTATTAGTTTTGCATTCTATTGATCCAAGGTATGGTCAATGTGAAATATAATGGAACATGTATTGAGTCTAAGTGTTCCTAGCATCTCAATGGATCTAATAAAACACTGAGGCCCAATAATATTACCCAAATGTTGGTTGTTGTTGACGTAGAAAAGTGCA